>OZ023210.1:28136248-28456248 GCA_963995525.1 Escarpia spicata
GAGTCGCCTTTCCAACCGACTCCAGCAAACCTGGCGACATCTGCAACTGGTAGCACGCAGAGGAAACATTGATGGTGCACGCCAGCAAGGCACTCATATACTGCAGTGCAATCTTTTTAAGTTTTAGAATAAAATCGGGAGATTTTTATTCTCATTCGGGAGATCGGGAGATTTTCTACATTCTGTCAAAATTCATGAGATCTCCCACCAAATCGGGAGATTTGGAAGCTCTGAAACCGGCACATGTTTTGGCGTAACACTCTATCTAAAGAGCGTAGGTTTTCGGGTGTCGTGTAACCAAATTTACAACTTCGAAGGTACATATTTTCTAGCGCGGGTCCTTTAGTGCGAAACCTTGCCCCCATGTTTGTGTTGTTTCCTGTAATTGAAGTAAATCCGAGAATTTCCGCATTCCTTGTATTCACCCGTTTCGTAACGTAGGCGTGAAAGTAGTCTGTGTTACGCAAGCGCCGTGACGTGTGGCCTGGATTTCTGAAAAAAAACGCCACTAACTGACCACCTCATAACATATATTACGTTATGTGGGAACACGCTGTTAATAGGGAAACCGTTAATAGACCCTGACATTTGCAACTGCCCTTTAATTGTCATTGCGTACAATCATACGATAGAATGCCGTTCGTTGGCGGGTCGTGGTCGCCTATGATACGTCAGAATGCTGTTGACTGGCTATGATTAATTTATGGACCAGTTTTACACTGACGTTTTCGCATTTTTGTACATTGAAATATAACTTAAATAAAAAAACATATACTGAACTGCCCACAAAATACATGTTTGGAAACCCTTCAGAAAGCCAATTTTAATTTCAAAAACTATCCATTCGTGATGTAGACCATTCTCAACCATTGTTGACATATTTCTGTGAACAGCCTACAAGAATATCAGCAACCTCAAAACTCGTGACTTTGGCATTGGTTAATAAAGTATGTATACGTATGCACGCATGCACGCATGCACGCACGCACACACATACACACGCACGCACGCACGTACGTATGTATGTATGCAGGCATGCCATACGATCAGGGGGAAATAGTGAAGAAAAAATTGCTTCCATGTTATGTCCACCCAAAATCCTCGGCGGTCCCTTGCGCTGATGATGACTTTCGTGCATACCCGTGAGTTCATGTTTCTTAAGTAATTCTAGTTTGTTACACTCGGGTTTCTGATTATTTAAACGCTCTATACGTTCTCTATTATTTTTATTGAATAACAATATATTAATATTATATATATAATATTAATATAATATTATTATTATATTAGATATATATATATATATATACAAGGAGAACAACAACAATATATATATATATTGTTGTTGTTCTCCTTGTCGTTCCCTGTCTTCAGGGGTGAGGCTGGCTTGGATATGTCGACAGTTTCTTTTGTTTCTCTTCCTCCTCATTGTGCTTGCACTACTTTCTCTACCACCCTTCTCCATTCTCCTCAGTCTTTTGTTCTTTTTCTCCATTCCTCTTTCCATCCCTCCAGGTCTATCGTCATGCAATCCTCCCACCTCAGTCTCGGTCGCCCTCGTCTTCTTTGTCCCTCCACTCTCCGGGCATCTGCTTTCTTTGTCATCAGTTCTTCTCCCATTCGCTCCACATGTCCTGCCCAGTTCAACCGACTTCTCACCAACTTCTTCTTGAAACTTTCTTTCACACCAACATCCTCGCTCGCTCTTCCACTCTTCGCTTATCTATTCTCTTTACCCCCGTAATTCTCCTGACCCAGTTGTTTTCGCACACTTGTCCCCTCTCTTTTCTAGGCCATACAGGTAGGCTGGTGTCACACATGCGCATAATACCTTTCCCTTGAGTTTTCGTGATATGTGCCTGTCTCTCATCACACCTACTTTCATCCAAGCATTCGCCTCTGCTTGTATTCTCCTGCGAAGTTCTGTCTCTGAGGAGCCATCCCCATATACCGCTCCGCCCAGGTATATAAAACTGTCTCTTTATTTTAGTTTCTTCCCCTCCAGGTATATTTCCAGTTATTTGTTTTGTTGCCCAACCCACAGCACCTCTGTCTTCTCCAGATTAACTTTCAGTCCGTGTTTGCTGAATATATCCTTCCAGTCTATCAGTTGTTCCTGTAAATCCGCTTTCCCGTCCGCCACCACCGCTAGATTTCTGCATACAGTAGTTTCTGGAGAATAAATTTCGTACTGGTCTTTCTACTTATCAGTTCCATCACTGCGATAAACAGTAGTGGGCTCAGGGCACTTCCCTGTCTCAAGCCAACGTTCCCTTTGAATTCTTCCGAGATTCCAGGTCCACACACCACTCTGCCCTTCGTTTCTTATGTCCCTTCCATCATCCTGACCTCTGCCTCTGGGATCCCCATCCATCTCAGTGTCGCCATTGCCATCGTTCTCGGTGCCGTGTCTTAAGCTTTCTCCAGGTCTATAAAACCCACAGCCATACTATCCTCTCGCTCCAACTTCTTTTCGATCAGCTGTCTCAGCGCAAACATTCCGTCAGCTGTACCTATTCCTCTTCTGAAGCCCTGTTGTTCTTCTCCGATTTATCCTTCCATTATTGTTCTTATCCCTCCATTCAGGATTCTCTCCAACATCTTCAGCATGTGGCTCATCAACGTGATGCCTCTGTATTTCCCTGGGTCATGCACATCTCCCTTTCTTTTCCATATCGAAACTGTTATCCCTGTTCTCCACTCCTCTGGGAGCTTTCCATCTCTCATGCAGGTATTCAACAATATTTTTGTACACCAGATTCCCACGCGTTCGGCTACCACCAGCATTTCCACTCGTGTTTCATCAATACCAGTCGCACGTCCTTTCTGCATCTTCTTCTTCTCTGTACCTCTTCATCCACAATCTCCTTCATCTTTACTGCTCCTTCTACTGCACTTGGCAGATCTAGTTATTTGCTTTCTTGTTGGTTCAGCTGTCTTACAAAATAATCTCCCCAGACATGTAGCGCATCGTTCCTGTCCGTAACTAGCTTTCCATTCTTGTCCATAATCACTGTTCCAGTTTTTACATCCTTGCTGTCCTCATCCCTCTCTCGAGCCATCTTATAGATCATCTTCTTTTCACTGTCCTCATCTAGCTTTCTGTATAGCTCCTCTTCCATTTATCTCTGCTTTATCCACAGCTCTCCTAGCTGCCTTCCTTTTCTGTCCATACAGCTGCTGTAAGGCAGTGCCCGGTTGTCCTCCATTCCCCTTGATCCCTTCTATTTCTTTCCACACCTCTCTCTTTTCTCTAATTGCTTTCGCTACTTCTTCGGTCCACCAAATGTTTGATTTTTTTCTCTCCGAGGAAGCTCCTCCCTTGCCAGTTTTTCCGCCACATAGCTCCTCTATTGATCCAATGAAAGCCAGCTCATTTCGCACCACCAACTCTACTAACTCCCGGCCCTCTCGGTTCCTTGTACCCCATCCAAATCCCCCGACCGAATTCTCTTCTCCTGTCTCCGCTGTACCCACGTGTGTATTAAAATCACAAGCTATGTACATCATCACATGCGCACCCACCATATCCGTCATTCTCTCTAGCTCTTCCCTGAAGGCCCTTTTCTCTGACTCTGCCCTTCCTGTTTGAGGACACTGACATAATGCACACCAGCTGCCTCCTCACCATCATCCATGCAACCTTGCCATCTCTCTACTCTCACCACATCTCTACTGATCTCCTCTGTTACTATGATGCATACACCATTGCTCCTTCCATCTCCTCCTGCATGTAACATCTTATACCCTCCTGCCAATGCCCTCGCTCGGTCTCCCTTCCACTTGGTTTCTTGCACGCACAACACCTCTATTCTCCTCCTTTCCATAATGTTAACCATTTCCAGTGCGTTTTTTCCCATCGTACCCACATTGAGACTCCCTCGCCAGACTTCGCATCTTGGTCGCCACCGGCGGGACGATCCTCCCGGACGCTGATTTCTCACCACTGCCGGGAAGAGTGGCGCGTCGGCTGCCCCAGGCGCGGTAGCTATATCGACTATATGTATCATTGCCATTCCATTTGCTTGGGACTTGATAGCCACTGCAGCGCTGCCCTGGCTGACCTCCAGTGCGGTTTCTTTCGGTAGTTTCCTTCTCCTATGTTTGACTGTCTGTCAAGATTTACGAGCTCCATCTACCCGTGTTTTGGTCGGGGTTTTCCTTCCCCTAGATCAATTGCCTACCATGGCTAATGAGCTTGATCTGCCCATACCTATTTACACAGAGATGGGGGTTGGAATAGTGAATGTCGGGACGTGTCCACCCTAGATGGGCCCAGCACACCTACCTCTGGGGCTCCAACCTGCTCCAAGATCCCTAGCACATTTGAATGTGGCCGCAATGTGCCCAATATCCGCAGTATACATCAAGGAGGTTACGCTAGAGTCTTGTCTATGGAGAGGTTATGTACCAGTAGGGGAGACTTACACACTCGGCTCCCTTTTCACCCAGAGGAGCTATCTGGCGGCTGCAGCTGAAAGCGAGAGTATGAAGCGCAAACTACATACTACACACTACACTACAGCACTTGGCGCATCACACAGACCTGTGCTTACACACCACAGTTCGAATTTTTAAATAAAAAATATTGTCTACGCAACCAGGGGTCAAAACTTTATACAGACCGGCTCTGGTCTGCTTAACAATGGCGGTCTGCCTAAGGCGGTCCTTTATGCATATTTGGTCGCCGTATGCTGCTGTTAAGAGTGTGTGTGTGTGTGTGTGTGTGTGTGTGTGTGTGTGTGTGTGTGTGTGTGTGTGAGTGTGTGTGTGTGTGTGTGTGTGTGTGTGTGTGTGTGTGTGTGTGTGTGTGTGTGTGTGTGTGTGTGTGTGTGTGTGTGTGTGTGTGTGTGTGTGTGTGTGTGTGTGTGTGTGTGTGTGTGTGTGTGTGTGTGTGTGTGTGTGTGTGTGTGTGTGTGTGTGTGTGTGTGTGTGTGTGTGTGTGTGTGTGTGTGTGTGTGTGTGTGTGTGTGTGTGTGTGTGTGTGTGTGTGTGTGTGTGTGTGTGTGTGTGTGTGTGTGTGTGTGTGTGTGTGTGTGTGTGTGTGTGTGTGTGTGTGTGTGTGTGTGTGTTGCGTGAACACCCTGCCGCGCATGTACACGGGTAATTTTTCGTAATGAGACTCATCGAGACGACCCATCGATCCGTCTGAGCGAAACACAAACGACAGGATGCACGACGGCTTAAACTGACAGGTAGTCCGTCGGACTCACAACCAACTGTTCCTGATGTTTTTCTCACTAGTCCTTAAAATAAATAAATACAATACCATCATACTACGGTACATACATGATACACTATGATTCGTATGACACAGTCGTGACATCAGTGGCACATGACAGTAAAAGTGGCTTTATTTCATAACAACAAGCCATTTCTCACTTAAGTTAAACGTACAATTAATTGTATCATTAATAGAGACAAGTGTGATTTCACAGAACCAATTGGAAACTCAAAGTCATCAGAAGAGATAACTGTAGAAAGTGTAGTCTAATCAGGGGCAGCAAACGGCAGTGTAGCCTATGTATGTAAGATATGTGAGGAGAAGTTTGGCGGCTGCAGGTGGTCGTTTTTATGGTTAGGTCAGAAAGTAAAAGCTCTCCTGCTATCACATTGTCTGTTGTTGTTTTATTCCATCACAACAATCAACTAGCATAAGTTAATTTACATAATCACAGCTATGCCGATGGATTGCTCATCTAAACATGGACTAGTCCGATCACTGAAACTAATCGTCCGGGACGATCGGTCGTCCCTCATTTCGCAGCCTGCAAACGTAAAGCTGCAAACTCAAGACCATAGATGTCGTTTTATACAACTAATAAGCAATATATAACTTGCAACGTGATGCTGGCTGAAATGGGCATGTGTGTCACAAAATCCGGTAATTGAGCCGATACATTGGCGTGACAACGCGTTTGTACTACATGCATTTATAGTTATAAGAAATAACTACGTAAATGTTCATGGAATGGAACGGTGGAATGCCATTAGTATCACTGCTGATTAGCGAAGGACTCGCCAAGGCCAAGAGGTACCATAGGAACATATACCATAGGCTTATGTAATTTGTTTAATAGTAATAATAATATCACACACAGCTTACTCCTGTAGGAAAAGCTATTCAGCTTCGACCATCTAGTTCTGACATACAATGTTCACAGTTACATTGAAACAAGGGCTTTCTCGGTCGCTGCGCCGACTCTTTTGGAACATCATTAGATCAATAATATTTAAAATATTACATAATTTTGCGATCATTTGAAAAATTAATTAGCTTTTTTTAATATGGCTTTATAGCTTCCTGGCGCAAACACTCATATATATATATTGAAAACTTCAATACTGCGTACCAATTTCGAGAGTAACAAACACCTTAGCACATCTAAGCTGAGTTTCCGAGGATTTAAGTGCAGAAAATGTAAAATGTTATTACTATTACTACTACTATTACTACTACTACTATTACTACTACTACTAGTAGTAGTGGTCGTGGTGGTGGTAGTTGTACTACCACCACTACTACTACAACTATTACTACTACTACTAATAATAATAATAATAAATACTACTAATACTACTATATACCAACACATATTCTAATGGACCGGACACAATGAGTTCGATTGACATCTCCTTGGCGAACCATGTGGCAACTTTCACGAAAACCTCGGGGTGAAATGATGTTTTATAGCTTATAGGCTAGTGTAGCATTGCTGGTTTATCGCGGCCAAGGCATGTCGATAAACAAGGTGTAGATCATGCTAGCACCACTCGTCCGTCGTGTAGGCTACATGAGTAATTGAGCCGTTGCATGAACATAGACTGTGTCGCTAGGTTACATAGTTAGCGTGTTACATAAGATGGACGCACGATTTGACGTCTTAATCAGTGATCAACATTTCCGGTTCCCGGTAGTGATTACGGAATGCGGATATGGATTCGTTAACCAATTTTTGTGGAATTTAAACGTACGTCATCTGTAGTGTTCACTGATAGGCGCGTGCGGTGAATTAAAGGGTGCGGAGTCAGGTCGGGCGTTCGTTATTATAAAACATGTCATGTCGCATAGGGGTCTAGTATTTAAACAATATCAATTCTAACAACGTGATCGCCCATATGTGGATGCATTGCACAATGTCGACCTTTCTCGGTTTGATTGATTTGTTTCGGTCATAATATGATGTTTACGCTACATGCGGCGGTCGCTGTATTGTTATGGTATTAATAATATGATCATCATGTGATCTCGTGAACGCCTGAATCACGGCCTGACGACAAACGTTGTCGACATGTGTTGAAAGTTGTCGCCGAATGCTCGCAAATGTACTGAAGACTAGGTCGATATTCCTACAGATAATGGTCAGCTTAAGGCTCATTGTTATTAACGAAATATATGGGTTATTTAAACACGTGCTGTGGGTCAATGTGTTAAAATATGTATGCTTTATACAATACAACATGATTTTATGATAAAACTACCACACTTTGAATTTACTAATTAAAACAGTGCGTACCGTACACGTTTATATTTCTATACAGTTGTTCTCACAAATTGGCCAACTATTGACTCCCTCACGTGCTACTGTTACATGTTAATGCAACAACATTCTGAATAACATCTGCTAATAAACCTGTCAATTTCATTTAACAAAATGTCAATCCATGAGAAACTTTTTGGTTTGGAAAACAAATAAGCATTACTTAGACTATTTATTGTTAAATGGAGTGCACATAATGTATGATATTTTACTACGGGCAACTATAAAACATGTTGTATTTCTGATATCGTGTTATCGTACAATAACTGAATTACTATTCGGTGCTAAGGTCCACACTCCACTGCGAAAAGAGTCAATATTTCATCCGACTCCAAACGTTAATGACCCGGAGACACATAATCACTCTTGATGACACATAACGTTGGAGCCAAACATATAGGAAGTGTGCATGATACCATATTGTACAGATGAGTCAGGAATACAGGAATACAGAAGATGGTAGTGGTCGAAAGAGACGAGGAAGTTCGTAATTAAGATGTTAGACAGTGTCCAGAAATTAAGATGAAAGTAGTCGGAAACACAATGAGATGAGCATGACATGTGCAACGAATCAGCGAAAACTGACTGACAAAATGAGCATGGAAAGCAGAAGAGGGTAGCAAACGACGAAGAGGAAGACCAAAGCTTGTCAAAATGGCTTCCACACAGCAGCTAACCAGGGGAAAGTAGAAGAAGAAGACTGCCCACCTGTGTGGCACTTCCCCTGGCTTCAGGACATATTCGGTCACTCCCGCGTGTCCGCATCTAACGCATACCGATGTGAGAGGTCATCATGACTCAAGCTATTGCTGGAATGGCATCCAACAATGCCTCGTCATAACCCGTCTATAACGTTCAGTAACTAATGTCCTACAACAACATATCTTACATACTTCGAGGACTTAATCACAATATAATCGGTTTTTAAGTGCAAGCATCACGTTTGATGCACATGTTTACACCAAACTGCCACTGACTGCGGGTTAATCCTCGAAATATTTGTTGCTGCCACCACGTCAATTTTCGATGTTTACACAATTAAAATTGTGAGTTTACTTCGTGCTGAAATGCCACACAAAAGTACTTAAATCCAGCGTCTTACAAACTCTTCTTTTCCATATCACGTGTCGGCTTTTCAGCGTGGGTTCTCTGACCCCGAACCCCGAACACAAATATTTATCAACGCTTGATCGGCGGTGCATTAACAGCCGATGACTTGTTTGTGAGTTTGTGTTTCCACCCGACAGCCAGCGTTGACGCAATAACAGAGCGTATCGAGAGACATCGGTCGGCGGCCTCGTAATCTGGCAGTGGATCCACAGGGCGCACCCAAAGCACACCGCAAACACACGCCGACCGACTACCGTGTGTTTGTAGAACGTATAATCATCGTAGTGTAGATCAACAATGCACTATTCCTGCTTCCAGTGGGCTTAACTAAAATAGCTGCTATCGTTGCCTTTTGACACTTATCTGTGCGCACTTATTAATACAGTCAACATGTCATCCATATGCAACGAGGGTTGACATTAACGTGCGACAAGCAACTTGCGATAAGTATCGTGCCCTTGTTATGAATACAATTGTCAACATGCAACGTGAGTTTCGTACAAAGTCACTCATAAGAGCTTTCTGTAGAATATACCACATAAGTTTTCGAATAGTGTATGTGGCCATAACACAAAACAACTACCCTATATTGCCTCTGAGAGTAACCATTGCTACAAGGAACACGTGAGGACAGGAAAAAACAAAACATTAAATCAAAATTGAAATTCGTTTTCTTTTCTTACAAGTAACCTTTGTATTTTCTCATTCGAGATATTAAGACAGAAGGATTGCTCTATTGGGCCTTTTGTAGGCCGTTCTGCCATTCCGTTTCGCGTTCTCGATCATTGAAGATAATAATAGTATTCACGGTTGGTCGACCGTCGCACTTTCGAGGCAAGTAGTCAGTGATACAAGTAAGCAAAGAATACACACATTCTTCAACACACGTGTGTGTCTACACACAGGCCACGTATTGCGACTGCTGATACTTACATTTTCGGCTGTCATCTTTCGACCAGTGTGTGTAGAACAGCGTACCCAACCGGGTAGGGGTTACAGAACCTCTTGGTGGTGCTGTGCAGCGAACGACCCGCGTTGCCACGTCCCAGTCGGAGGTTCGCCGTCTCAGTGTCTCGGTATTCGCCGGGTTATTTATACTGAAGGCGCCGCGAAGCTATATAAACTTCCGTCCGTCAACGATACGCTTACGGTCGCTCATAATTGTTGCCGACTTGATGATGGTGGCAGCTTCGGCCGTGCTCAGTCGCTGGATCGCTGGCAATGGATCGCTGCCATCTGATGCACGGTGACGCCACGGCCGCGATCTGATTGGAATCAGCGCAACAAATCAGATGTGACGGCGGCCTATTAGACGACTGCGCACTGTGCCAGCGTCGATTACTCGGTCGTCGGCAACGGCGGGACTCGGCCGTTGCTAAAACGCCTTGTCAGCGTCGATGTAGTGGCGATAACGGGGCGCTTTTTTGTTTTGTTAACACCTGCGTTTGACAAAAGTTGGCACGACAACCGGTAACAATTGCAAGATATCCCCTTGATGGCGGCGCCATTGCGCGCCTTGGCCGGCGTCACCAAAACAGCGTTCTGCCCGCGCTTATCGCTCGATCAAGGAAGTGCACTTAGTCGTTATAAGTAGCCGCCGTTTTCAATAATAAATATGCGTACAGAGGCACTTAGACAGCTAGACAGTACACTTCCACTATCTACCGTAATATAAATGCGTGTGTTTAATTGCAAGGAGCATAGTAAACAAAAGAAGTGAACTAAACATTATGGCAGAAGATTTTTACCCTCACATAGTAGTTATAACCGAATCATGGGCCACCACCGACATATCAGATACCGAATTAGGACTGACAGGCTAGGTAATGTTTAGGAAAGATAGAATAGGAAGAAGGTGATGTAGAGTTATTTTATCTATTAAAGAATCTATCCAGGCTTATGAAATAAAATTTGAAAGAGAAGCAGATTGCGAAGAAGCTGTTTGGTGTAACATAATTACAGAACACTCAATGTTAACGGTTGGGTTAGTTTATCGAAGTCCAAATATAAGCATAGAAGAGAATGAAAAAGTACAAAACGCTATAAGGGAAGTGAGCAAACGGAACTGTATTATTATGGAGGATTTTAACCATGGTCAAATACAATGGAAATACCTACAGAGTATCTGGAGTGAAGACCACAAGTTTTTTGTTTTAGTACAAGATAGTTTCCTTTCTCAACATATGCCAAAATGAATTAGTTATGTGAGCCACTGGGGAGTAGTGATCACAACAAGATACATTTTACCATCAAAGTAAAATCAGAAAGGAATAGTGAAAAGCAGTACAGGAGAAATTTCCAGAAAGGACACGAGGAAGTATTTAGCAAAGATAGACTAGAATACCACACTGAAGAATAAGACAGCAACATAATGTTGGAATATCAAAGAGTAAAATTGAGTGCAACGTCGATCAATTGTCCCCTTGAAAAAACAAGGGAAACTGTCCAAAAAGAAACACTTATCGAAAGAAACCATTAGAAAAATTAAGTACAAACAAATGATGTGAAAGTCATATAGACGTACTGGAAATGATAAAGACTAAATTTATAAAGAAGCACTGAACCATGCTAAAACTGAAATTAGAAATTCAAAGAGAAGCTATGAACAAAAGTTGGCTTGTAATATAAAACATGACAGCAAGAGTTTTTATGCATATGTTCGGAGCAAACAGAAAGATAAGGTCGGTCCTCAAGAAGATAGCGCTGGAAATATAATATCAGGGGGATTCTTAATGGCAGAAGACCTGAATGAGTATTTTAGTTCGATGTTTACCAGGGAAGATATTAGTTCAGTGCCACTACAAGAGGCTAATTTCAAGGGGCAGAATCAGACTATTTAGGACAGTTAGTTGTAACCCCGGAAATGGTAGCTAAGAAAATAAGGGCTATGAAGGTCAATAACTCACCTGGAATGGATGGAATTCCGCCCAAACTACTATTGGAAATTGTAGAAAAAATTAGCATACCACTTGCAACAGTTTTCAACTTGTCGTTAGAAGAGGGAATGGTTCCTTTAAAATGGAAAGAAGCAAACATTATACCGTTATTTAAAAAAGGTTCGAGAAACAAGTCAGAGAACTACAGACCAGTCAGTTTAACATCGGTGATTTGCAAATTAAAAAAAAAAACAATGAAAGATCACATGGTGAATTTTCTTGTTAAACATGACTTGATAATCTCATCTCAACATGGGTGGTTTCTAAAAGCGAGGTCATGCTTAACAAATATGTTATGTTTTTGGAAGATATCACTAAGTGGGTAGACGAGGGATCCTCAGTAGATATCATCTACTTAGATTTTCAGAAAGCTTTCGACAAAGTATCACATCAAAGATTACTGCTTAGACTAACGGCCCATGGCATAGGACATGTTATAATTAACTGGACAGAAAAATGGCTGATTGACAGAAGACAACGGGTAGTTGTTGATGGGAGGCTTTAAACTGGAAATCAGTTTTGAGTGGAGTACCATAGGAACAGTACTGGGACCTATTTTATTCTTAACTTATATCAACGATTTGGACGATGATATAACAAGCAAGGTGTTGAAATTTACGGATGATACAAACGTGTTTAGAAGGATTAAACGTGATGGAGATAAACAGCATTTACAAGACGATCTTGACAGGTTGATCAAATGGTCTGAAAAGTGGCAAATGTTGTTAATTTTGGGAAACGTAAATGCCTCCACACAGGACACGGGAACGAAGATGTACAATACCCAATGGGGGTACTGTACTAAGTACTACTGTAAAAGAAAAGGGTTTATGGTTAACCATTAGTGCTGATATGAAGGTTTCTAAGCAGCGTCAAAGATAAATCAAATCTTTGGATTAATTAGGCAAATATAGCGTATAAGGAAAAAGTACTAATACTACCGCTGTACAAAACAATAGTCCTCATTTAGAATATTGTATACAAGCGTGAAGGCCATATCGCAAGAAGGACATACAGTAAAACCTGTATTAGCGGCCACCAGTCCATAACGATAACCTGGATATAACGGTCACTTTTTAGAGTCCCGAATGACTTCCTATTAGTTTGCACTGTCCACTACCTGTCCATAACGGTAACCTGTCTATTGCGTATAACGGTCAGTTAATTTGGACCGAACCAATCATAGTCAACGTGCCGCTTGTGGGCAGGTCAAAGGGACTCCATAATTTTCCTGAAAAAAACGTAATCGCGTCGGCGTTATCGCGTGTACGCGGGACTATCAAATTGCAATCGAGTCATGGGTGGCGTCATCAGCTTGTTGGCTCGTTTCTTCCAGCAAAGAGGAGTAGAATCATCTTTTTTATGTCCAAAGTGAGGTCAGAAAAGCCCTGAGCATGTAGCCACAGATGGAAGCCGTTGTGATGTTTAGTAGGACCTAGGTGATTTGGTGTAGCTGGACCTGGAGAGACTGCCTAGGTAAATATTACAATGGCCCGTAGCTCAAATTGTATTGATAAGAGAAGCCATTGATATTTACTTAGGCAGCTTGGCATAGATGGATATACTGCTTAGGTAAATATTAAAATGGCCCGTTACCAACCACTTGGGGTAGCTTACATTGTATTGAGAATCCCACCTGAACAAATCTGGGTTAACGCTTGTCTTGCACTCGTTCACACCCCGTGTTTCCTTTTGGACATCAAAGCTTTTTCTGTTCGTCTTTACTTGGAGGGCGTGATTGATTTCAATATGGCCCAAAAGAAAAAGGAACATCAATTAAATTTAGCAAGTTGTGTACGTTAGTGTATTATTTAATATTATTGTTAATGCTAGGTTTGTGGTGTTCACGAGAGTACCAACTAGCGAATTTTGCGCAGTCCCGATGATGACTGTTATGGACAGGTGTTACTGTATAGATGCTAGAAAGAGTACAGAGGAGAGCAACTAAAATGACACCAAAACTGAGGGGTCTTAGTTACGAAATACGCCTAGAAGAATGTGGTATAACAACACTGGAGACTAGGGGCCGGTTTCATGAGGTGGCTAAGAACGTTCTTAATGCTAAGATGATTGTTTTAGTAAATTACGTGATTTTTTTAATATAAGCGAACATAGGAGTTTACGCAAACACGTGATGCTAAGTAATTGCGTAACTTTAAGTACGCTTCATGAAACCGGCCCCAGGAGATTGAGAGGAGATCAGACAGACGTATTTAAAATATTGATTGGTTACGAAAATATTGATAGAAATATGTTTTAATATATTTATATAAATATTTCTTTCTGAGAAAGATAGGACTAGAGGACATGAAGTTGCATTAGTAAAGGAGAAGTGTAGATTAGATATAAGAAAGTTCTCATGTTCGCTAAGGGCTGTAGATGAATGGAACAGATTATGTGCTTATTGTGCGGGTCCTAGTAGCGTGAATATTTTTAACAATAAAATCGACATATACCTCAGAAGGGCGGGATACACCGCATCATACACGTATATAAAAAGGTTGGACTCTCAATAAACCAAAAGGCTTCCTTGTCCACCTGCCATCCAGAATTAATTTTGTGGGTGGCAATCGTGTTAAATAAATCTTGTCACCGGCCATTGCCAGACACGTGACGCCGGGCGTGGCTGCCGACAGTGGCGCCACCTCGCTCGCAATGTGGCGGCCATTGTTATGTAAAAAATAGATAGGTCGGTAGGCACGCAAGCACGCTCGCACGCCCGCACGCTGCCAGGCAGGCACACACGCAGGCAACGTTTGTATTTTGCAAACGTTCGCATGTTGTCGGCAGTTGTCAATATATTCCGCAGCACCTAGATTGTATGTTACAGATTGCGTTCAGTGATTTTGCAAATATAACAATATCGCGAACCGTTATAAATATATTAGGCCTATTACTATCATTATTATTATAATTATTAATGAAGCAATTGCAAAGCATTCGAAAAAAACGAGTGAAACAAGTGCGATTTTGTTAAACAAAACTATGATTACAGTAGTTAACGCCGTGTAAAATCATAAATTTGCCGGGTTGACCTGCATTTTATGGTTTGAATGACTGACATTGTTATTTCAACAAACAAACAAACAACAAAATACATTTACATCATTTATATTATACATGCTATGTATATTCATTTGTTAAAAAAAGACAAAACGAAGTTGAATACTGATAATAATTACCTTTGTGTAAATTTGACATAATAACAGGTCTTGAACTATGCATGTTGGAATATAAAACTACTAGCAGTGTAAAATCATTGTCACTCTTCAAGGTGCAGCAAAACATCTGTAGCATAGCAGATCAACAGAAAAATTCAGATAAAATAGAGATTGGTTCTTTTTAAATACTGTAGTTAACCTTGATAGTTTGTTTAAGAGAAAACTTACGATTTATCAATATAAGTGCACACCATAAACTACTTTAACGGCTTTAGCTTGATACATTACATGTTTTATTTAAAAAAATAAATGCCTATCTGTGGACGTTTTGTGTGCGTACGTTCATCTTAAACCTGTCGACGGTTATCAATAGCTCAATCGCTAAGCACAGCACACGTCCAGTGTTAACGAATGGCAGGAGCTAGCTACCATTCACCGGTCTTCTGGTCGTCATAAAAAAATTATAGTCTAAGTCATTCAACGATACATTTTCTTGATGCATCTGAACTGGAAATGATCCGACGCCCTCTATTATAGATCGTCTGCCATTACCAATGACCTTCTGGTTCCTTTACGAAAGCGAACGCATCCGCCTGAAATAGAATCGCTGCGACACACCGCAGATTTTTACGATGCATATGGAATGTTATGGCTTCTTGGAAGCCGCCTGGGGGGTTTCTTCACCACACGCAAACAACATGTTCTTTGACACGACAGTCACGTACTTTACGTCACCGGCGCTGTAAGAGCAAATACAGCAACGACATTAAAAGATATCTGATCTAGTCTATTGATTGGCTGGTGTGTTGTCTGCCAGCCCGCCGTGTCCGTAACAACAGTCACTATTGCTGCATATGTTCACAAAGGGAAACATTTTGCCACCGAGAACAAAACACCCAGATGCCAAGTGGACAATGAAGTGTAGCTTTTCGGGAGTCGATAGCGTGTTCACGCTGTTAGCATTTAGAGCTTAGACCTACACAATCAACAGATAATTAGTTAAATTAAAGTATCGTCAGCTGTGAAAAGTTAACGAATACTTCCTTATATCTGTAGTTACCAGGTCGTTGTTCAACCCACACCAAAATCCGTTGCTTTGAATCTCGCGAGATCTAGCCGCTGATCTCTGTATATGACTGACGAGAATTGAGCGTAACTTCCCAATGCAATTACGTCACGTGCGTCAACATGTCTTTTTCATTGGTTATAACCGCTAGCACGGTAAACGCTGTTACCAAACTTTTCGAGCGGTGATGTGTTTTCGTACGGAAACTGTACGTATTTCACTAAAACCAACTTTTCTGACAATTTATTTGCATAACATGAGACAAATAGATGATAAGGAGTTATAATATAGATATATTTCACAAATGTTTCTTCAGCTTTTTAAGAAAACGGCATGTTTATAATGGCACGATCGTCGACAAGACCATGTTAATCTACGCTGTTCCTTCACCAACAGCCCTAGTACATCCTGTCGTCTAGTCCTTCTCTCTGTCTGAAATGAGAATAAAATGCATGTACCGATGTCATCATCTTAAAACGTTTATCTGATCGCCTTTTAATCTCATTGTCTAACGAATAATTAGAACATTCTAAGAATGTTTAAAACAATATTTTCAATTTGACATCACATACAATTCCAGTACGCCGTTTACTCCATGAATGATATATACTTATATATATACTAAGGCGGTAATTAGCTAGAGGGAAATTGTCATCCTCGTGAAATGAATACACGAATCTGATACTACATTTGGCCACATACGTGATAACAGACCAAATGAAGTAGCACTGCCAAACTGAGAGTGGTTTAGTTCGTCAACAGTGAATACGGAAATAAAAGCAATAGGTGTTCCGTCTCTACGCGTGCAGTAACCGTCATTTCAGGCAACAACGTCAACATTCACTCGCTCGGCACTCGCCATGGAATCCAGCAGCACTGATCACTTCACAATCGTTCAGGCACTGGTCAGATAAGCATCGATGTGTTAATTAAATAACCAGGGGGTATTAGAACCACCACCCCGACCTGCATGGTAGGCAACGTTATCAAATGCCAGCTGTCTTAACGAATTGCATGCCACATCACGAGTGTGACGTCAATTATATTTTAATCCGAACGACGCAACGCGACCTTGTTTTCTTTCCGTTTACGCATGTCATCTTATATAATATATCATATTATATAATATATCATCTTATATAATATATCATGTATGATCATAAAAATGACTGACATTTGGTTATACATTAAAGCTGACAAGCTTCTAGGTCTGAAAGTGCACGCATTCCGGTCGGGTTTTATGCCAATGTCAAATTGCAGCACTGCAAACCACTGGCGTATTTAGAGGGGGACGAGGTGCGGTTGCCCCCCCCCCAATGGTGGCAGCTGCCCCCCCCCCCCCCCCCCCCCCCCCCCAACAGTCGCACGGCAGCTGTCCGCTCTTGTGCGCTGGACAGGGCAGTACTCGCCCGTTTTTGCCCCCCCCCCCAATTAAAAATCCTGGATACGCCACTGCTGCAAGCCGCCTGCCGTTGCGCAAGAACCACAGACAAAAACAGACACAACACACAACAGTACCGGGTCGCTCAGGCCATATCGTCACTTCCGGAAGCGCTTACGATCAAGTTAATTCATCGAACTTTTACCCGGAAGTGATATATACTATCGACCTCGGGAATAACGCTAAAACATCTTGGTTGAGTCAGATCTGGAATTGACACGATGCGTTTCTGTTTCATTTGCCTTTCAAGAATTTTACTTGATCCTATAGAAAGGTTTCGTAGGTCAGAGTAACATACTGTAAATTAGTAACAAAATGCTTAAGATGCCTATCCCACACCCTTTTCAAAGTCCTCGTTACGCCTATGCACATCCGTCTTTTATCAGGTAGATTTTAGTAATTCCTCTAGTCTTCCTGCGGTCGATGTGGTGTCGGGTGATATCAACGAACAAATCGCACAGCTGTCTGACAAGAGTTTCCTGCGATAAGGTAAACGCGGTCAGTGGCAGAGAAAGCGGCGTTGGAGGAGATCCACCGTGAAGCACCTAACTAGCAGCGCCGAGATATCGCTGGCAAAGTGGACGGCGAACCACCACACTGAGAACGTCGGTTGCCGATTAGATTTCGTCTACAAAAAAACACATATTCGTTTGAAAAACAAACAAAATAACGCCTGATCTTGGTAAAAGTTAGGACTGTATTATTAAGAGGAATTGTATTTGGTTGGATATGCTGTGGTATAATCGTTTAAAAACGAAAGGAACATTATAACCTTATACTAACGTCTTTGACATTGATAACAGGCGCCTAAAGAATTTAGAAATGTAGCTTTGCATGCGCTGTGTCTCTTCCAGCTTTGAATATGTTCATGTTAAACATTGGGACTGTTCAAAAAGTAGTTTTCGAAAGCAGCTGTTTATAAACAAGACGCTGTCAGTCGTGTGTTGATATTTATTCTTCTTCCAAATTGAACCCCCTTTATTTGCACGGTATTTGTGTCAGTTTTGTATACACGCATAGTTCCTGTTCACTTGCCCGACCACCGCCTATATCCTCACTAAGTTGAGACTAGGCGGAAAACCGGAAGACGAACGAGAAGAAGAAGACGGAATGGAAAACAAAAGAGACCGGTGGGAGAAGGGGGAAACAAGAATTAAATTGTAGAGCCTGTTTCACCCTCTCGAAAAATCGTCTGCATACATGATGGTCTACCAGTTATCCACATTCCGCTGTTCGCCTGTGCTTTTTCAAGAGATCTCCACTATCTTTACAATTGAATTCTTGTGTTCTCCTTCTCCCATCGCTCTCTTTTGTTTTCCACCATTCCGTCTTCTTCTTCTCGTTCTTCTTCCGGTTTACCGCCTAGCCTCAACTTACTGAGGATGCAGGCGGTGGTCTGGCAGGTGAACAGGATCTATGCAATGTGAAACAATTGACACAAATACCCTGCAAATAAACGGTAATTGTTTAATGTTTATATTGCATACAAATGCAAATAAACAGAAATACGTGCGCAAGAGCTTCTCTTTGTGAATGTCTTCTCTCCTTCTCTGCGTGTCTTGTCCATGGCAGTCCGCTAAAAACGACTTTCAATACCAGGTGTTTCTTCTATACGGCAAGGAAAACTGATTTTGGAAGCGTCAACTGCAAATAAACACTCCCAGTACCACCGGAAGTTTTGACTGGGGAATAATTTACCGTATGACCGATGCCAGCTCGTCGTTGACTAGAGAACGGAACGAAACTTGAGCCAAGTTGACAAGCGTTTGCGTCACTACTTCTTTCAGATCAGATAGTAGGGCCTATTCCCTGGCATCCGGCTTTAATTTATAAAGTCGATTCGCAAAAAGTCAGTTATATACTTTTTATACCCTATCTCTTACCACATTAACGTTACGGCCTGACAATAAATAGTGTGTCGGCAGCTGCTAGCTGCACAAACGCGGCGACGGACACGGATCAAGTATCTGCGGCGTGCGTCCGCATTTCCGGTGTGGCAAACTGTCGTCTGGTTTTAATTAATTTCACTTGGCGCGCGACGCCCACGGGTGGCGCGACCAACGCGGTGTCAGTTATCTAAATTGTATCACGGGTCGGCAAAAACACGGCCTCTCGCCGGCCAATTTGTAAGACTGGCCCCGAAGGAAGGGAAAACAAATTTAACAGTTGTTTACTAGCTCTTACGTGAGTGATTCGCAAAATTAACGATAAACAACTAGCAAGGGTAAGTCTGGCTTCCGCTGTTAGTTACGTCAATGGTAGATAGATTGGATTTTTTTCTTCCATAGTTTAATTGTTGATCCATGTTTTTAGTGAAATAGTATGCCGTTTGCAGTGAAACGGTATGACGCATACAGCTTAAGGTTTAGAGACACCGAATAAATTCCAAGACAAGACAGGTAGGCCTAGTGTACGCACAAGCACAAACCACCCGCTTAGTATTATCGAAACAACAATTGCCTGTATTCATGTGTACGTAACTCTTTAAAGTTCTATATGTGAATACTTTGTGGACATGAAACGTCTGCAGCATAATTCGCGTACGGAACAGAAACGAATCAATTGCGAGCGAACGCGTATTAAACATGTCAGTATGCCATTTTCGGGACTGCCAACCCTCGAGCGATCCAACAAAACCATAATTACCCCTCTATTTTAAACACCAAATTTGAAGAAAAAAATGTCAAGGGAACATATAGCTGCATAATTGTCATACTTAGTAATATTATTTACCAGTAGCTATATTTTGGCTTCCTAACCTGTAAGATCAAACGTATGAAAAACAATACGTTAGATTAAAGTATATGTGTACGGTTGAAGTTGCGTCTTCTTGATAAGCTTAGAGATGCGATGCTTTGTCACAGCTAGAGCACATCGGAGGTCATCAGCACGATCCAACATATTTCATGTGTTGGTTTTAATGTTGATCCTTGTAGAAGAGCGAGTCCTCCACAGCAATACTTTGACATGAGGACTGTTAGAACCCAGTCAGAGCGAACTGGGTATTCACCACCAGCTTTTTGTCAGAAAATTACCTGGTTTGAATCCTGAAATGTTTCTTTTAGCATGCTATATCTCGCAAGCCAAGAAACTCGTCTTTCATATTTGATGACTCCATAGTCCATTGTACAAGTATGACTCTCCATCTTTCATATTTGATGACTCCATAGTCCATTGTACAAGTATGACTCTCCATCTTTCATATTTGATGACTCCATAGTCCATTGTACAAGTATGACTCTCCATCTTTCATATTTGATGACTCCATAGTCCATTGTACAAGTATGACTCTCCATCTTTCATATTTGATGACTCCATAGTCCATTGTACAAGTATGACTCTCCATCTTTCATATTTGATGACTCCATAGTCCATTGTACAAGTATGACTCTCCATCTTTCATATTTGATGACTCCATAGTCCATTGTACAAGTATGACTCTCCATCTTTCATATTTGATGACTCCATAGTCCATTGTACAAGTATGACTCTCCATCTTTCATATTTGATGACTCCATAGTCCATTGTACAAGTATGACTCTCCATCTTTCATATTTGATGACTCCATAGTCCATTGTACAAGTATGACTCTCCATCTTTCATATTTGATGACTCCATAGTCCATTGTACAAGTATGACTCTCCATCTTTCATATTTGATGACTCCATAGTCCATTGTACAAGTATGACTCTCCATCTTTCATATTTGATGACTCCATAGTCCATTGTACAAGTATGACTCTCCATCTTTCATATTTGATGACTCCATAGTCCATTGTACAAGTATGACTCTCCATCTTTCATATTTGATGACTCCATAGTCCATTGTACAAGTATGACTCTCCATCTTTCATATTTGATGACTCCATAGTCCATTGTACAAGTATGACTCTCCATCTTTCATATTTGATGACTCCATAGTCCATTGTACAAGTATGACTCTCCATCTTTCATATTTGATGACTCCATAGTCCATTGTACAAGTATGACTCTCCATCTTTCATATTTGATGACTCCATAGTCCATTGTACAAGTATGACTCTCCATCTTTCATATTTGATGACTCCATAGTCCATTGTACAAGTATGACTCTCCATCTTTCATATTTGATGACTCCATAGTCCATTGTACAAGTATGACTCTCCATCTTTCATATTTGATGACTCCATAGTCCATTGTACAAGTATGACTCTCCATCTTTCATATTTGATGACTCCATAGTCCATTGTACAAGTATGACTCTCCATCTTTCATATTTGATGACTCCATAGTCCATTGTACAAGTATGACTCTCCATCTTTCATATTTGATGACTCCATAGTCCATTGTACAAGTATGACTCTCCATCTTTCATATTTGATGACTCCATAGTCCATTGTACAAGTACGACTCTCCATGCATTCTTCTTTTTCGCTTTGTGAAGGGAGCTCGTAACCTTTTTTTTTTGAGCTATGAGACTTTTTAACCATATTTATTCTTGTCAGAATTCAGCTGATTTATCTCAACAAAATATGTGCATTATAGCCCAGCTTAATAATAAATGCGTGGCGTGACATCGTCACCTGACATTTTGGTCTGTATGGTTCTTCCGTTTCAAAAAGCATTATGATTTTGTCTCTTAATTCGAACACATGTTGTCCCCGTGATAACGAGAGATCCTCCACGTGGAAGAGAAGAATCCTGAAATCGGCTTCAAACTCTTTACATTCCCTAGCAATCCTGGGGTTCATTGCAGTAAACAGTTCAGACAACAGGCAGGCCTCTTTTACAGTCGCCTTTCAGGTGCAAAATATGTAACATGTTGATTCAACACCTAGGGGTTTGCTATCACTTTTGCAATTAAAACGGCCTGATACAAAAATGGCGTCGTTAGTGTCAGATATTCGGTTTTCACGGTTGTGTCCTGAAGTGATGTAATATACACAGATGGACCATAGCATCCCTTGTACCTCGCCAGGGATGAGACATGGCTTGTATTGATCCGATCATCTCCGATTATAAGATTATTTTAGTATACGGCATTTTTTTATTTCCTGTCATACCACGATTTATCTATAAGCGCCTTGTTGGGATGAATTAATTACCGAAATATCCATACTTTAAAATGCTTGTTTTACTCCCCGGACAAACCCAAATTATCCCAAGGAGTAATTTGAGCCTCTCAGTGTGAGCCTTGTGACCCAAGCATTCTGCGTTATCGCATACAATATCAATTTGAATTATTGGTTCAAAACGGAATGCGACAATGGAGAATATAGTCCACAATTTGAATGTGTTTTCCTCTTCTGTGTTTTCCTTTTATCTATAAATAGTATTGGATGATTGTTATGTCTTACGCCATCTTTTATTCGACACGTCAGCACAGCCGGGAGCTGTCCTTATTACAGAGCCATGAGGAGCATTCATAATGCTCTATAATACAAATACTCTACACCCCTCCCTTTCAAATGTTGTTCCCTTAAAACATGTTAATACCCTGGTTGCGCTACGCCACATATACGATATGACAACCGTCAACACAGTCCATGGATTCAGCGTCCATTAATTAGTCCTTGTTAACAATTACATTTTAGTAGCCATTAACCATTAACGTCTATGTCCATAATTAATCTGGACACCGTCTTTCAAACGTCACAGATCAGCTTCTCTGGAGGCTTTCTGGTTCTTGTGGACCTTTTCACGAGTCGTTCCTCTGCCATCGGTATCTGCGCTGGACTTGCCGATCCCATGGGATAGTTCACTGCCATCGGTGTTTGCAATGAACTTGGCTGGTTGTCTTCTTCTGCTTCTGTTGTTGGTCTAGTCGATTCATCAACCGCTGGTACCTCCACCGGACCCAGGTCGGTGGTCGTATGGCATCTAATCTTGTTCGTAGGGCTCGACCCATCAGTAACATCGCCGGAGATTCACATGTTGTTGCATGTGGTGCGTTTCTGTAGGCAAACAGAAATCTGGCCAGGTGTCATTTCACAGCACCCGAGTCACCTCTCGCTGATAGCATGGCTTGTTTAAATGTCTGAACAAAGCGTTCCACCTGCCCGTTGGTAGCAGGATGGTAGGGTGCCTAAAATGTGTGCCTGATGTTGTTTGCTTTCATGAAGTTTCGGAAAACTTCGCTTGTGAATTGACTTCCGTTGTCACTGTGCAAGTGTTCTGGAAGACCGTACCTTGCAAACACATCTCGTAACAGTCCCACGGTTCTTTCTGATGATGCTGAGGCTGTTGTTAGTACCTCAGGCCATTTGCTATGTGCGTCGACCGCTATTAAGAACATCCGTCCCATAAACGGTCCAGCGTAATCTACATGGATACGCCGCCATGGCTTTGCAGGCCATTCCCACGGGTGAAGTGGCACGGTAGGCGCTTCAAACTGGACTCACTGGCAGCCTTGACATTTCCGTGCCAGAGATTCTATATCTTTATTTATCCCAGGCCACCAAACGTAGCTACGAACCAGTCCCTTCATCTTTACAACCACGACATGTCCGTCGTGTAACTCCTGGAGGATTTGACTGCGCAACTTCTGTGGCACTAGGACGCGTATTCCCCACATAACGCATCCGTGGAATACACTCAACTCGTAGCGCTTGGAAAAGAATGGTTCAAGTCCCTCTGGACTGGTCGTCGGCCACCCTTGCTGGGTTCTCTCCAGAACTTTTGACATGACTGGGTCTTTGCTGGACTCTGTCTTGATGTTTGCTGCGGTGACAGGAAGGGTTTCCATGTGGTCCATGTAGAACATCTCCACCACATCAAGGTGTGTCTCCCCCGTTTTCAATGGTAACCTCGAAAGTCCGTCTGCATTTGCGTGTTTCAAAGAGCTTTTATAGACTATCTCATAGTCGTGTGCTGCTAGTTGTAGGGCATATCGTTGCATTCGTGCAGCCGTCATTGCTGGAATACTCTTCCCTGGATGAAAGATAGCTGTAAGGGGTTGGTGATCCGTCACCAGCGTGAATCGTCTTCCAAACTGGTATTGGTGGAACTTTCTGACTCCCCACACGAGTCCCAGTGCTTCTTTGTCTATCTGGCTGTAATTCCGTTCAGCCTTGTTTAAAGTTCGCGAAGCGAACGCGACTGGTCTCTCTAACCCATCTGGCATCGTATGACTGAGTACTGCCCCTACCCCATATCCAGATGCATCGCACGCTATTCTGATGGGCAAGTTCGGATCGTAGTGGACGAGAACTTGTTCCGATGTGATCAGTCTCTTTGCTTCACCGAACGCTTGTTCACACTCCTTTGACCACATCCATTCCTGATCGTTCTCTAGTAACTGGTTTAGGGGATGCAATACACTGGCCAGGTTGGGTAAAAACCTGTGGTAGTAATTCACCAGCCCAAGGAATCCTTTTAAACTACTAACATCTTGGGGGCGTGGTGCCTTCTGCACGGCTTCTATTTTTGCCTTTGTCTTGTGCAGACCCTCGTGATCAATCTCGTGGCCACAGTACTCGGTCCGTTCCATGAAGAACCGGCACTTCGTCACATTGATCCGCAGATCCTTCTCTGCCAGCCTCTTGAATACTGCTTCCAGGTTTTACAGATGCTCAGTGTCAGACTTCCCCGTGACAATGATATCATCCAACATCACCTCCACGCCAGGGATTCCTTGTAAAGTCTGCTCCATTGCTCTCTGCCATATCGAGGGTGCCGTCTTGATCCCGAACGGCAACCTATTATACTGAAACAGGCCCTTGTGCGTGTTGATTGTGAGGTATTGTTTAGAGTCCTCCTCTACCTCCATCTGCAGGTAACCATTCTTGAGGTCAATTTTGCTGAACCTCTTACCTCCGGCCATCTTTGCGAAAATATCTTCGATGCGTGGTAGCGGATATTTATCTTCCCGGAGCACCGGGTTGAGTGTCACTTTATAGTCTCCACAGAGACGTACATCCTTGGTATCTCGTTTCGCCACCGGTACCACTCCTGATGCCCATTGGCTATGCTCGACAGCTGATACGATTCCTTCTTTCTGGAGCCTTTCTAGCTCCTTCTCAAAGTATGATTTGATCGCATAAGGCACGCTTCGTGGCCTGCAGAACTTCGGTTGAGCGTCTGCCTCTACGGTGAGTTTGGCTTTCACACCTTTCAATGTCCCCAAGTTGTCCGTGCTTAACAACTCATACTTTGCCAGCAGCCGTTGAACTTGCTTATTGGCATCCTTCAGAGAAATGTCCTTGTCAGTCCCATGCCATGACTTCAGGGAGTGAATTTCTCCCCAGTCGAGCTTGATCTCCCAAAACCAGTCACGACCGAACAGCACTTGTCGACCGCCTTTGATAACGTACAAGTCCAGCTTCACCTTCTGCTTCTTGTACTTGACCTGGACACGAAGCTTTCACTCGGGAACAACTAACTCCCCCATGTAGGTTCGGAGAGTTACCGGTGTAGGCTGAAGTTCTTGCTTCTTGAACATTTCCTTGTACACGTGGTGTGGGATTACTGAGTATGCCGACCCAGTATCAACTTCCATTTTGAGTGATTGTCCGGCTACCCGCAGTGTCGTCCAAATTGTGTCAGTTCTGGTCTTTGGTTTTGTTAACTGGTGGACCGCATTTAGGGTGTCCAACCCATCACTCCACTCACTGTCGTCGCTTTGGCCTTGTGCTATTCTTGAGTGAAGAGAAATAACAAGGGTTTTTTCTCTCTTTTCCTTAATGTCCGGGTTGAAACTGGCCTCGCTACATGTCCTCGATTGTTTTCTCTTCTCTTCGTTTTGTCCTCTCCCCACACTCTTCTTGCACTGCTGTCTATACCATCCGTCTCCTCTCCCGTCTAAATTCGTTTTCCTTTTCCAATTCCTCTAAATGTCTCCGTATACAATTTTCCCATTTCAATCTTGGTTGTCTTCGTTAACGAAGACGACTTTGAATTCGCTTAAAACATTGGGTTTGTAAAATAAATATAAAATTGTTGACGTCTGCATCATTAATAATCATAGTCGACAGTTGGAGGAGTAGCACAAAATCGGACGTGGCCGACTGTCCTGGCCGATTATTTGTGCAACTCCCCCACCGTCTCGGATTATTATAATGATGCGACGCAGTTAGTAATGTGCCGTTTAAACTACTCTTGTTATAATGTAGCCTCGGAACCAAAAACAATTGCGGGGAGAAAGTTACGGTCATTACTCCGACAGGTTTTTGACGGTTTTGCTAAATTCACAGACATCAAGAATGTCACCGCTATTTGTTCCCAGTATCGTGCACAGTCACAGGCTTAGCCTTAGAGTAATTACCAAATAGAGACCAAACTCCATCAAAATACGGTTGGTGAAACACAAATACAGCCGCTTCTTTTTGGATGTCATTGTTCATCGCTTTGTTTAACCGGCATCTAACCGGCATCTCATCAATGCTGTGTGAACATTTCACGTTTACCTTCCACTGTCTGTGCTAGTGTATCCCTGATATGTTCGTAGGTCTACAACCTTCGAATCATCCTTCTTGTCTCAAATCCTATTACCAACAAGTCAATTATGGGGCCAACCAAGAGGAGATGATATCTGTGGTTATTTGTGAGTCTCAAGAGGGGAGATGGGTGCTTTCGACCCGCATTTGTCAAATTCAAGACCTGCCCCTGTATATAATACTAGACCGAATACTCTGAATTGACCGTTATCTGATTTCAAGTTGCATTGCGCTAATGCGATTCGCTATTAACCGACAGCTCTATACTGGTCATCGTATCTACATACACCTTCTGGTCTGTCAGCTAAGCCATTCAACACTCACAATGCTATGGAATAATATATATTCCCGCTAGATAATCGTCCACTCAAAATGCATCATCTGTACAGTCATATCACAAGAGCAGTTGTGATCCTTGTTGTTTAACTGCGTGGCCGAAGTCGCCGTCGACGCCATTTAACACCGCAATAATTTGTACTTGAACGTTGTGAAGAGCTATAATTTGCTATATTTGGATAAATGGCAGTTTCGCCACCGCGCTGAGTCGAGTGTTTTAATCAAGATTCGTCTTCTATCTCGGGCGCTGTATGGAAAATCAAGTTCAGTCATTTATATAAATTAAATTATTTATTTCCAAGTGAAAATTAAAACAAAGACAACTACATAGCAATACACAATACCATAAAACATGTCTCAATGGAAATGGGGGTAGATTGAAGTGCAGTTCTCATTAGTCATTTGCCCCGCCACAATCACAACGTGTACATGTATTTAGACATTCACGGCAACAAGAAATATATCTGTAAAAAACAAAGCTAAAACTAATTGGTATTTTCAATTACATTCATGCATAGGACCTACAAATTCACCGTTTCCATATTTACGTGTGCACTGTAATCATTACAAAATAAGTGCTTCTTTTTAACTATTTGAACTATAGCGGAACTTGTTATATGTTCGTCATAGGAGTTCCAGTTCAAGAACGCTGAACAAACAAAACGTGTCAGCAAATATTATTGTATGCAGGTTCAAAAAATCGTCGATGTGCAGGAGGCCCTACACCACTTTATCAAATGTACACAACCCAACTGGCATATTTTGTTGAAATTGTCGCACCAGTATGCAAGAGAAAAAATAAGAAAATTCAAAATTCGTGGAAATACATCACTTTATCAGTCGCCAGTTCTACAGGCTGTTAGGAAACGTATAACTGATCTCCACTATCTCGTCTCGTGGCGCTTCATGTCACATATTTCTTGAGATTATCAGCGTCACAAATTCTACTGGCAACCAGTAGGACATGCTTACAAGTCTACGTATGGGAGTATTGTGTACACAATATCAGATTATGTGTGGTATTTACGTGGAAAACAAAACTCTCTCTCTCTGTCTCGCTCTCTCTGTCTCTGTCTCTCTCTGTCTCTCTCTCTGTCTCTCTCTCTGTCTCTCTCTCTCTGTCTCTCTCTCTCTCTCTCTCTCTCTCTCTCTCTCTCTCTCTCTCTCTCTCTCTCTCTCTCTCTCTCTCTCTCTCTCTCTCTCTCTCTCTCTCTCTCTCTCTCTCTCTCTCTCTCTCTCTCTCTCTCTCTCTCTCTCTCTCTCTCTCTCTCTCTCTCTCTCTCTCTCTCTCTCTCTCTCTCTCTCTCTCTCTCTCTCTCTCTCTCTCTCTCTCTCTCTCTCTCTCTCTCTCTCTCTCTCTCTCTCTCTCTCTCTCTCTCTCTCTCTCTCTCTCTCTCTCTCTCTCTCTCTCTCTCTCTCTCTCTCTCTCTCTCTCTCTCTCTCTCTCTCTCTCTCTCTCTCTCTCTCTCTCTCTCTCTCTCTCTCTCTCTCTCTCTCTCTCTCTCTCTCTCTCTCTCTCTCTCTCTCAATATATATATATATATATATCTTTATCTTCGTGTATGTGTGTGCGTGCGTGCATGCGTGCGTGCGTGCGTGCGTGCATGCGTACGTGTGTGTGATCGCTGCTTAACCTTGGAAAGAGAAAGATGCGTACCCGTATTTCTAGATCTTAATAAATAGGTTTACTTTGGAACTTAGCATAAGCGTAATGGGTCTCACACTCAGCTGGGCTGTCCATACAGTCACCATCAACTGGGCTGTCCATAGTCACCACCAAGTCTTACACGTCTTTAGATCCAAGTGTCATCTTCCTAACGCGCCATATAAAAAAGAAATCACCATGTAGTACTAGTGTCGATTGATTATGAGAAGGTTTACGTTCCCGCAGATAATAATAAATACGAATTATCTACAGATTGTAAATATCAGTAGTGTCGATATTATGTTTAAAACATAATTGACACGTATCTGCCAAGGCGGGCGAGGCATAGATTACGAATTGTTGATAAGCCACTGATTCTTTTGTCTGCTTGCTATAGATAGGAGGGTGAGTCTAATTATGGAGCTGGTTGTCTTGAGTGGCGAGTGACTAAAATAACTCCATTACCGTGTGAATACATTCATTTCCCAATACACAAAATCACACAATTCGCCATACAAACTATTTCAGGCTGTACCGCCTACTAAACAGTAGTGAATCGATCAGAGTATAACGATAAAATGTGTTTAGGCTTGTCATTGAATTTATATTATTTTTTAACTCAAAGAACAAATATATCTACATCTGGCAACTTGATTTTTCGCATTGCTGCCTGTTATATATGCTGGCTAGGACCTTCCATTGTAATTATAAATTAGATTTCTCATTAAGACAGCACCGCTGACAAAGATCCCGTCTTTATAGTCCAATTGTGTCCCCCTATGCAATAGGGCATTTGATTTTTCTTTAAAAAATTATTATTGACATGTTAGCTGGATGCCTGACTCACCTGTCCAGTGGTATATGACCAAGCCAAATATGAACAACATCACTTATGTGAATTTTATAAGACAGTTTTGCAGCGAGCCAATTCTGACAAGAAAATTAGATTATATTGTGTTGTGCGGTTGTCTAAAAAAATCTGAAGAGCTAACTTACTTGGAGCAACCTCCACAAGGTAGTTCACAAATCCAGTGGCGACATGCAACGGATAATAGCCAGGGTAGTTGCTGGTTAGTATTGCATCCGGAAGATGGCGCCAAACATATCAAGTGCCACATTCAGTCACAAGATGGCATCACTTATGTTGCGAACCCATGGCTTTAGTGATTGGCGTACTCATCCATCTGTTGACAACTTGAATACTCCGAGTACTGCTTATCGATTTTAAGATTGACCAAACTTTCTGTCTTGATGGTTTCCAAGGATTTAGGCGCAACAGAAGTTACCTTATCATTATTATATATATAAAAAAGGCAGTCATAACAAAAACGTCAGATATTCAACCCAAACAACAGACATCACATAGAAATAATTTATTGAACCGCAGTAAAAATATCAGTTTCAAACATGCTCATCACACAATTGATAACTGCGAGGCCACACTCCTGCAATGCAATGACCGTGTCATATCAACAATACTGATCAACTATCACAACATTAAAATATTCTGTATAATGTTGAGAAGACATGTTATATTTGAGCCAATTATGTCAATCATTTTATACTTGATACCACTTTCAAATCCACTACGAACCAACAGTTATTCTTCAAACATCACAAACGTAGCGTAAGAAGACAGCATATATTTATTACGTGGTATCATTCAACTGTCAGTATTTAACTCTGGACGACGGTTTGTCAAGGGGTTTGCCAAAACAGACTGCTTAAATAAAATAGTAAACTAGATATACAGCCAAATCTAGTAAAATCAAGTTGCGTTTTGATTCGACCAATACCTATAAACAACTACACAGAAAAAAATAAAATCACACATACGTACATAAAGTATCATTTTTGATATGTACTGCTTTCAAGACTGGTATAAAAAAGTGATTCACATTTAATCATTTAGACGGTTGCCACTGATCAGGATTTCCTGCGATATCCACAATACACAATGGACAACTGGCAATAACGGATACACCTGCCTCTGTACTGCTGTACTCTATTTACAGACCCTGTCTATAACAGACACTTGCCAATAGACACCGGTTATTGCCCCTGTCCTAACAGTGTCCACTACAAACAGATTTCACCAAACTTCAAATCTGTGGGCAGGACGGAAAATTCATGGGTTCACAATCAAAACAAAGTTCTGCACAACGTCTAAATCTATCATTTCTGCTCTCTTTAGACCATACTGGCGACTCTGGTTTTACTCAGTTGCACATAAAACTTATATCCCATCAAGATCTAGTAAACCTGTTTAAAGCCAGGAATACAAATAAATGCAAACAATTGGTATTTATTCAGTTGATTTATAGACTGAAGTTAAGACCCTTATATGCAGAAGTCTACAATATTTTGCTTACAATAGAAAGACAAGCTGGTATATTGATATGGTTGTGGTTCATTATTGAAGTAACTATTGGACTTAAGTGGGTGCCAGAAGGTCCATACACCCAAGTGGAAACTTCACTTCCCAAAGCATGGGTCCCACGTTAAAAGAACTTAAATCTTAAACAACTATAAACTCAATTCCCTTGTGGTCATTAAGCCATGTCCACCTTTATTTGACTCCTTGCCAGGAACCTAACTCTGTATTTCCCGGCCCAGAGATAGACATCGTCATGCTAGTCAGATGGCAAAATAAGACAACTGTACGAATCCTAACAACAGAAACCAGCTATATGAGATCAAATTGTTTCATGTGTGAAACATTTGTGTGAGCGATATTATGACCAGGCAATCATTTCACTAAGGTAATGATCTCACAAGGAGATCCAGCATTAAATGTAAGGAGCATTTTCAAAATGCTAAAAGCCACAGCGGTATCATTGAGGACATTTTTGTTGTTGTTGTACCGACGGAAATGTCCCAGTGGTGCATCATGGCTTGGATAGTTTGCAATGCACAACTCACTGTTAGTGAAATTGATCATAGAGCAAAACCAGGTCATCTAAACACACATAAATGCATAACATACAGAGTGGTGGCTCTTGTGTCACAGTCTCAGGCCCATCAGAAATAACTGACCAAGGAGTGTACCCTGGAGTGTCCCTGGTCAATGGGACTGATAAAGAAACCACCACAAAATACTGTATTTGTTGAGGATCAAGACAGACATGTTGGCTTTACTACAGTAATACTAATTTAACAAATTTGTAGTGGGGTCATGTGATCACAGAACTTGCACCAGCACTTGACATATGATCACAGTGGCCCACCAGCACTTGTCATATGATCACAGTGGCCCACCAGCACTTGTCATATGATCACAGTGGCCCACCAGCACTTGTCATATGATCACAGTGGCCCACCAGCACTTGTCATATGATCACAGTGGCCCACCAGCACATGTCATGTGATCACAGAGGCCCACCAGCACATGTCATGTGATCACAGAGGCCCACCAGCACGTGTCATGTGATCACAGTGGCCCACCAGCACATGTCATGTGATCACAGTGGATCACCAGCACTTGTCATATGATCACAGTGGCCCACCAGCACTTGTCATATGATCACAGTGGCCCACCAGCACATGTCATGTGATCACAGAGGCCCACCAGCACATGTCATGTGATCACAGAGGCCCACCAGCACGTGTCATGTGATCACAGTGGCCCACCAGCACATGTCATGTGATCACAGTGGACCACCAGCACTTGTCATATAATCACAGTGGACCACCAGCACTTGTCATATGATCACAGTGGACTACCAGCACTTGTCATATGATCACAGTGGCCCACCAGCACTTGTCATATGATCACAGTGGCCCACCAGCACGTAATGTGATCACAGTGGACTACCAGCACTTGTCATATGATCACAGTGGCCCACCAGCAGACGTCATGTGATCACAGTGGCCCATTTGATCAGTGACCCATCAGCACTTGTCATGTGATCACAGTGGCCCACCAGCACTTGTCATATGATCACAGTGGCCCACCAGCACATGTCGTGATCACAGTGGCCCACCTGCACATGTCATGTGATCACAGTGGCCCACCAGCACATGTCATGTGATCAGTGGCATACAGCACTTGTCTTCGGGCTTACATTTATCCAGGCGTTAAAGTTTATCCAGGTGATGTTTATGTGAGTACATGAGGCATAATATTTGGCACCAGTAGATCAGGTAGTGATAAATAATATCCAGTAGTTAAATACGTTTCGTTTGTTGTCATAATACGAGCGTTATAGCTACAGTACATCATTATAATTTGCTGTTTCAGATTTGTGACCAAGTATAAGAGTAAGTCACGTGACTTATGCGTAGAGACGAAACTGTTTAAGACAGAAATTGTTTATATCTGTGGGAAGCAAAAATTTTGTAATTTATGTATATAGACATATATATATATATATATAAACATACATAACACTCGAATAAATGAAAGCGCAACAGTCATAGCTGGTACTAAATAGATTCCCCTAGATATGCGCACGCGCAGAAACATCACCTGGATATTATTTAACGCCCAGATAAATGTAAGCACGATACCATGATCAATTATACACCAGCACTTGTCATGTGATCACAGTGGCATACCAGCGTATGTCATGTGATCACAGTGGCACACCGGCGTGTATCATGTGATCACAGGGGAGCAGTGGGTACCGAGTTGCCCAGACTATTTCCCAACATGATCCTTGCACTGCCAGTTTCTGCTGCTCAAAGCAGGTGTTTTTCTCCAGCATTACAATCCAGCATCCTGCCACAAGCCACTGTTGCTAGTGTTATATACACACTGTAAGTACTGCATGAAGATGTAAGTTGAAAGAAAATGCTGCAAGGTTTGACACTGATGTACAATGACATGACAACCATATATGGTGGGTGCACTCCCACATGCAATGAAGACTGACTAGTCAGAGAGAGACCAAGTGACAGAAACAGTCACTTCACAAACCTACCAATTATTCTGGACATTATTCTAAAATATCTATGTCAGTGTAGTATTGAGAAGCTGACATTTCAGTGTTTGGGATTTCAAAGGTTAGTCACAACACAACGCACAACTTCAATGAACCATGACAATTTAGTGCAACAAACAAGATGGACACGACGATAGCAGAATTCAGACACACATATATCCCTAAACAATCTGCCTTCCTCCCAGAGTAAATATTTTTGGGAAAATTTAAGATACCGGTACCTGCCTTTTTAAAGGTATCTATCTAATTATATTATTTAGCTGTTGGGTATGTATGTATAATTTTTTTTCTTTGTATAATTGTATATATGTATGTTAAGGTTTTCCTCCTAAATGCTTTCCATCTTGGGTACCTAACTCTTAGACGTCATCAAGACCCTTAAAAAGAAAATTAATGTTTTTTTTAGAAATTCAATTTGGATTAAGGATTCTTACCAGTGTTTGGATTCACATCAGTTATTAAACAATGGTTTGCAACATTGTGTGTGTGTGTGTGTGTGTGTGTGTGTGTGTGTGTGTGTGTGTGTGTGTGTGTGTGTGTGTGTGTGTGTGTGTGTGTGTGTGTGTGTGTGTGTGTGTGTGTGTGTGTGTGTGTGTCTACGATTGTCTGAAAGTATACAAAACATCCACCTATCAGTTGGGGGGACATTACACATCACTTACAATGATCATAGAAGACATGTGCATCAATACGAAAAACTGTTCAAATTTACATAATGATTGTGAAACGTCAGGTATGAATATTTTGACATAACAGAGTAAGATGGTTTCCCGTAATATTCATATATGATGTTTGCTTTGATGTAATGTTGAAGTTTTACGGAAAAAAAATTATATAAAATGTCCCCAACAGATTGATGAACCTTGGAAGAATCCCAGAAAACACACGACATTGAGAGCAATTGATTAACGCCCATCTAACTTCTTGTACAAACTCCAAAACTGGTTAAAAAAAACCTTAGCAAATGGGAAATTTATAAAATGGCATTACTTTACTTCTGATGAGTCACTGACGAATCCTAGAAAGTTTGATGCAAATCGTCTAAGAAAACAATGTTTTACACGTGCATACATATCAAACTAGCTCAATTATAGTTAGATTATACAGTCATTTGGAGGTTACAAATGTTTGGTGGACTCTGTGGCCAGTGAAGATTGAAGAGCAAACATTAAACTGCTGTCTGTAAGGTCATCATGCTGGATGCCATTATACATGTGTTGTCCTGGTTTCTGCTACACAAACCTACTGTACAACGGTTATTTCACGCATCCACCAAACACATACATATTTCATACACATACTGTACAATGAATAGAGTGGCTGTCATGCAAATATTACAAACATACTGTACACCTGATAGAAACAATCAGTTTAATATCACACACACTCACACAATAGGACCATCAGCATAAACATCCATACAGATACACACTCATCGAATACAAACTGTATATTACGTCACACTCACATATGTACACTGGCTACCCTTCATGTGGGCCACAAACTGTACACTGGTGACCAGCCAACATGGGCCACACTCTACACACTGGCGAACCTGTGTGTTCTCAGTGTGTGGGCCACATACTGTACACGGACCACCATGCTTGGGCCGCGTGTTGGGCCATTGCTAGCTGACACAGCAGCTCTTCTGGCAGCTGGTGGGAGAGTCACTAGGTTTGAGAATCTTGTGCTTTTTGTGCTTGTCACGGTGCACGAAGCTGTGTATGCGCATGTGTGTCTTGTTGATGAGCAGGTAGGACTTGAGGTGGGCCTTGAGCGCCGTCGGCAGGGGCAGCTGCTCAATGCCGTAGATGGTCGTGTGGGACGCGATGGTCCGGCAACAGAACTCCTGTAGGGAGAGCACTGCAACAGACGCACCAGGGTAATGGCAGGAGATGGGGGGGGGCAAGAGGGTGAACATCTATCATCACGGCAGGTGATATATATGTGAACATATAACATCAGAGCAAGAGTTGTAAGTGTGAACATCCCGGTTGAATTTATGTCAATTGTTGTCATATACATGTGACAGTTTGTAGTTCTCCTCATCTCATCTACGAGCCATCACTTGTATATGATGACATCACACACTGACAATGCCTGTTTAATAAGAGCCATAAGTGTACATCATTCAAATCAGCTATGCTCACGGTGTGTTCAGAACCTCCACCTCTTACCTTACGGAAAGAGGCAATGCACTAAATGTAAACATTGCGAGCCGTTCGATAAGTTTCCGATGGTGATCATTATAAACAGGTGCATATATTACTGTCAAATACGAAGCATATATCTACATCAACTGCCACTGACAGGTCGCACTAGTATTACCACTTGGCAATCAAACTTTCCTAGAATGACCACCCACAAGCCTATTATATGGTTGTTTTGGTCAAAGCAGTGATCGATTACGAAAATCAAAGCGATTCCCAACACTAGATGTGACCACCCACCTTTATTGGGGCCCCAACTTCGATTCATGCCATTTCTCTTGAGTGCGATGCGAGCGAGCTCCGCCAGGGACTCGGCGACGTTGAAGTCACACAGTGGGCTGACCTCAAAGAAGGTCATGTCGTTCTTGGAGGCGTATGTCTCTGCCATCACATCACTCACCTCACGCTTGTAGGCGAGGTGCAGACGGTTCCCAATCAGGATCTTAGGCACCCCCGGGGCATGCTGCGAGGAGAAGTACCGGTAGATGTAGGTTCTTATATAGCACAGTATCTAGTCCTTAGAACTACTCAAAGTGCTCTACTCCCTGGCAGACCTGTTCAATCATACACCATCTCGACTTCTCTGGGAAGCATTCAGCCATGCTGCAATTAATGTGCAAAGATTATTCGTACACAAATATCCATCACTCTCTATAGCCAGGTACTCATTCATACAGTTGAGTGAACTGGAGCAACGTAGAGTGAACAAACTTGCCCAAGGTTCGAAACAGCAGCACATGATTTGAACCCGGGTCCTTTTTTAATCAAGAACTCGATACTCCACTGCGCCCTACATCAAACAACTTACATCATGTGAATCCTGCCTCCTAACGTCATGTCAAAGAAAGCATTTAAAGCTCCCTCCTTAATATCTAGATTTAGCCAATCATTGAATTGTTAATCAAGTTCCTTGATGTTCAAATCTGTTGTTTGTCAATTGTTTAAGAAATAAGTGTGATCTGATGTTAAAATCACTGCATGAATATATATTATTTCCATAATAAGATTGGGTAAACAAATTCACAATTTGTCTAGCAAGTTCACTAAAACTAAAAAAAGGGCCAAGAGGCCTTGAAGTCTTTTGGACTATAGTGTGAGTTTGTAATTATTAATTAAATGTTTTTTGGTGAATCATAGTTAGAGATCATTATGGGTTATGATGGAAGTAAAATGTTGACATGTTTAGTGGGGACTATATGCATGCCAGTAAAGATACACATGGAAATAAAATATTCAAGTAGACCGTTTTGTGAAGACTGCATATATTAGTTAATGTGTTATTAAAAATAGTGTAGAATTTAATCCCGATACTCGATACTGCCGATTTCCAGTGGTTGTGGAAACCTGGCAGGCGAGTTGGTGAGCTTCAATCTTGCATGTAGCACAGTTAAAGGTTGTTTAAGAAAACGTGCACACATTTTCTGTTCTCATTGTGCCCCTACCACCCTCCCCCAGCAACTGGAAAGAAGAAAGAGATGAACTATGATAAAACTTTATTTGTTCAAAAGGTACATATACATAGCGTGCATTTTGACTTAAAAACAGTAGCAATTAATGACAGAATACTGACTGAATTGGAGTGAAGCAATAGCTGCAACATGTATACTAAATTTTTTTAATAATATTCCTTATAATTGTGGCTAGATATGCTTTAACCTTTTCGAGTATACCTAAGTTATTTTATTTTATATATTATTTTATACCTAAGTTATTTTATTTTATATATTATTTTATACCTAAGTTATTTTATTTTATATATTATTTTATACCTAAGTTATTTTATTTTAATCCTAGATCATATTGTTACATTGTATTGATAATTATGTCTATTGCTGTTTTAAAGTTTCTCAGGTTCTGCCAGTGCAGTAGAGATTCCCATTACACAATATAGTTACAGGAGGCATTCAGTATGACACTGGGACAATGGCAGGCAGTGAGCCAAGACTAGCCCGATACACACATTTACAATACACAGATTTAAAGCTGGCCTCACCACTCTGCCACCCCATCTATTAGGGCAAAGTCCACTATTCAGTTATAAATAGAGATCAGTGGCTGCAGGAGGCAGCAGTAGGGAAATAACAAGAACATTTTGTATTTGTTGGGGCCCCGAGGTGCCCTTAGAATGATTCAATCAAATACAGATTTCTTGTGTATAGTGGCAGTTCCCTAAGATACATCTGTGCAAAATTAAAAAAAAAGTTACTGAAGAGTTTTTGAAAAAATAAGCAAAAGGTAAAAATTTACCAGTTTTGAATGTGTACAAAGCTAGCATATTGTAGTGTGTACAGAATGATTAAAATACAGATTTCTCGTGCATAGTGGCGGTAACCTAAGATATGTCTACACAAAATTAGAGAAAAAGTTGTTGAACGGTTTCTGAGATATGGCAGCTAACGGCGGACGGCAGATGCAGAGTGATGGCATAAGTCCGTTGGACCTTCTTCGGCCCAAAGGACTAAAAATGTGTACAAAGCTAGCATATTGTAGTGTGTACTGTATATCTAGGTTAACTTTGTTGCAAAAGGTGTCTGAAATGAAGAGAACAAAAAAGTGAATACGGGAAGAACCTTTAGCTATAATAACATGTCTTCTCTGACAACATAATAAGCCATCCGTCTTTATAACATCGCACTGACTGCCCTAACAACTATTGCAAGCGAGCTAGACTTACACATCTCTTCTAACTCTCTATAGATCAAGGGACTACACCAACAATGTGAAGAGCTATTCCTATGTGTGCAGACAGCAGCAGACAGACAACGCCAGCCAGCTTGTCTTCAGTATTTCAATAGTCTTTAGGTTTGGTGTAAATGATAACATAATTGATCACCCATATGCCACAGATGTTTCTGCCAATAAATAGTTTGGGCTCCCTGTAATAATTCTACAATTTGTCCTGGTCTATTCAGACAGGCACACATTGTGATAATCACAAAATGGAAAAACACCACTGGTAAGTCCCTAATTATGGGTCATGTAATATTATTGTATGTGGATCAAGTGTCTGTCGACACTGCGTGATATTTTCCTTCACTTCTTTTAATCTTTCTATCCAAATCTGGTACAACATGTATACCTTGTAGCTAGTTTGAGAATTTAGATTCGCTACTTGCTATCACATCAGATTAATATCAAGTTAGCAGTTAAATTATACAAAACAATTACGGAATGTGATAGCATATATATAACATCTAATTACTGAATATAATGATTTCCAGAGAAGTTGATATGGTGATTGAGTAGTCATACAGATTGAATATGGTGCTATAATAAAACTTACCTTGTTATATGTAGATTGTCAACTTTCCAATTTGCAAATTGGCTTAAACTGGTCTTGTAAATATGTCTTGCCAACCAACACAGCTACTGAGTAGTCATACAGTGACACTTACTTGTTCCACATCCAACAGCTGTTACAATGCAGTGCATACAAGAAACTTCCTCCACATGTATTTAAAGTACGTACAAGTCCGCGAATGTTGTATGGGTTTAACAAACTGAGTAATTCAATGTGATTTATAGTACTATACATTTTGCTCTTAATCCACCTCGTTTTACGTGATGTACACAAGAAATGATTCAGGGCAAACCACAATAAACATTGATGATTGTGGCTGTTTCTCCGACATCATGTACAATTTAATGGTCATTTTCATTCCAAGGTCAACATAAGTTAGTTTTTTGTCAAAGATAACAAATGGATTTATGTTGTTTTGTCCTAACACCTCTCATACAAAATGTACGTCCTGATGACATATAACTTACTTCTTCAATCTCCTTGATCCACCGGTCAATGCCATCGAATGACCACCTGTTTGTGATGTCATAGACCAGCAGGACACCCTATCAACAGAAAACATACACTCAATATCCATTGTGTTACCATGTGGAATGTACTGACAGTGACCAGGCTGATAGGGCTACAAGTCTGCAACCATTCATGCCAAGCTTCATCCAACAAGGCTTATTGAGAGTCATTTCTGATGCAGAAATGTCACCACAGCAGCAAAATACATTACAATCTGTTCATGACTTAACCCGTCAACAATATACAGAGAAATACGCCTGTCAGACAGAATCTGAAAGACACATCAAAACGAGACAGTAGTGATTGTTCCATGACAATATGGTATATCAGTCTATCCCACAGCCATTATTCCGACACACCCATCCATCTTACATAAACACATGCAAATATATAACATCAACTGATCTATTAAAACAAAACAAGACAAAAACCGTAAATGAATCATAGCCGAGTTGAATACACCAGCTACAAAGAGCAATTCCATAAAATTACCACAAACCCTGATAATGTAAACCAACAAACATCTGAGGACACACACTGATCACACACCGAAATCCTGAGAAAAAATTGTTCACAATTCTAAATTATAATAACATAATTTTGCTCCTCATAACTGACTGAAGCTATAGATGTGGAAAGTCTGTAAGTATACACCAAATGACAGCCACTACACAGAGAATCCCACCCAAGTAGACCATAGTTCATTAGTGTTGTGCACATTCCAAACTATGCTGTTCATCAGTTCGCAAACAGGCCTTGCTACATGTTGACACAGATACACTTCTTTAACTCATACACTAGACAACTACAAGTCTGGCCCGTGCTCAACACATGCTTCTGTTTATTTACAACTTATAATACCTAACTTTAATCATTTATTTTTGCAAGGAGTGAGATTGGTAAAACTCAACAGAACACCCATCGAATATGTTCCTTCCATGACAGGCACACATCTGTGAGATATAAATATCGCAGTGGTCTAAACAGGAATACGTACATGGTAACCAGATTTGTTTATCAATGTACAGTAATAAAGGTTTTGAAGGTGCCCCTACCAAGTGGAAGATCAGTGAAAGAGACAATATCACCATCGGCACATGGAACATCAGGACACTGAGAGCTGCAGAGATACCAATGGAAACTGCTTCGACTCTCCGAGATGCGTTGGAAAAACTTTGGCAAAACATCAACCGAAGGACACAAGGTCTACTTCAGTTGCAATAACAGACAAACACGAACGTTGGGTTTCTTGTATACAAAGACATCGTGAACACTTTCAAGGTTTGTCGCCCCATCTCCACCAGGCTCATCACCATCCACCTGAGGGCAACTCCCTTCAACATTGTGCATATCATACAAAGACATTCGCAACAAGATCAAACAAGCCGTCGGACCATACGAAGACCTCCTTACAATGGTCAAGAAGCACAAACTGAAGTGGTTCGGCCACATCTTACAATCATCTGGCCTTGCAAAGACCATCTTGCAAGGTACCGTGAGAGGGGGGGAAGAAGACGAGGTACCGGTACACAGAATAAGAGGTGAGAAGACAACATCAAAGAGTGGACAGGACTGGAGTTCGCTGATTCCCAGAGGGCTGTGGAGAACAGGGAAACGTGGAGAAAGCTGGTTAAAAAGTCGTTAGTGGTGCTCCAACAATCCTTACGGGTCATGGGAAAGTGAAGTGAAGACAGTAATAACCCGAGGGTCCACAGCCTGAAGCTAAGGAAGACAACCATCCCATACCGAGATTTGTGCATTTCTTCATAAATTGTGTCATCGGTTGTTAGCACAAACTTACTGAATAAGTAGTGTCAGCATCTACTCTGAACACATTCAAGTAGAAACTGAGATATCTAGCAACATAGGCAAGTACAATGTAACCTCACTAGTAAGGTCACTGTCAAGACCGGGCCAAGTGCAATGGAACCTCACTATTAAGGTCACTGTCAGGACCGGGCCAAGTGCAATGGAACCTCACTATTAAGGTCACTGTCAGGACCGGGCCAAGTACAATGGAACCTCACTATTAAGGTCACTGTCAGGACCGGGCCAATAAAATGGAACCTCACTAGTAAGGTCAATGTCAGGACCAGGCCAAGTACAATAGAAACTCACTATTAAGGTTACTGTCAGGACCGGACCAGAGTACCCTGAATAGCAAGTTGACTGTACTATGAAGTTTTAGTGCTATGGAAATAAGTTGAGATTGTCCTAGAGTGACCATAATTGTGAGGTTGCTGCATTACCGAGGTTCAACTGTATAGTGTATACTGAGTAAGTATAAGTGTCAATGTGACAAGCGGTTCATACATAAATAATAATAATAAAACATCTAGATATATAGAGCTTAAATCGCTGGGACCCTTAGCTGAAAAAAACACAACAAAGCAGAATCACTAAACCCCCACAAAAGGGATTCACAAAAGTCTTCATACCATTGTATAAAATAATTGTGTTTCCCAGCAGAATGAACGGATATAAATCCATGTGTTCCACGCTGGGAACATAACCCACAACATTAGGATGAAACAAGGCTAACATGTATGACAACCCTCTTGAGCTGTCCAGGAATGAGGACCACACAACCGCAGGAACTCAACTTAAATTATGATTGTCTGCCTCTTATTCATCACAATTCCCACAGTATCAAGATCAGCTAGGTGTGATACGTGTGACCTACTTCTCTGTGTATGTATATAATAAGTGCCTCTTAACCCTATGTGGTAATAAGTCCCTGCAGCACCTCTTAACCACCCCCAGTGGAGATTTGCACACAAGTCACTTGTTCATTAGGTGTCTGGCTGTGCGTTGTTCTGGTTCTTTCCACAAATGTCATTTCAACTCATTCTCTTTCTTGGCCAAACAACACATAGGTTTATCTGATGTTTATGCACCTTACACAAGAAAACATATTTAATTCTTATTAAAATTATCCTCGGGAACAAATTGTTGAACTGCCGCATGAATCTAGTGTGTGATTGAGGGGGGGGGGACATTCTTGGAGCAACGTGTAGCCAGGAAATATTATTACAAAAAAACATATACTTGCCTTTACAAACTTCACATATATTACCATTAATCATATCATATTCATAAAAACATATTAACCCTGTACTCTTGATATTTTACGTTCACGCATAAAAGTACAGTCAAGTCTCAGTTTACAGTCACCTTGGTAATAAAGCTATCTCGCAATTAAGGTAAGTATAAGATAATCCCAAAATATTTCTCTAGCAGTATACACACTGTATAGGAAATTAGTTTTGCTAATATGGTCACCTGATCATTCAGGTCACTTTGGCCCAGTCCTGGGGGAGTCCTTAGTAGTGAGGTTGTACTGTACATAATAATAATAATTAATGTTGAAATGGCACATACTGAAGATGTGGAAAATACCTTTTTTACAAAAGATATGTTCTATTATTAACTACTAGATGTATATATATATATATATATGTATATATCTATATATAAATTTTCACTACCTAAGTGTTTTAATAATTTTTTTTAAATATATTTTACCATTATAAGTTGATAGTTATTAACATTGACATTTAATATGCAATGTAAACATGATATTTGGGGCAAAGCAAATAGTTTATAAAAACACATTGGGACAGTCAATATGTTAAAGAAATTATTTATTTAGTTTTAATTTACACTTTCTATGTATATATATATACATATTATACATATTATATATATAATTATACACACACACACACACAACTAACACTAACCATTACACCACTAATCAAAATCCTGAAAATCTACTTCTATCTGGAAGTCTTGCTCTGGTGAACCTCCTTGAGTTCAGTAGTTCAATACTATGACTCAGCTGGCGGTCATGCTCATGGATGTAAGAGTCCTGTCTAACTTAGTGCATTTACTGCGGCCTGGAGTGGCTAATAATAGTGATGCCTTATCTATCTGGTCGATATTGTTAGAATACTGACAAAGCTCAAAGAGTTAGTTAGCTATGCTGTCCTTTGTCACCTACTGTAAGTGACACATGTGTCTACACTCACACCACTTGTTATTTCAAAGGCAATGAAAGAACACACAAGTTCGTTCATGCAAAACACTTACTTTGTATGTTAGAACACTGTAACCGAGTGACTGACCACAATAATGGACTGGACATAGTGGACAGTTACTATACAGTAGAACCTGCTGCTTCAGTCATCAGAACTCCTGGTGTTAAGTTTAACTAAAAGGCTAGCAAAGTGACAGAAGTATCCCTGGAAATGGTTGGGCAATAGCTAGAAATGGTTGGGCAATGGCTGGTGATTTTAATAAATCATCAATCCTGAGAGCATTTTAGGCTGTGTGGAATAGTTAATATATGACGACTATGCCTGAGAGCTGAATTATATCTGTGGGTCATGAAGAAACAAGGTGTAAAGGTAAATTAATTTTACTTTAATTAGCCACTGATTTCCCATTCATAAGTACAGTTGAAATAAACTATGCTATATGCAGGCTGGATTGTGGCCAACTTTGTTCACCTTGTTGGACACTTCAAAGAGAGGCTGTCTGTTTCCTTACCCACAATTAGCCAGGGTGATAATTATAGCAGGATTTACTACTTTGGTTGTCTTGAATGTGGGAACATTGTATCCAGCCAACTGTCCTGAGCAGCAGAGCTGTGCTATCAATAAACCCACCCCTGGACATTATATTGCCAGTACAGTTGTTTATAATCTCAACGTTTTCTTGACCCTTTGCGGAAGAAAAATTTCAAATTTCAAACACTCTTTCGGGCTTACTAAACACAATTTGGCAGGCAGTATACCTTCAAAAATTGTATTCTAGTCTTATATATTACTACTAAAGTATGGAGGAACAGAAAGCCTCCCTTTAAATCAGAACTTAAATACAAGCTGGTCATATGATCAAAAGGTTAAGAGAATGTTTGAGAGAAATATGTACTGTGATATTGTCTAGCAGATTCAGCAACATTTCCAAATAACGCCACAACCTTCAACACAGACCACAAACCACACAAACTTCACCAAGCATGTTATTTGACCTAGCGTTGGAAGTGTGGGAAATCACCATCTGCCTGGCCTAAATCCTACTAAGTTTGGGTAAATGGGACTCAGTTACCAAAAAACCTTAAAGTGAGGGCAACATGAGCGTCAGACCAGGGGGTTGATTCCATACACTGTCATGCAGTGGGTGTTCAGTGCAATGACAGGCTCCTTCCAGGATGTCTAGAATAATTGGCTTTCTTGACATTTATAACAGGAGGAACTGTAGGAAATATGAACGATGCTTGGAATAGTTTATACTACATTACAACTCACCAAATAACTATTCAAAAATACACGAACAAAAATAAACATCCGTTAATCAACCTAACACCATCAGGCATACCCATGCAGGGATGAAAAGACAGTGGTAAAAACTCTAATGCTAACTTTGAAGTGCTGCAAATGCATGTCCTCCGAGGTGCTGAGCGTTTCTTCTATGTTCATTCGTTTCCTTAGACCACTGGCTTCTGCTCTACCAATTGGTGCTCCATTTCAGAAACACAAAGAACGTTACTTATCTAGTCATTTATTTACATGTTTGGTATGTTCTAATTTCTAGAGGGCCTTTCTCCTACCTCAGAGAAATGAGTGGTCATCAATTCTCCAGATGGCAGCACAATAATCAAGTGGTTTGTTGCTCAATGGACGGGTGTAAGCTAGTAAACACTTCAGATTACCATGACATGAGATCATACTAATCAATAAGCAGCTATTTTTTCAAAGAAACTGTTTCTAGGACGGAAGAAACCTGGGTATTATTTGATAAAAAATGTAACTGTTTACACTAATGGATCCTACATTGTAACTGTTTACATCCATCCTGTCCATGTAACTGTTTACATCCAATATTAACATGAAACTGTTCTCCCATCCTAGTATGTAACTATTTACCCCATACCTATGCTGTAACTATTTCTCCTACCCTAGCCTGTACTAGTAAATGTTTACACCCCCTGTAACTGTTTACACTCATCACATGCCCCCAGCTGTAGCTGTCACAGACTTAGGTGTTTGTAAAAGTGTAGTCAGTGACATGGAACCAGTGCCAGCCTCTTAGCCAGCCAATTACTACTTTGTACAAGGCTGCATCAAGTCTTGCATGTGGTGTTGATATCTCAGCATACCAGACTAAACACGCTCCATCTCACAGATGAAAGACAGGCATTAGGTGTGTGTTACACTGCCTCAGAAAGCTGTCAGAAGTTGACTGTATACATTGGCTGGTCAACTTTCATGGCCGTGTATGTTTGGCATCATCCGCCATGGTCAATATAGCTGGCGAATTATGTTCATTCTATGGGAACTGTAATTGGCATTTAAATGATTGAACAGAGAGATCAAATGAACTGTGAGATATAGTATTACTGCTTTATAGAAAGAATTAGATAGATCACAGACAGAGAAATAATTACAAATATTTTGTGCACATTCTGGCAGGAACCCATGCACACTGGCCTTCTGCTTCTAAACGGGGATAAGCCAGGGTATATCTACATGACTGACGCTCCACGGTCTAACAGGGAAAGCTCCAGGGATCCATGGTGCCCTTCCACATTCCAGACATATGTTGTGCTGATTGCGGGACTGATCCCGACATCCCGCATTCCATGCAGGTAGTGTTTCTGGGGCCACTGCTTCTACTGATGTATTGCTCCTGATTCTTGCGTAGGAGATACATACATCTTGACCTCATTCAGTCTCACCCAGTTTTCTCTCCAGGGAAGCATTTTAGTCCAACCAATTGACCCAATTAGCACTACAGCCCTTTTGTGAGATCTAAGGAGTATTTTAACTTTTGGCCAGTACATGTAAGTTTGCTCTGTATACAATCAGCAGTTTGTCCTGCCCATGGCTTGCTTGTATGATGATTTACGACCAAATGTTTCCCAGTGATATTTTCCTGTCATTACAATACCTAAAACTTGGAAATAAACAAGGGTAAAAAGTACTCCAGCTGTATACTTGTTTAGCATGTCCACGCTGAGAGGCACAGAAGTGGTCTACCTACAGCTCATATATGATATGCACTGGGCACCAGTATGCCTGGATGTATATCGCTGGTACATTCTTTAGTGCATTTGACTGTCAGGCCACTCAATACTTCTGTATGTCACTGTCTCCAGTGACATAGACACAGGCTATTTCCAGCAATTACAATTTCCTACAGGGATTGTATATTTTATAAGCAGGCACAGTTCAATTAGTCTAACATGGCTACAACAAATACTGAATAGATTCTGAGCAATTACAGTAATAATTATGTTTCTTATTCTTAACATAGCATTTTTAGGTAAATTATTGCCAATCAAAGCGATTCACATAATGAAATGATGTACAGACTAAACGCTAAAACAGTCAATAATTTAAACTAAAAGATAAAATATTTAGTGTAAAAATACGGTTTCAAACATTAAAAATAACAACCAACACTACAGTTTGCCTTAGACTAGCAACTACAACGAAAATTTTAAAAGATGCTATTTTGATGCTATATGTAGAACAGGAAGAACAACACTTAGGGCGTTTTCCTAAAAAGGCTGGCAATGATTACAGACCGGAAATTGGGCACATGCCACGGCGCCAGTTAAAATATAAACAATAGTGGTAAAAGGACGACAGACTACACCCATAGACGTAATATAATTAATGTTGGTCTACAACATTTACATGGATTAAATGAGGGCTAATGTTTAGATGCCATCATATGATCCAAACTACCAGTTATATTTAGACGACAAACTACATATTTAATAATAATAACATTTGCCACTGCAAAACAATTCCTTTACTAAACATTACACAAAAGCTTGTCAGAGAAACACAACAATATGTAAGTTATTACTAACTAAAAATGGGTCAAGAGGCCTTGAAGTCCTTTGGACTAATACGTCTATATGCTGACCAATTGAGTGATAAGTCGGAAAAATTGTAACATTGTTTTCTTACATCCTTGTAAAGGTTGGGTAGGATGCTTTACAGTTTCAAAAATTATGACTGCTACAAAAAGTGGCGAAGTTATGAAGCATTGAACATGGTAGGGGTAAAAAAGTGAAAATGAAGAAAACGGCTGTTGAAGTTTTACATTATATATGCAAATGGATTGCATGGAAATATTACATGCATGACATTCAAATGTGGCACACAGTGTGTATGTTATGTTGCACTGATACACTAGAAGTACAAATGTGCTGCTACAAAAACTTATCAAGTTATGCCAAATTATGTCTTTATGTGTAAAACTAAGAGGACAGATTATTTGAGAGCAAAATGTAGCATCAGACACTGGGACAGTGTGACTGCTGAATGCCTAAATGGATGCAATGGTGTTCTGAAGTTAGTTCTTCTGCCAACTATCCTTTTCACACAAGCCTTTAGGTTAATTAGGTTTAGTGGCTGCCAGCACACTACTGAGTCTAAACTATCAAGCAGGTGTGAAAAAAGTCCTGATGTATTTGAACTTGAGCTACTAATTAACTGTCCACCAAGCAGTAGCAGAGCAGTTTTATAATAATAATCCACAAGTTAAGTGGCAGTGATCTTCTTTCTATCATTCATGTGATGTTTATTGTGAGCAGGGCGGACAAATGGTTATCATACGTAGACAGGTACAGAAAGAAACTGACGTTTTCTATAAAAAGAACACGTTTGCCTATCAATGGCATGTATTTCCTATTGTTGCCGTTTCTGCCGGGCAGAAATCAAACAACCCTGTAGGTAACTATTAATCAAATGTTTTTTGGTGAACCATAGTTACAGACCATAAAGGGTTTTGATGGAAGTAAAATGTTGACATGTTTACTGTTCACTTATTGCATCATGTCTTGCATTTAGAACAAGGTTTCATTTGATTTTGCCTAGTAGTAAATTTAGACAATTGTTTTAGCAGCCCTCCATGTCGATGTTGACAGTTGACAGTTACAAGTTAGGTCTGACAGTTACTGCACCATCGGTGTATATCAACTCATCATAGGTGCTTGGTTTCCAGGCAGACTATGTACTCAGTATCACACAAGGTAACTTGGGGATGATTTTGGGGCTCACTGAAGCACAATATCTACAGTGTTCTTTAGCCTACCTTAGAGCTAGTGCCCCTGTAAGTATGTTGCGGTTTCACTTTTCACCTTACCCAGTATGGAAAGATTATTTGATTTAACTCTACCAACATCTATAGTTCAAAGCTATTAAACTAGGGTATTTGTTTATTAGGCCAGATACACATGATTTACCTTGCCACTCAATCACATCTGATTGGATTCCCTGGTACTATTAAGTCTGGTGCAAACCAATTTATAGCAGATTAGATGTTTAATCAAATTAAAGGAACAAAGCATGACCATGTTTTATCACAAAACATAGCATAAATACAGGCACGTTGAGTATAAATTTTCACTGCCTAAACTAGGAAAGGTCTTTATAATTATTACTGAACATTCTTCAGGATAGTTCGTTTTCAAATTAGAAACTTTCATTTTTCATATCCAAGAATCATGTTAAATTACCTGGTAGAGGCTTTCGTTGACATGTCACGTCGACTTCATCAGTACCTATGATGCTGAATGACGTTATCGTACACGTGAGGCAGTTCGTAATTGCCCTCGTCTCTGTTGATGGGTGTTTTGGTTTTTCTGATCCAGATGGCTTCTTTGATATGCCAAATTCTTCTGTTGGGTTCTTTTTCTACATGTCTATTTAATTTAGGAAAGGTCTTTTGATGATTTTTGAAAATATACTTTACCATTATAAGTTTATAGTTGTTTACACTTACATTTAATATGCAATGTAAACATGATATTTGGGGCAAAGCAAATAGTTTTGTAAAAACACATTGGGACAATCAAGATGTTAAAGAAATTACTTATTTAGATATAATTTACACTTTATAAGTCAATATGATTTATGACAACACAATTAGCCTTTGCATCTCTAATGTATAACAAAATCAAAAACCAATCAACTGTTTTCTGCACCAATTTCAGCTCCAATTTCATTTTCAGTTAAAATTAAGTTTTAGACAGATTTCATCACTATTTTCCAGTAAAATGTCATAATTTGTTCCAGTTACATCTAAAAAAAATTCCCAGTGAAAACCCACTGCTGTTATATGACCTCTTATCAGTCATAATGTCATAAATATATTACATGGTCACTGTCCCTGGTGGTTGATATTAATTACACGCCTGAGGCAGGGGGCTGGAGAAAGGGAGGGTAAAGGGCATTAGATAGGGTAGCACAATAACCTGCAGTAAACACCAACCAATCTGACTGAGCTATGGACACATTACATGGTAATGACTATTTCACCCCATACATCTGCTTGACCTATGAAGCATTTGGTCCAGCTGCTTGAGTTATGCCAATTTCAACCTTGTTGTCTGACATGAACAAGTGTTGGACCAGTTGCTGACCTTACAGAACCATCTGTCTAGTTGCTGCTGCTATGTCTATTACACATGCATGCAAGACACTGCTTGTCTTCTGTCGCCTAAACAGATTTGTGTTCCTACACAGGGGAGCCTTCCATCACTGACGCATACATGCATATGTTGCCAAAGTTCTAGCAACTAGAATTGTAAGCATGTGCACAGCAGCTGCATAAACTATTTTATGGGTCTAAAGAATCCTCAACAAATAGTCTCAAAATCACTGGCACTTTATTCATACAATATGAAAACAATAACTTGCCCCCTTGTGATAGATACAGGGGTCTGCACAGAACTAAACTGCACATGAACATAGACAAATATGTTGACAGCTTACAAGTACAGCTAGGGTACAGGTCTCTTGGGGAGGGGCACAGTGTGTTTGAGTGGTAGAGCAATGGACTCTCAATCCAGGGGATGTTGGTTTGATTCCACCTGCCGTGGTTTCAAAGCTTGGGCAATTTTCATTCACCCTATTTTATCTGTGACGTTTGTAACAGATATACTATAAGTTGCTTCATAGGTTGTTGGTCCTTTCTACATAGTGTATGTGCAAGGGAAAGGTAAAGATCACACTCAATAAATGGAAAACCTATAATGAACTCACTGTATAGAAAGTAAACTCTAAAAATAAACTACTGCTGTATTAGCTCTAGATGGGGCTGTTTGGAGTTAAATGTCCTTAACAGTGTCTGAAGTGGACACTTGACACTTTCTGTCCAGTCACAACAATCAGTGAGGCCTCATCACCCCCCATTTACCACCCTGTCACTCACCCACCATTGAGTAGTGTCACAAGAGCAGGCCCACTCAACCACTGAATCCACCAATGTCATCAAAAACAGCCAAACAACACTAATGACACCTTAATTCCTGTCAGTAAACCATCATCATTTCAACACTTCTCAGAACCTTCAGGAATTCCACAGCTACATATAAATAGTCATTATCTTATCAATTCCACAAGGCAGGAGATCTAATTACATGTGTCCATTTGCTGGAGACATCAAGGTGAGTGTACTGGAGTAAATATAACTACATAATCCAGATGCGCTGGTGGAATCTACAGTAGTCTCAGCATAAATGTGTTTATGTAAACAATTGAATGTCCACAAAGTCTATTTCTATGGCTTAATACAATAACTAAATTTTCGTAAGTGCTTTCATGAAAATTTCTTTAAATGGAGAGATTCTGAGTGTGCCTTGCAAAACTGTACATTCGTAACGTTTACTGTATAATTATGTACATTTTGCAGAATTGGGAGAGGAGTGGGAGAGGAAATGGCAGCAAAACTGGAACACTTATGGAACGGAAAACCAAAAGTCAAGCACTGTATCGAAGCCAGCTTTACCCAGCACTTGAGGGACAAAGAGAGCAATGTTCATAATTCTATATTTCTGCCTGAAATTACATTATTCATCAATAACATAAATGAAGTTCATAGGCATTATTTGCAGCTTGCAAGAAGTGTTTTAACAGAAACAAATGTGTCACCAAACTATTCAAAATATCCTGTTTATCAACTTTAAAATATTGCTGTATTTAAGAGTAAATTTATATAAAGATGTGGAATCAAATAAACAGGTTACTATGGCCAATATGAGTTATTGCAAAAAAGTAAACAAAGGAGTTCGAAACAGAGAAAGGCAGACTTCCTGAGAATGAACTACCTGGTAGTAAAAACAGAAGCAGGCCCCTAACACAGTTAAAGCCTCACATATTACAGCTAGTAGATCAGACAACTTAACTAAAGGGAATAAAAAACATCTAATGCTTGAATTCATATTACATTACATCCTGCTATCTACTTCCATGTCCACCAAGCCAAAAAAAAAAAAAAAATTCAATGAATTAGAAATTCCACATTTTATGCTGTGCATCCGGACATTTTCAAATATGCATATTTTTGGTGTGCTTTTTGGGATGCCAAGATGTGGGGTCACATATGACCCTCACTCGCATCAGGCCAACCCTTTCCATGCATTCAGAGCATGTTTACAAGGATAGCTTTCGGGTCGAAACGAGCGTCAAAATTAGTTATTGTGCGATATTCCGATGTAATACAAACACTAGTCATCATAGAGGAACAAGCAGTTATCTTAAGGTTCCACATGAATCCAATTTTATTCAAAACAATGAATGCGAATGGGCCTACAAGTCGATTAGGTTTCGCCGAGCTTGGGTTCGTTTTTAGAATAATTATATCAGATGCAAACAACGGGAGATAATCTACATCAATAAACATACATAGCAAACATATATCATATCCAGCTACAGAAAGTAACGGGTATAATCTCATAATATCACTAGAATATCGAAGTATGAAGGAGGAGTTGTACAATTTATCATAACAACTTAAATCAGTCAGGGAATTTTTGTCGGTCCTGCTAGCTCAGTTGGTAAACACCTTGGTTCCGTAGCATTTATTTTGCAATCGGGCGACGCCAGTTCAATCCCAACACCAAACCATTCATTTTCTTTACACTTTTTTTATGTTTTCACATAGTAATTTATACCAAATAATTTTTATACTATGATGCACTGTTTGTAAATATTTTTTTACTTTTTGTAGTACACTGTAATTATTTATTCGCAACAAAAATTAAAATATGGGAATTATATAACGATGTTTCTAAATTTTATTTATCCAAACAAATATAATGTAATGGATATATAATTTATTAATTGTATATATATATATGTATATATATATATTGTATGGTAATATACTGTAATTATATTTGTGAAAACAAATGGTGATCTACCTGGATAAATAAAATTTAGAAACATCGTTATATATATAATTACCATATTTTCATTTTTGTGGCAAATAAATAATTACTTCAAAAATATTTACAAACAGTGCATCATAGTATAAAAATTATTTGGTTTATATTACTTCATGAAAACATAAACCAAAAATGGTTTGGTGTCAGGATTGAACCGGCGTCGCCCGATTGCAAAATAAATGCCAACGAACCAACGCGTTTACCAACTGAGCTAGCAGGACCGACAGGAATTTGCTGACTGATTTAAGTTGTTATGATAAATTGTACAACTCCTCCTTCATACATCGATTTTCTTGTGATATTATGAGATTATACATGTTACTTTCTGTAGCTGGATACAATATATTATATAATACTGGTTGCATTCGATATAATTAATCTGAAAACGAGCCCAAGCTCTGCGATACCTAGTCGACTTGTAGGCTCATTCGCTTTCATTGTTTTGAATAAAATTGGATTCATGTGGAACTGTAAGATAACTGCTTGTTCCTCTATGATGACTAGTGTTTGTATTACATCGGAATATTGCACAATAACTCATTCTGATACTCATTTCTACCCAAAAACTATCCTTGTAAACATGCTCTGACTGCATAGAAAGGGTCGGCCTGCTGCAAGTGTGAGTCATATGTGACGTTAAGATACCACGTGATCGCCTAGCTCATTAAATTTTTTTTTCCACGGGAATCGCTACACAGACGGGTTTAAAATCGAATTTATGCTACAAATGTATTTTTCTCGAATGTTACATACAATGTTAAACTTTGTGTACACATGGAAAACGAATTTTAACTAACGCCTTGTGAAACTTAAACGGTGTGAAACACAGCCATTGAAAACAAGTGTTTACAGGACTGTGTAAAGTAAGAAACACGCCAGGCATGCAGAGAGTATCCACTGTCTTTCATTGCCTACTCCATAGATGCTAAATCAAATAGCTGTATCACTTCCTCATCTCGACACAGGAAAACACACCAGCATGCACAGCATCAGTGCCTGTATTCTTGAAAGTCAATGAAACACTTACAAATTCACACGACAATTTTTGTAATAAATATGGTGGCAAATTTGCCTCTTGTTTGTTATTTGAATGGAATATATAATACCAAAATAACAGCGAATATATTAGATATGGATGCAAGTATTCTAACCATGACTGATATTCAACATGGATTATGTACTACTTAATTTACCTTAAAAGTTTAATTGTTTAGCACTTCAAAGTATATTTACCCAGATAATCCATAAGTGAACCTTGTCACAAGTTTGCCACAACATTTACTGAAAACTTGAGTTACGAATCGATGACTTTGAATATAACAGTAACATCATCTACATAATCATTGGTTGCGTTTTGAAGAACGCTTCAATGAAGGCAGCTGGTAAGATGTGTTTCACCCGATGTAAGACATAACCCTACATGGACAAAATCCCTCACCTTTTTAAAGATGAATGAATGAATGAATGAATGAATGAACGAACATTTATTCAATGGAAAGATGGAATTATACACAATTAGCTAGACAATGACTATTTCTACTATTCAATAATCAATACATAAAAATGTTGGAAGTGCCAATATTGATTGAAAAATTGTAAATAAACAAACTGCAGAAACAAATTAATTACGACTGTTACAGGTTTTGTCCTGAGTGGTTATGTGTGTGATGAATTTTGTCCCTGAGTGGTTGTGCCCATCTGGGGGTTATGTCCATGAGGGATGATGTCTGGTTGCACCAAGACTTACCTGTGCTCCGCGTGAGTAGGACCTGAAGATTGTGCAGAAGCGACCTTGCCCTGACGTGTCCCTACAGACAGAGTAACAAGGCAACATTACACTCTACTAAAACAATCCCTACATTTACAAACAGTAAACTTTAAATCTTCAAGCTTTGGTAACTGTTTTGTTTTCCGTACAGAAACACCAATGAATAAAGGCAGAAAACATCAGCTCTTACATGTACAAGTTGCTGAAAGGTTGTTCTTGCAGAAATGCCGAGATCATTTTTAGTGGTCATTAATTATTATCATTACTAGTTCTGTCAGCCTGACTTGAAGGATACCTAGATAACATCATCAATTCATCATCTTCATCACTCTGCATCCTCTAGGGATTAGTCACCATTCAATCACTGACACGTTTCTATCTCTTTTGCTAAATGACATTATGAGCTAATTTGCAGGGACTATAGTGTAGTACTAAATGAAATCCCCTGGCTGTGGGAAGATTACAAGGGATGCCACCTAGGTGAACCTTAGCACCCAGCACCCACTCTCTCAGCCCCTGGCTAGTCTATCCCCCACAGGGGAGTACTACCCCTGCCCCAGAGGAACAGCTGGGAATTGAACATGCCCAGATTGGACAGAGACCTGTGTGGGGCAATCAAACGAATTACATGGGCTAATCCCAGTGACTGGACTAGTGAAGATGACACTGACTACTGTGGGATGTCAGGTGCTGATCAAGGTGGCTGGGCTAGTGATGTTGATGACTACCATGCTACCCACCTGATCCACTTGATCAGGTGGGTAGCAGTGAATACCAAGTTTGTTCATGTACATTTGAGCAAGAACAATTCTAGGTACATGTACTTTTAGTCGTAATAATAAAATAAACTATTCTAAATATAAACAAACTATTCAGGTACCAATTATTAACTTTAATACAACATTAATTACTATGAATAATACTCAAAGGTAATAGTAATTGTGAATACTATTATGATGTGTTTCACATAGGCAACACAGCAGAAGTATGACAACTGACCAGGTACTAGAACTTGTCATTTCAAAAACCCACATCCAAGTTTGGAAAACATGTACTTAAGTGCAAGTACTTGACCCAGCCCTGGGGCTGGTTTCATGAAGCATTCGCAAAGTTACGCAATTATTTAGCATCACTCGTTTGTGGACACTCCTATGTTCACTTATTTAAATAAAACACTTCATATACTAAGACAATCACTATTAACGTTAAGAATGTTTTAGCTGCTTAATGAAACCGACCCCTGTTGGGTACAGTGAACACTGGGACTTGTTTATGATAACAAACAGTGGCTGGTGTCACTGTGTTGCTAATGCAACATATAAGTATTCCAAGATAATTTGCAAATAATTTCACAGACCGTTGGGCATGATAACCTGTCAATTATTAGAGGCTGACATAGATCTGTGAACTGTTCATTAAAATGCTGGTACGACAAAGATGATTCGGCAAGATAAGACATTCATGATTATGTGCAATGCAAAACAGAATTTTACACACGCACACGTGACCTCACTGACCTGCCCATAGAACTACTGCTGGTTGCATGAAAGTAATACTTCAAAAGAACTATACATAAATGCATCAAGGTTTGTGTTTGTACACAGTTCCCACGGAGGAAGCTTTAAACTGCAGTTGGCTGACATTTAGCTTGTCTCTGAAGAGTGTGTGGAATGTATTGAAGACACAATGGAGATTGTTGTATGTTTGGTATTCAAAGATACCGTGGTCTGTGAGGCAGATGTAATGAGTGACATTGCCAGCGTACATCCTCCTGCACTGTGTCTGAATGACAAACCAGTTCCCTCCATCATACAACTGACAGGTCCAAGCACCAATGCTGCCAGTCAGTCTATGTCTACCATTACCCAGAAATTAAAAAACCTAAAACGCATGGTATCTATATAACATGTCAGTCCGCAGCTGTCTTATTCAAAGGCACTGCTCACTACCCCCAGACAGACCTCCTTATTACAACAGTTTGAACTACACTGGGAAGAATTCAGAACATGTAAAACATCTAAAGTATGCTTATTACACCGTGCCCTTAATAAACCATGTAAGTCATACTTTGGGTGATTCATAGTTTGGCTACTACAATACTGACTGTTTAAAAGTAGTGACACATTCAATAATGCAGATGCATGAGCAGGACTAAGGCTCAGTCATTCTCCCCCCAGTCCTCAGATGTTTCATTCGACCATCTCATTTAAACCAACATTGTCTGATTCTAATTATAATATATATATACATATTAATTAAATAATTTAATTTAAACAAAATCTATGAACATATACTGTCCACTAAAGTATGTTTAATAAGCTTTGAAAAAGAATTTGCAATTTAAATGTTACGCCCACGAAATTGTAAACAAAACATTTGTATTGTAAACAGTCTTTATTGGCAGTCTTAGAGAAGCTGGCTGGTATAACTGCAAATGCCCTTGATATTCAGTGGATTCACCGGGTTCTCACATAATCAAGACCTCATTCAGTGAACGGCCTGGTAATAACTACCACCCCCGGACTAGGGGGATAAATTCAGGTATCGGAAGAGGCAACAACTACCATCCCCGGACTAGGGGGATAAATTCAGGTATCGGAAGAGGCAACAACTACCATCCCCGGACTAGGGGGATAAATCCAGGTATCGGAAGAGACAGCCTCGGTTTAATTTATGTAGTAAGTATGAAGTAAATAGTTTCATACTTCTCCATACATATAGATATACCCATCATGCAACAGGGTTGAAGACATAACAGTCTGGGCTCCCACTGACAGCATCTGCTGGGCTACCCTGGGGTGACAGGAACAGCTGCAGGGGTAATACAACCCCCTTCAGACAACTGAAGCTTCCACAAATACTGCCAGCAGTCTGCTACAGAGCAGATCATCCAAAGTGCACTTGTGTTGTCCACATGGCCTATCAGGGAGGGTGGTAATTTAGCTAATGGTCAAGGCAACTCAGTCCAGATGGCAGTGGACATCGTTAATTGTGGGGAGGGAGGGGGATATGGGCAGCTGCTTCTGAAGTTCAGCAGCTTGACCTGTCTACCACCAATGGTCAACACAAGGAACTGGACATTGGGGAGGTGGCAAATTTTTTAGGCTACTGGATTCAACTTATGATTTCTTAAGATGAGTTTTATCTTTGCTTGAAGTCAGTCCATCTATTTATCCCTCATTAATCTGGATTCCAACAATCTCAAAACCTCGGCTTTCAGACATCATTTCATTGGAACAGAATTTACAAATTTGATGCAAATGTATCCCTATTACTTTCATTGAGAACACTTGATAAGCCAGACACATAGTAATGATATTGCCAGGAACCAACATGACTGGCTCAACAAGGCTCCAGCTGTATGCTTCATACTGAATTACCTCCACTGCGCATTAATTTTAGCACATTTACAGTTTTTGTCTAGATGATTAATTAAAAGTATCTTCCTAAATTACTGCATGCACACATGCGCGCGCACACACACACTACAAAAGCAAATAATGTTCTGCTTGGAACAACAAAATAAAAGATTCACAACTGGCAAGAGCGCCTAATATATTAGTGATGGATGGTCTAGTGATGCATACGCATGGATTAGTTTTAATTATTCTATTCAATTCTGTACACACTAGTGACACTACCTGATGCTATGTTGTATTTACATTACCATATGCTCGGGTCGCGACTCATAACTTGGCAAGAGATGCCTTTTAGAAATATGCAAACATTGGTGTTACAACACACACGTGCACCTGAACCTTACACAGTTAGTTACAACTGAACAGAAAACATCAGTGTAACCTTGCAGTTCAAACAATAAATACTTTTAACTTATCACAATTTGTTCTTATATATTATTATATACCACCCTGTATAAAGCTTGTTATATAAATATGTATTAGTAAATACTGTACTTAGAACTACATCGATACGCTAACATTATGTGCTAAGGTCCGCATGCCTCTTTCAATGCTCATTTGTTTCCTTTAAAACCAGACTGAAATTACTCTACCAAATTATTTAAGGCAAACTTTACAACTTTGCTTAAATTACTCTGTGCACCCCCCCACCATCCCTAAGATTGTCAACGATGTCACGATGAGTTGATAACATAAAAAAACGTATTCTAAATTAGTTAATATAACCCATATTTGAAGATGCACTTTCTCTTCAATGACCAGTATAATTTTGGAGTAGAAAAACCAGTATCATACACATCACACGACCACCACCTGAATACCAACAAACTGTTCCTGGCCAAGTGTTATCCCCATTCCAATCTCAACAGCCAGTAGCTTCGTAAACAGATGGCATTCTAAATGCAGAGATAGAGGAAGCCAGGAGAGAGAGAGAGTAGAGACAGTAACAATGTGGGTAGCATCCACACAGCAAATATTACATGGTTGGTTTATTGATGAAGCCACAGTCACAGAGGTAGCATGCCATAAAACCTGGGCCAGTCACATTAATCCCATATTGATCATATAATTTAATTTCCTTTTAAGGCTCCCGATGTTATGATGGATTTTTGAGTAGCTCCGCGTACGAGGTGATCCCCATAAAGCCCCACGAGCACATCGATGGCCCAACACACGTCGCTATTTACACACGCTAACTCCACCATAAGCCATTAGAAGTTGATGATAAAATTAGGCCATAAAATTACTGTTAATTATGTATGCAGTATGCATCATCACCCACACTGCACATGACTGTTGCTAGTCTGATCTTCAGGTCACGTACATCAAATGGCTTCTGCTGTTAGTTTATGCTCAGTGAAGTGTTGCTGTATATTGCCCAAGATTAGCATTGCTAAACTGAGTATACCCTGCAAGACTGCTCAAATTGTGACTCACGTCAAACTCATGCAATGTAACACACGTGTATATTATGAAGCACTCTGAACAACTGATAATCAATACCCACCTACTCCATCAAAATTGCATGCAATATAATGCCAAATACTGTTGTTCTTCTCACTTAAAATCTAAACTAATGATCTAATTGTGAAGTGTTTCTGACAGATCTCCAACTGGTGATGCCTAAAATGAACAATGGAATCAACCGTTGGTACTAAAAAAAGAAAAGTGGATTATTGTTTTGTGGTGACAACCCCTAAAAAGAAAATCCTACTCCTTGTATGAAATTGGAAATATTCAAAATGGCAGTCTGCTTGTTAGCTGCTGTTCCAACTTCATTAATTGCCTTGTCTTAAATATAATAAATTGTGCACTGGTAAAAAGTAGAAAATTCCAATTAACATCCATTAATGATTGTATACAAGATAAGACCAGTTTCTCTCGCAATGGTACAATGTTTATATATCAGTCACTGCAAAAACAATCTACAGGTTTCAATTTCGACATTTCTGAGAATAATATAATGACGAACTGGCACTTACTAGGATCAACCCTTTCCTAAAATAGCAACAAGACAAACATTTTGAAAGTGTTAACTTTAATCAAATTTATATCCCACATTTTTTTTAACTGTGCAGTCAACAAAATAATATAAATATTAATTTGCACTGTTGAGCTCGGATTTTCATGGATTGAAGTATAATATTTAGAAGTTTATTAATAAACATAAAAATATAGCAAAATACCAGTATTGTTCTGCCAATCTTTTAAAATTAATAACTATAGACATGTCCCTCAAAACTGGAGGTCTAGAAATTTTAGACAAATTCACACACTTCTAAAGGCTAAAATTATATGAGATATATATACAAAGTTCACCATACAAAGTATGCACTGCCTTTCCTTGGGGACAGCAGGTATATACCACAAACTGCACAGGTAGAAAGCCACACTAATCAATAGCTCACTGCCAGGACAGCGATGGCGCTGACGACTTTATGGCTGTTTACCTGCACATGTTACCTGTACATTTGCATGTCAAACGTCATTGATTATTATATTTCTGCAATGCATATAAATGACCCATTGCCCCAGTGTTATATGGTTTCTGTTTCTATGTCGAAACGTGCCACTGAATCAGTGAATGCTTGCAGGTGTACAGCCAGGTATGACAAGTGTCATATTATATGCACAACATTTAGCCAGACACAGTCCTTGATTATTCGGAGGCACAAACTGTGGACATTGGGCTAATGTGGATTCACAACACAGCTGCAGATTACTTGTGGTCAGAGGATAGGCATGTTGGGAGATATTAATAATATAGTAGAGCTAGCGTACATGTGTGTGTGTGGATATTAATGATTTCCTCCTGGACTGTTTGCATTACAGATGCCAAACTTTCAGGAATTAATCTATGACCCCTTGGAATAAAAATAACATCTTTTTATTTAAAATATCCCCGTTGCCTGTTGGTTAATGGTTTTTACAAGTTTTGGGATCATCAGATGTTAGATGGCAACTTCAGTATCTGTGTGTATATATATATATATATATATATATATTGCACCACCCAGAGGATGGATGTTTTTATTAGTATTTATAAAAACACAATGTGTGGTGATAAATAAGACCTCCATCCATCTTTGACAAGGCACTCATAGCATTTATTCCATTAACAATGCCAGTGTTTTCGCCGTAGCTAATGCAGCGCCAATATACGAGTTTATGTTAGTGATATATGATAATTATGTAATGTTCAATAAAACAAACATTCAGCAGACCTGAGAACAGCTACAAGACTTGTTTATGGCCGAGACAAAGGCAACCAGGTACAGAGTAGTGAGAGTACATACCACAGTTGTAACTTCACCCTCTTGCCATCCAGCAGTATGGTAGTTGTCTTGTACACAATCCCTACAACATAAGTAACTGTCATTAGGAGACGTTCATTTACATTTTATCCTAGTAGTTCACATGACATAGTAACGAGTTTGTGTCATATTAATCTGTCCAAGCACTGATATGGCATGTAAAATTGTAAATTTATTTACCATAATAATGATAAGCTAAGCAACAGTAAGCAACACATCACACATGTGAAATTAAAGTAATAGTATATAATAATAATTAAACAATACTGTGCTAGGAAAGGATTGAACAAAAAATCATAATAAAATATGTTTATGCACATCCCCACAACAGCACAAGAGCTATAACAAATGGACTAATTCTACCCAGTAATATATATATCAACAAATAAAGAATATTTAACTTGCATCATCATCAAACTTAGATATGATTCCATGTTATACCAAGTGAATTTCTGAATACCAATATTTGTTGACATTTAGTGTTTAAAAAATAACTGTTACCCTAAAAACAACGATGTACTGGGTACTGGCCAGTGCTACTACAACCCCTACTACTTCAAACAGATGTCTGGTGTATTCATGGTGCAGAAGCTAACGCTGCTTGCAGACATACAGTTTGCCAGCTGACAATGTGCTCATACATCACTGCAAACTCATGGCACCTGACAACAATTAGAAAAAATTTCAGACTTTGAAAAACGTCTAGCAGTAGATAAAAACAAAGATATTCAGCCTGCTCAGTGAATAGTGATTTGCAGAAAAGATGACATGCTACCTGAAAGGCAATGACTTCACTCACTACAACTCTTACCATTATTGCCTGCAAAGTCTGCAGCTAGGCAAAATCTAATATTAGCTTGGCTAAAGATTGCACACCCTGCATGAGTAAACTTTAGGTAGAATGTCTACACTGTTAGTAGTGAGTGGCAGACCCGATACCCGTAACATACATACTTGCACACCCACTTAGTGTCACTTTCTCTCACAAACATCAAAACATTCAGCCGGAATTTATAAAAATGAAAAGACGCTTTGAAGTGGAATGTGTTACACCAGGATTGAACAAGAAATGTATAAAGCACTGCCAACACAACAAATATCACTGTGCACACCAAGTCACCAACATGACTCCAGAGTATTTGTACATCAACTTGTGTAAATACACAAGTGTATGCTGGTTTCGTGGATAAAAAGTGACCTTTTGGAGTATCAACAGACAAAGGAATATCTAAACAGTCTACAAAATACTTCCCCTAAAAGAAATGCTTGTAGATTCCAGTTAAAACGCTCTTATTGTCACCATTTCAGCACAAGTGAATCAAGTGACAATGATGTACCAATGTTGAAATGAAGGGTGTCAAAACTCAATACCTACATCAACCCTTAAATGACTTTAATGATTTGTCAACAACATGGAGAACACAGGAAATGTGACAGGCTGTTGTGGCATATGATAATTTATTATCATGTTGATCACGAGACCACAACTGTAGACCACAACAGGTTAATCACAGGTATGTGACCTGAAATGTTTCCAGACTGTTTCACCTCTGATTGGCTGCTCTCTGCCAAGTACTCACAAGTCAACTGTATGCATCACTGTTTTCCTTACAAATATTGATTTAAATAAATTCCTAGAAGTGGGATATCTCCAAAATAAACAAGTTCACTGGGTGTATAATAACATATTAAAATTATATTCATGGGCAAAACGACATCAAAATGATCACTGGATTTGTTAACAAACATAGTACCGGTACATGCACTATACCATAAATATTTGAGAGTTCTTTGGGGAATTTCATATGTTGTTGACTTGTTGCTGAAAAATTCTGAATGAATGCTGAACTGTGAACGTCAATTTTAGTAATATCAATCAAACCACAAAACAATCACCAAATGTCTCGCTATTAAAAATAATGTATTCTGTTAATAATAATAACGTAATGTCTTGTGTGCCTAAATCCTTGGAAACCAAGTTCAGAGGTGCATCAAGACAAGAGTTGGTCAATCTCAATAAGCAGTAGTCAAGTTGCGAATGGATGGGCAGATACACCAGGGAGTTACAGTAACCAGACAAACGTGTACCCACTTCAATGGTTACCATGTAAGTCATGCTCAGAATAACTTGTATCTTTGTAAAAAGACTTTGTTTATCAACACTGACACATCAGTCAGAAGACATTTCCAGGAATCAGTCATGATCTGATAAGGATGCCAGTAAATATGTTAATCTAATTCTTACTTGTAAATGGTTTGCTATTTTCAGTTTTATGACCCGCACCGTAACCCTGTATGTTTCTTGCAGATCATGTCTATATTGGTGGCACACTGGCATTAGTTGAACACTGTATCTGTGAAACCTTTGGTTGGGTGCAGTAAACTACACTGTACTCCTAATATAGAAACTGGATGTCAACCATTTACTGGGAGACACTGACAATCAAATCAAGTGATGATGCAAATACAATTTCTTCTATTTAATCATAATGTTCAACAGCAAACCAATGGCATAAATAATTGTTACTGGTGACTACACACTAATTGTGTATGTAATTGCAATGCCTGAACAAGTCCAAAATGTGACAGATAAAAACTATATTTGGTATGCTTCATTTGGAGCCCAATTGTGGACCTGTTAATTTGTATTATGTTCAGGGATCGTAATAAAGTTATCTTACTACTGATTAGAATCCCTCATGCCGTCTAAATGGGGTGAACATATATCTGTTAAAAACACCAGTGAAGTTTCCTTTCAAATTATATTTTAAAATATTTAATAAACATAAACAAATAAAAATTATTAAAGTATGACACTCAGGAAGTGTTATGATTTTATTGGGACTGGGAAGTAAGCTGCAGACATTATGAAACACTGATATTTAGAAATGTGATTTCACAAACCTAGTCCTAATAATTATAAGTAAAGAGTTACTTAAATCTATATGTAAACAACATGTTTTTAAATTAACATAATATACTAATAAATAAACAAAACATACTAAAGCAACCATGTCAGCTCCATTGTAAACTCGGAATAATTCTTTCAAGCTAGGGGTTGTAAATACTACTAGCAGGGACTTTGCTGAACCAGCCATACACTTTGTTTCACTTGCTGTCTTGGTTGGTGTTGACTGCAAAAACACAGGGATGCACACCCATCATCAAACAATTCTAGGAACTTGCGGTTAGCTCTGCCTCCACTATAACTGGTGTTTACTCTTTGTTCAATGGGTGAAACCTTCTAGTTCTGGTTACTTCCAGTGCTAGATAATGTTCTATTAACAGCGTAGTCTATGTATGTATATATACACTGTTGTTACAATGTTATGGTCTTATTCAACTTGTCAGCCTTTTTTTAGAACAGTATCGCCAAACTGACCTTTGTATGCTGGCACTGAGGGTGGTCACTGCTAGGGCGCTTGTCATCCTCAGTGGTTCTTTTACGTCCCAAACTGAGACGGGACCGAGTCACAAGAGATACACAGTGCCTAATGTGGAGAGCCTGGTTTTTACACCAAATAGGCCAATGTAAGTACATGCCTGCCCACTCCGGGTTTTGAACTCAAGAGTGCTGGTATGACAGGTGGATGTGCTAAACTCTAGGCACTGCACTATCACACCCTCTCAAATAAAATTTAAAGAAATTATAAGAATTATAAAATGCAATTTGTGTATTGTATGACTTCAACAAATTGTATTATGGTATAAAGAATGTTAGATTAATGGATTGCAATTATTAATATCTTAGCAAAACACTAGAAATAAAAGTTCACAAAAAAACATCTAGAAGCAACTTAAATGTGGTTCTTAAGAAATATTAAATTCCAGTCAGGTAGTGAACTAGAACTTATCTTCTAGCACTACTACCTGCCTACTAGACCTATATAGACCGTCCCTACATTATAGATTACGAATATATAAATGTTATGGAAGAATGTACGCAGGTTATTAACTGATATGTTAAAGCTACTTTTTCTATTACTATTTACGTTCTGCAGAATTGGGAACCACTAATAGTAATACACAGACAGCGACGACGTCGTAAAGTTAAACGCAGTAAAACGACACATGCAGAGGGAACAAAGGGCACAAACAATCTCACCATTCGAATATCCATACGGAGATTCACCTGCCCCGTCGCTCAGACCACTGAGTATCTCCTCCTTGCCAACGTCACTGTCGCCGACGAGCAGAAATTTTAGCAAATAATCGTACTGTTTGTTTGTATTTCCAGGATTTGGCGACGACGGTGGCGATGAAGCGGCGCACATCATGTTCGCCAACGTCAAACTACGAATTTCGCGCCGCATTAAGTACCCATTTTAAACCAAACACGTCGAAGAAAATACGTAGCGTCTGGACTGTTCGAATTCGGTGACTAATGTCACAAAAGTTTCCATGAAGATGTAGTTACGTAGACTGCATTTCTTTGAAAAAAAATTTTCGTCCACACACGTATTGCTACACTGCACTTCCGAAGTTTGATGCAGGTGGAATGGCAATACGCATGCGTAAGAATGTAAACAAGGTCACTGAGTTTGCGCGAAATTTCGCGGTGTTTTCGCACAAAATTCAAAACACTACTAATACAAATATTGTTATCACATCCAGCGTTCTCAACAACTCATGCCAAACATGAATAGACAAGTGGTTAGTGCTGCCAGCGCTCACATTACTAAATTGTGGGGGAAAATTTAATTAAAGAACATAATGTTGTGGGCGATAATTAAAGTAAAATGTAGGAAAACTCAATTTTTGACATCTTTGATTTCAACAATGAACAGTGGTTGGTTTTTAAATGTTGTTCTAATTGTTGGTATACCCTAATTGTTTATGCTATAATATGTTTAGACATTCTAAATATACAATTTAAGTAGGGCCCAACCCTGGCTAATTTAAAGTAATATAAATAATTGTTTAGACTGTCAGTGTCGGTGTCAATCACTCAGTGACACTGACAATGTTTGACAGCTAAATCTTCCTTCATAAATCGCAATCAGATTCACAATGACAATCACAAGACAAAAAGTAAAATTCCACATGGCAACTGACACATATGATAATGGCCATAGCATTTTTAATTAGCATATCGCAACTAAAATATTGTATTGTAATTTGCTGCAAGCCAATATAAATTATTAATTGTCACATAAGTACTACTATCAATGTTTGTGTATTTATATTGTAATAGCCAGTAATAACTAACATTGTACTATTGTGTAATACCTGCCATATTTCATGTGTTGTAAGTAAATAATTCTTAGGGGTATACAAATACAAGAGTTTCTTCAGTATACTCCCTTTTTCTGACATACTCATTCTGATATACCATAAACACTGTATGTATCTTTTGTTGGAAAAATAAACATTTACTTCCTTACTTACTTGCATGTATATTGTATATCGTGTACATAGTAAAAATTAGAATTATATCACATACAGATTACAGGCGTATAATAAATTGAACATTCTGTTTTTGCAGATGAAAGCACAACTAGCTCAACTGAAAAAAGACTTGGACAAGAAGCAGAGGAAACTAAAAGTGGGTTTTAACTGTTAATGCAATTTAAATTAACAATGCCGTTCACAATATTTCACAAAGAGGGACATCGTCTGAGATTCTGACAGCAAGTGTTGTCCCAATAAAGTTGCTGCCTGACAACCAGGAGCACAGTGGCACACAATGTATATATTTCAGTTTCACTCTGATATTGTATATTTTTGCAGATGAAAGCACAGCTAGCCCAACTGAAAAAAGACTTGGAGAAGAAGCAGAGGAAATTAAAAGTGAGAATGCTTTAATAAATAATATTACCAGTTTACAAATGTCTCACACGGTTACAGAATTGGGAAATATAAACACTACAGTACTGTAGTTTCCTCAAAACAAAAGATGAAGTATGTTTCAACGGGGTTGAATATTTTTTATTAAATTGTGCTGTGGTTAATTTATTGAACTGTCTAAAGTGTACGCTTTACATCATTACATGCAACAGTTTATAATGTTCTTGTTATTTCATTATAAATAGTACTTCAGTATTATCAGCTTTATGATCAACATTATTTTTTACACAACATGATTGTAAACATGTTTTGGGTAGCGTAAAAAAATACTTGATAGATTTAATTATTTCACCATTCACAAATAACAACATTGGTAGCTATTTATGTAATTCTTTGATTTTAGTGTGTAATTTGTTAATGTTTGACAACACGTCAAATGTCCGAGGGAGCACTCTCTCAGTTTTTTTCATAATATGTTCTTTTCTCATAGAACTGTGAGAGTTTGGTGCGAGCCCGAGATCATGTGCGGCAGAAAATACTGGAGCAAGTACAGTTGAACAAAGAGTCTGACTCAAGCAGTGAACCTCAGCACAGACAGACACGGGTCAAGTTTGGTGGAAGAGAAGAGTTTGAAGTAGCTAGGAGGATTAGGAGACAGTCAAAAGGAGAGACTGTGGGTGGCAGTGACAGTCATGACACCTGTCAACATGCAACGAATGACACCTGTCAGTATGAAATTAGTGAAACCTGTCAATATGCAATGAGTGATACCTGTCAACATGCAACAAGTCGCACATGTCAACATGCAACAAATGATGCAATGTGTGATGCATTGGATAATATTTCATGCATAGGGCAGGGTGAGGATAGTGCACTGCTTGCTGAGCGTGGAGATGAGCATGAAACCAGGAGACATGATGTCAATCCTCATGAACCAGCTTCAGTTGTGTCAAAGGTCACTGGCCAATCACAGCACCATGTTGACGTCAAGTCAGAAAAAGTTAAAGATGGTAACTTCGGGTGTAATTACAGCACTAGTCATGTGTCAGACATTTCTCCTTACGGAACAAATACGTATGTAAGAATCCAACAAAATGTCACAAATTCAAGTGGAGTTGATACAATTCCAGTTGTCTCTACCAATGCATATACTGCCCAGGCCATGGACAAGGACACAGAACCAGAAGAGTCATGTCAAGGTCACACGATGTCACAGAACAGTCAGAATTCATCTGTGGAAATCGAAGACCAGGATCAAGGCACTTCTTTACAAAGTCAACCACTTGTTGTTTTACAAGTGAAAGAAACCCTGTCATCTGGCGTCACATCTGATGTCAACTCAGATGACAACATCTCCACTAATACAAGCTGTACACCAAGAAGTGGGTCATCTCTCCGACCGAGGAAAGTCTCAAAGAGGAAATCAAAAGGATGCTACAGCGATTTAGGAATCAGAAGAAGCACCAGACTTAGAAGTCTGTCAGGCAGTAAAACAAATTGTGCTGAATCATCAGAGTCAGAAATACCAAAGACACAAGACTCATTGCTGCATGCTGACTTTGGTACTGCCCCGGGAAGTGCATTATCTGATTTATCGAGTCTTGCATTGGAGTCAGAGCCCTTGAGCCTGCTACAAAGTCCTGCTGACACCATCCATGGCAGTAAGACAGGCAGCACAAGACAGGGTCATGGTCGAAGTAGGAAGCTTAGGAAAGTTGTAACATCATCACATAGATACAGCACAAGACATGTGACAAGGTGTAACCCACGCACACAAGAACCATTCCAGAACACGTCTGACAGTTCTACACCACAGACGCGATGTGTCTCACCAGCCATGTCCTTGCTGCCGAATATAGAACATGTTCTCAGTAGTCCTGAGCTGAGCGATGTTGTCTATTTCTCACTGCCAGACGTTGAGTTTGGTGGCTTGAAACTGCAGAAGGCAAAGCAGAATACACTGTGTAAGACAACTACAAAGGTAGAAAGTGGACAGCCCTGTAGAATGCACACAAGGAACTCTCAAGTTGTGTTAGATAAATACAGTGCACACGTTGAAATGGATCAAGCAGCTGATGTCAAATCTGAAATAAGATTTGAACAGCAGAATATTTCTGGTCTGATAGATCCTACATTGGGAACAAAGAGTCATGGCAATCAAAGTATCATAGGTGATGTGTATGGAACCACAATGTTGGATGAAGGACTTCTGCCACAGGGTAGCAAATCACCAATTGTGTTCCATTCATTAAAAGAAGTAAGCTATCACAGAAGCCTACGTCCACAAACTAGCAGTCGGAGCCAAGACAGTTGTGCAACAAGGAAAATAAATATCCGAAGAAACATATCATCAAAGGGGAAAGAGCTACGAAAAATGCATATACATTCACTGGTTCAGACGAAGGTGGAACCATCTGAGGAAGATGTATCCCAGAGTGTCACTGTAGATGGTCAAGCATCCGATGAAAAGATCTTAACTCACAGTAATAATACGATATTACAAGATTCGACAAAACATCAACATTCTGATCCTCTTACATCACAACCTTCAGACACTTTCTGTAAGGAAGTGCAGGTCTGTGAAAGTGCAAATAACATTGTATTGGAACAGACTGCCAAGGCAGCAGATAACCATGAATACATCACTGACACCATATCCCAGGCAGTGCTCTGTGGAGACATGGCCAGTACACAGGTCATAGATCCTGTGTGTGATGGTCAACACAAGACTGAGATTCCTCTCCTGTGTGGATCCTGTCCATTTCCTCTTCAACGTGAGGCTATGACATCCAAGGGTGTTGAAGTTGATGGAACCAGCACCAACGTGGCCAATGACATTGTAGACAGGTAACTTCAAATGTTTACCTTGCCAATTGTCACCAGACCTCATGACCCAAGATGCTGCAGTGTTCCTTCTCCAGTTTGTCCTGTCTCTGGCTGCATGTTTGGCTTCAGTCCAAGTCTTCCACTCAAATTGTCTCTTTTTCTCTGTTTCTAATTATGATATTTTTAATTGACAACACTCCGATGAAAAGGTTATCTTTGGCTATATTATCATTTTCTTGTATGTTCTATGCAGCTTATTCATTTCATAATAGTTATGGAGCATGCTTTTTAAAAGTTACTAACTTAAATGATGGACTGATTATATGATTTTCTGCCATGTCACCAAGGTGATTACATTTGATGTATTTGTTCTTATTTCCATGTTAAACATCAAGTTGATTTATAGTTACTCCTGACTTACGACCACCTGATGGTTGATGCCATAGGCAGTGTGAGATGTCATAATAGTTGTCAGTGAAGATAAGTTGTCAGGGATGGTCTCAAAAACGTGTTTAGTATTGATTCAAGCCCGCACCAATGCATAGTGTGTGGTACTCGCTATTGTTACGACCCAAAATTTTTATTAGCATCAGTTTGCATTAGTAAGTGTTTCACTTGCTAGGTGTAACCATTGTAGCAATAATGCAACCACCCCTTGTATACTTATTGGCCATGTTACAGGAGCTGTGCCTTGCCCATAGATGTGGCTGACCTAGAAACCAAGGTCACAGAATTAGCTAGTTCTGCTGCTTCTAAATTGTTCAGTGACAACTGTCCTCTGACACTTATTCATTCTGTTGGGGTAAGTATTCAGAAACGTCACAAAACATGTCATCTGTGCCCCCACCCCTTGGAAGGTAAATTATCGATTTTATACCCACAGCTAGGATAACCAAAAAGTCGTCGTAACTTATTTCTAACACCTTTTGTTTATTCCATAATAATCTTAAAATTAAAAAGACTAAACTTAGATAAGCATGAGGTAACATCATATATTTAAAAAATCTGTTGAGAAAGATACCTAAATTCCCATTTCTCTTCAAGTGTCAATGTGTACTTAATGTCAGATGACAATTTACTGGTGGTCAGTTTACAGTTGGCCAGGTCAGTGTTTTATTATTTCACGAAGGTTGTCATAGCACCTGATCATCGAATTAATGTATGTTTTCTCCCAAGTCTCATCCAGTCACAAGTCATAGAACTGTCCAGAACACATAATTCCAAGAAGAACCTCTTGACATGACAAATGGTTCTGCCTGTGTGGGAAAATGAGCACTTGTGCTCTGTAAAAAAGTTGTCATGATTTATTTGTGTTAGCAGACTGTGAACCATAGGGGGATGTCAATGGCTTGTGTATGCGCCATACTGCTGGCAGTATTCTTATAGTGAGCATACGTTTTGTTGTAAAATATTCTCATCGATATATCCAATTATGCAGATTTAAACTGTAAGAACTATGATACTGTAACAGTATACCTGTGAGTCATTGTATTTATTGGCAACTTTGCACTGTTTCCCATTGTATTTATTGGCAACTTTGCACTGTTTCCCATTGTATTTATTGGCCACTTTGCACTGTGGGTCATTGTATTTATTAGCCACTTTGCACTGGATTATTGTATTTATTGGACACTTTGCACTGTGGATCATTGTATTTATTGGACACTTTGCATTGTGGATCATTGTATTTATTTGCCACTTTGCACTGTGGATCATTGTATTTATTTGCTACTTTGCACTGTGGATCATTGTATTTATTTGCCACTTTGCACTGTGGATCATTGTATTTATTAGCCACTTTGCACTGGATTATTGTATTTATTGGACACTTTGTACTGTGGATCATTGTATTTATTGGCCACTTTGCATTGTGGATCATTGTATTTATTTGCCACTTTGCATTGTGGATCATTGTATTTATTGACCACTTTGCACTGTCGATCATTGTATTTATTTGCCACTTTGCACTGTGGATCATTGCGTTTATTCACCACTTTCCACTGTGGGTCATTGCATTTATTCACCACTGCTCAGTGGGTCATTGAAATTAATTTGCCATTTTGCACTGTATGTCATTGCATTTATTCGCCACGTTGCACTATTGGTAATCTGCTGCCGATGTGATGGCTACTGTGATGATCACCAACTACATTTTTAGGTGGACACAGAGGAGGATGTTGTGTGCCTTGACGTCAGGAGTGAGAGGAAGGGAAATGTGATAGCATACTGCACCCACAGCCATGTTGTACTGTGTAGACACAGCACAGACAAGACTTGCAGACAGATGACACTTGGACACAGCAGTTGTGTGAGTACTTAATAGACTAAGTGTCAGCAATGTGAACGAAGACCAATCCACACAAGCGACCAACCACTTTTCATGACTTGATGGCAGTAGATGTGTGTATGTACATTCACATAGGACCCAGTGGGTCCATTGATACTGTATACACCACCTGCTCAGTGTCTCTCACATGCCCTACCGGGAAGCAACTCTGGCTGCTGGGAGAAAGATCCAGTGGGTTAGAGACAGAGACCACCACTCTGTGAGTCCACGACAGGTTACACATTTACCCCCTGTGTGGGATCTTTAACTTCCCCTGGCATAGACACCAGAGAGAAGGGACCAGCTTTTAGTGTCCACACGCACAAGACACAGGCAACGTGAGGTGAAAGATACTGCCTCATATTCGAAATGGCGGCAGGTGGAATCAAACCACCGTCCCCTTGATCGACAGTCTGACACTCTACGACGTGACCACCTCTCCCCACTGGCAGTAAACGAGGATCTGGTGATATATGCCTCATGCTGCAGTCACGAGGAGCAGTGCATGTACAAAATGGAACTTCTCCATGGCTAAGTCTTTTTCAAATTTAGAGTATATTTTCTTATTTTGGTGCAATTTTTACATGAAATATTGATTACTTACCGGTACTTACTTACTTAATCCTCTTCGCTCTGATAAGAGCATAGGGCCGAAACAAAGCTTCTCCATCACACTCTGTTGTTAGCAGTCTTCTTTGTTTCCTTCCAGGTGGTACCAAATTTCTTTATTTTAATTTTTTTTTCCCTCCATTGTGGATGTCTTCTAGCTGTTTTTGGGGCAGCCTGTTTTTCTTTTTCTTTGCGGATTCCATTCAAGGGCTTGTTTTTTCGGAGTGTATGTCCCATCCATGTCCATTTTTTTCTTTTTTCTGTTTTGATGCATGTTTGGTCTATCCTGGTCATCAGTTCGATGTTTGTGACTTTGTCTTGCCATTTGATTTTCAGCATGTTTCTAAGGCATTTGTTGATAAATGTTTGTAGTTTTTTGGTTGTTGTTTTTGTGACTCTCCTTGTCTCTGAGTCGTAGAGCAGTACACTTTTCAAGTTTGAGTTGAATATTTGAATTTTGTTTCTTGTTGAAATGGATGGTGTATTCCATACTGACTTTAAGGTGATGAATGCATGTCTGGCTTTTCGAATCCTGCATTTGACATCCTCGTTTGTTCCTCCTTTGTCTGTCGCTACACTCCCGAGATAAGTAAATTTGTCGTCCTCTTCTGTATCCGTTGCCTTGATTTGTACCTTTGCTTGTTGTGTTGATTAGGTTGTTCAAAATTAGGCAGTATTTTTTACCATAACATGGGTCTGGCAGTAGATTTTGGCACTAGACCAGTAGACCGTGAGATCTACTAAATGAAGAAAAAGCGTGATTTCTACCACCAAAGCAGTAGAGTTGGCACCTGTCTATTGTGCAGAGCTGAAGAAGCACTCGGACTGTGCACTATGTTCATTGAAAGACAACGCTTCAACCACTGCACCAACCGACTGACAGATAATTATTTATTTTCCCTGTAAATTGGTATAATGTTTATTAAATAGCGACAGCCTATGGCCTAACATTTTTTACAGACATTGTGCTTTATAAACTGTGTCAAATCAAATCAAAATTTATTGTAACTCATTACACTACATACAGATAAAATTAAGACATCATATATAATAACATAATGAGCACAACATTATATAATGTTATACTCCCAGAGTCGGATGATCAGTGTCACAATATTAACTATTTGGTATCATTCTATTTTTGTAGGGTAGTACATATCAACGGGTACACCTGCTGACAAACAAGAAGGCCATTGCTGTTGTAGCTGTCTTGATGTCCAGTTGTGGAGTCATCCACGGAGAGTTGTATAAAGTGATCGGGAGACAGGATGTTACTGTGCACCATCTGGAGTTTGCCAACAAGTTAGTGCTTAGTTGCTTACCCTTGAATGTTATCAGAAAGTTTTGGCAGATGGTACATAGTGTACATGATAAAGTATAAGCAATGGAATCTTGTTAATGCAAACATTTTCATCCCCAGTTTGTCGTTTGTACATAACATATATATATATAATTATATTAACATTTATAAATTCTGTTCCTGTAGCATGATGTCCAGATGCGGAGGTTTCTGGATTGTTGAGTCCTGAATTAACAAGCTTCCAACGTATACTTTTTAAAATGTTGTAATGAGTCTTATTAATATTTTCATATTTATGTGCTACTTTATAGTGTCAGGTAATACTCAATAAAACAAATCAGCTTAATTACCTTATGCTTTATTTTGCCGAGTACTGTGTAAATTGTAATACATATGCAGAACTCAACAATGATTTTTGTCTTACGCACGAATTGTGTCCTGCCATCAGCAGGACATTTTCATCCAAAGCAGGACATTTGTTCTCGCTTTAATTAATCTCCTTCTAATTACACTTATTTACAGATGAAGCAGTTTAGCTTATTCCACTACAATGAAAAAACTAACAATTGCTTAGACTTAATATATATTTGGCAAAACTAAATGTTCTGGCGTTTCCTTTTTGAAAATATTGAGTCCAACAAGCCACCAACCACCAGACTCCATTTGCCAGCCAGCACAAGACATTATTAATCACTGGTTGACAACAGATGATTTGTAATTTCCAATGTGGTTTTGAGGACTACCCCGGGTACACATACCTCTGGTGTGTGCGTGTGTACTATATACTGATATGAAATTGTTCTATGTCTGATACTGTTCATGTTGCATCACACCCGGCAGGTTACCAGACCAGTCCCCACCGGGTGCCATTCTCAGTTGTGTCTTGGCTGACCTTGATCTCTGTCTGACTACGAGTACAAAGGTCACTACAAGTCTGGTGAAGGTGACCTTGGCCACTCAGCTGGACGGTGACTTCACGGAGACACAGCTTGAGGCAGTCAGTGATGTACTGGTCAGTCTGTGTCCAGTGGAAAACCTGCATGGGGCAGTGGTCGGTCTTTCTCACACCACTGTTCATGTCTGGTGAGTGGAAAGGTCGAGTTAGGCACTCGATTAAAGACAATTCCTAAAATGTTATGTATAATATTATTGTAAATGTGTTCAAAGTAAAACACACACATGCTGACACATGCACATACACACCAGCTCGATTATAGTTAGATGAGAGAAGTGTTTGCCTTGTTTGTTGACAGGAATTACATGTCTGGATCGTTGTTGGTCAGTGCAGTCCTGCCGCTGGAGATAGACAGCTGTCCAGTAGTCTGCAGTGAAGATGTGCGTATTTCTCATCACTACCCAGTGGGTAGTACCCACCCATACTGAACAGTTTCACTTTTAAGTTCACTGAGTGTGTGTTTATTTAATTGTTCTATTTACACATTAAATTGTGTTAAGTTATGTTAATCATCCTCACAAGCCAGGGTTGTGACTACGTACACTGCCCCTGGCAGATCTCCAACGCATTGTATGGAAGTTAGCTGAATCAAACTCATAATTGACTTTGCTGTACCACCCATGAGAACAGTAGACACATGTCAGACTTGCACTCCATTTACAGGAATCCCCAAATAATTAATCATTCTGCCTTTCTCACGAGCCACTGTATTATGTATTATCAAGCCTGGGTCAATTACAGTACAATGTAATATATTACTATTATTTTGTTTAATTACAATTACATGATGAATTCTTCCTATTACTATTACATTTGAAGCTATTACATGTTTCATCTGAACATGTGGTATAATGCACAGCATAGACACATCACTTACAGACAGTTCAGCCAGACTGAGAATAGACTTCATCTGAATGACCCCAGCTCCTGCCGTTGACCAGATTTTACAAACAGCCCATACAGTTATGCTGTGGAAACTGAACATGGCTTCATTTGCAGACTGGCAGCCTTCATTGTCTTTATTAGCCCTTAGCAGCAGGTCAACACAAAAGAAACCAGTATTACTCCAAAATGTAGATTCCTTTGAGGTCCAAGTATGGGCAAAGGGGGTAATCCACGTAAACAGAGTATGTGATGGTGGCTTAGGTGAATAATACCTAAACAAAAAATTAATACAATAACTCACACTCTGGTTTAATGTTGATAGATCAAATTTGCACGTAACAACCTAATCAAATGGAATTGTTATGTAGTTGAAATGTTCAATAGTAATATAAAAGTACTAGGTCAATTATTATTATTACTACATTGAGTTTTTGCTCAGCCTATTACTATTACTTCAATACTTGTAATCATTACATATTACTATTACCCCAGGCATGTTGTGTATTCAAATACCTAATTATGTCAACTTCCCAAACCACCGGAACCTGCGATATTATTGGCCGAGGTTATATTCCGAGTTTTCCCTGGACGATCTGCCAGGGGGTGCTGAAACTGATGTAATCAGTAGCGCCCCTGGCGTGTGAGGATTATGTTAATATTATTGGTGTATATATGGCGTCCATTGGTTTGATGAAATATTTAAAGACAATGTTTAATATAACATATTTTTTCTTCCAAAAGTACATCATTTTTCTATTCTTCCTAAATGTCATGAAGTTTTAGAAAATATAACAAGGTCACATGCTCTAGAAGATGTAACAAAATAACTTGGTTAAAAGTAAAGTTATAGAAGTTAAGAAATTAACATTATAAACACATTCACTAAACGAGGGCCTTCATTTCAGGGCTTACTGTTCTGCACTGTTGTGTGCTATGACAGTGTTGGGTTGTGTCTAGTTGCTGTGAACCCTGAAACCCTACAAGCTGCCCTTATCAACAGGGCAATCACCCCAACTCCACTCCAACAGCACAAGTAAGACATACAAACCTACAAGATAATCACTATTCGTAAACTCATTAATTCTGTACAGTAAATTTCCATAGCATTGTTATTGTGAACACGAGAAACAAATCAAAACATTGTGTTAGTAATCAATCTATATTTGACTGCAGCATTTTTCAGTGGAAAATTCTTGTTTTTTCTTTTTGCGATATCAACTGGGTACTGTAAACTTAATTTAGTGTTCCTTACCCCGATATTAGAATGTACCTGGGGGTAGTCTTAGTACTGCAGAGTGCACAGGCTATTTTACTACTCAAAATAATTAATGTTATTGCCAGTGACCAACTGACCACAATCAAGTTTAAACCAATCAGTCACTTCAATTAACCTGTAAGATAGTGTCCTTTGTTTCAGGATTCTTACAGCAGCAGCAAACTCCAAGGCTGTGTGTACCCTCTCTGCCAACAACCTTGTAGCGTTGTGGTCCGTCTACTCTGCCACTTGTCTTGGTTACAGACCTGCTGTAGACGCCACCAGGGTGTGCTTCAGTGATGCCTCCAAGACACTGATGCTTGCGAGTAGACATACAGTCGACATATACAGCCTTTGAGCTGGTGTTAACTTTGTGTATATCGTGAACACGACTTGGCAAACTGAAACGTTCACAGGCTCCTCGAGTTTACTACTTGTAAATTTATGCAACTGGGTCAAGTAGGGCTTATGAAGTCGTATTCTCTGTATACACAAGAATCAACATATTGCTTAATAATATAAATTGGTTGCCAAATTGCTATATCTTTTGTAAATAATTATACAGAATCTGAGCTACCAGTAATACAAAAATTATAACTTAATATACTGGCATTTATATCAAGAATCAACGAAGTGTTTAATACTACAAATGTTTGTAATTAATGGTTATATTTTGTTACATTAAAACACTGCATAATAAAATTTTGTCATGCCCGTCTTAATTACTAACTGAGTCACAGGTGTTTGATTACAATTATTATTGATACTTTTTACACTTTATATAAAATATTTACAAACATTCAATCATACAAACTTGATTTGTTTCATCAAAGGTGAATTGTTCTAAAGGATGACATTTCACAGAGTCAAATTATGCCGATTACTCACAGGATTCAACAAATTAATATTGTTGGATTTCAGTCATAACATCATCAGTCATATTTATTGAGACCTCGGCATAGCATAACAATACTGTTATAAATGTAAGCTTGCCACAAAGTAAAAAAACTATCAAGAATTTACATCAACACTATTTTACCGAGTCAATTTATTGCAGAAAACATCAAATACACAATAAAATAGAACATGTCCAACATGTAACAAATGTTTCCCAAATGCAGTAAGAGAAAGTAGAATTTTAATTAGAACCATGATACTGTATTTTCTCCATTCTTGTAGGTTCATGTGGTCATGCTATTTTGATTAGTCATACATTCACTGCTAGAGATCATCAGATTACATTGTTTCATAAAGTTTCTCACAGTGTTGGCCAATGATAACCGATTCACACTCTGTCCATTTAAAATGTTCAATTTAAACATCTTGATAAATCATTATTTTAGTTAGCATATTGAAGCCATCATGGATTCGACAAATCACAATAATATCCTGATTGGTGAAAATGGTCATCAAGTTGGAAGAATAACTTAAATCACATTTTATTTAGATCACAACTATAAAGTTTAATTTACATCACCATTTTGAATACCATCGTCACTCAAAATGTTGATGTAAGTTAAACTTCATTTTTAAATTAAATCTTTGATCAGTTTGTAGTGCTACTACAACTGTCTGATCTGTTCTTGTACAATGAATATGTTAGCTTCCAAAGTAACGCAGAACGAAGTCCTTGAATACATTGGTAACATTTGCTGCCCTCAGATTGTGACTGTCCTGCAAAATCACAACCAGAAATAATCACATCTTGCTTCACTCTCAAGAAAGTACATCACCATTTTTTTCTTAATAAACAATATTTCTAGTCAATCCATCACAACTAGATACTTAAGTCTAACTTAGAGTTCTCAGTAAACATTACAGCCCTACATGATAGACCGTGCTGCACTAACACAAACGTATGCACTCTCATAGTTAATGTGGAACCGACACGTTCTGTGTGTGTAGCTGAGTCCTTATGGTTCTGTGCATTTTGAACAAGGATTCTGATGGAATACGACCAGCGTCTACCAAACAACCTGTGACTATCGGACAACAGATCAAACCATGTCCAAAGAGCTACTCTTGAATTTTAACCGTGCAGTCAGCTGCACAAACATGTTGTAACTTGCACAATCAAATCACTTTTCCCATTTATACTGTGAGGCCACATTAAGATTGCTCAACAAACCAGCAGATAATGATATGGGTTCATTTGCAGGTCCTGCAGCTTTCTATCACCAGTCATCACTTAGGGTTGGCACATGTGTCTCTGTCGGTGTTACTTGACATAAGTTAACTACAGTTAGAGCTGATAAGAGTGAGCTAGTCCTTAATACATATATCCTTACAGTTAGTCCTCAAGACAGATGATCTTAGAGCTAGTTCTTGAGAGAGTAGTCCTCGAGACAGATAACCTTAGGGCTTGTCCCCAAAACAGTTGTCATAGGGTAGTCCCTGAGAATGTCCTTAGGGCTAGTCCTCGAGACATGACCTTGGGGCTAGTCCTCAAGACAGATATCCTGGAAGAGGAAGGACATGGACTCCTGGTTGTGGATGCGGCGGATCGCCTCCACCATCAGGCCACTGATGTCCACCGTCTTGATCTTGTGACACTGCATCTTCTGCACGTCATGAGGCACCGTGTTTGTGACGACCACCTGCAAATGACAACGACGCTGTTGTTGCATTCAAGACACTTCACAAATTAAGATAACTAACATCCACGTTTTCTGCACACGACCAACCAAGCTCAAAGACAACAGTCAGTTCATGAATTAATGGCAATGTTGGTCGAGTCTTGGTCATGGCTTTGATTTTATTCATTTTAGTTTCATTCATGTCTGGGCAAATATCTGTGACTACTACACACTTATAAGTAAAAAAAAAAAAAAATGTGATCATTAAATTCTGCCTGTTTATAAAGTTTAAATATACATTAGTGATACTTACTACCGATGGACAACAGGCAGAATTATCATAATGACTGTTCTGTACTACATTGGATAAAACAGTTACTTAAATTATACTGAACTTTCTGTACAAAAAACTAGTTATCATTATAGAAATAAATATGTTAATGGCCTACATCACCTCATCAATAAGTGAATCTTCAATGAGTCTTGGTGCATCGGCAGACAACAGGCCGTGTGTGGCCATTACATAGATCTTGTACGCGCCTCGCTCATGGAGGATCTGTGCTGCACTCACAAACGCCTCGACGTCATCTATCATGTCATCCTGCAGCACACAGGACAACACACATGTAGCACAAGAAACTACATCTATATCATCTATTATGTCATCCTGCAGCACACAGAACAACACACATGTAGCACAAGAAACTACATCTATATCATCTATCATGTCATCCTGCAGCACACAGAACAACACACATGTAGCACAAGAAACTACATCTATATCATCTATCATGTCATCCTGCAGCACACAGAACAACACACATGTAGCACAAGAAACTACATCTATATCATCTATCATGTCATCCTGCAGCACACAGGACAACACACATGTAGCACAAGAAACTACATCTATATCATCTATCATGTCATCCTGCAGCATACAGAACAACACACATGTAGTACAAGAAACTACATCTATATCATCTATCATGTCATCCTGCAGCACACAGAACAACACACATGTAGCACAAGAAACTACATCTATATCATCTATCATGTCATCCTGCAGCATATGTGACAACACAAATGTAGTACAAGAAACCATATCTAAGAATCCGAATTAATTCTGCAATTCTGTTCCATGAAGTATGTGTGCGTTAGGTTCATCTACAGATTCTCTTGATTGTTGACAGTACTTCTTAAATTTCCTCCAAAACAGATCCACATTTTGGACATGAATTTACCCCCGGGATAATGTCGGATTCCACAAACGCAGTCCCCAACTGTTGATGTGATACCATGATTAGCATGTGATCTGTGATGAGAATCATATGATGTTTCTCATTGGCCAATAGCTGACAGAAAGGTCCAATCATATGCAGCAAATTATTATCTTCCTGTCATGTTTGACTTATCAAGTTTACCTACTATATAATGATCAGATAAACCATGGACAGATAAGGAATGAAATTCAGAATTAAAGAAAAAAGATCAATTAAAAATTTGCAGTTGACTCACTCAGTCATCAACAAAATTGATTAATCAGAACATTACATATCATCATGTTTATCATGACAAAGGGTATAATATTATTAAATATGATTACAATGTAAATAAATAAAAATAATTGATAAAACTCACCACTACAATTGCTATCCGTCCTCCTACGTCACCAACAACATGTATCGGGGGCTTCTCCTTTGCTTTCAATCCTGAAAGGCAGAGAGAATACAATGAGAAACATCGCAGTAACAAATTCTATTTCACAATGCCTGCTTACACGGATGTTTTGCAATCAACATCTGCTGTTACATAAAGTTACCCAAAGGCAAAGAAAGGTTCCACGACATGTTGGGGCTTCTCTTTCATACAACCTTTTTTAACTTGTATCATACCAGTGTGTTAGGAAAAGTTATAGCCCAAAAATATTGAAACCACTGCTCACAATGCTATCATAGGGAATTACGGTTGCCTTGAAAGCAGTGGGGATACGGAAATATGGCTTTTGAGAGAAGTATTCATATCAAGGTGGGTTGTGTACTATTGGACGATCCATGTATTGGGTTCATCCAACAATCCATTATTCACAGGAAACAACATCTGACTAATATAGACCTTTAAAGATATGTGAATAAAGTAGCCAGATGAAACAGGAAGAAGACCAAGAGGTGCTTGACATTGCTGTAGACACAAGGATGAAATGGCATGTAAGACCATACTATGGCAGCTGGTGCATGCAAGATCAACCCAGCCTACTAGAGCAGACCAGCTTTTTTTCTTCATACAAGCTTTAATCTTTAAAACCTGCATGGGGGAAGATGTAAGGTGGACTATATTGATAGAGCCAGTCGAGTTGCAACGAAGGACAGAGGTGTCTGGAGAGATATGGCTGGAGCCAACAGAGTTTGACGCCGGTGACTAATAGGAGTGAGACGAAGTGAGACTCACGCGGCAACAGATCCACTCCTAGACTCATCTTTCCCCTCGTCTCCACCTCGGCGGGAGGAGGAGAGTTGCGTCCGTCATCCCTCTCTGACTCCGCCTTCTCCTCCCCGTGTATGACAGCAATGCCCAGTCGGAGGCGCTCGGAGTACGACGTCGCTCGCTTCACGGCCGCCGGGTGACGCGCCACCATCACCGCATTGCGATAGTCGGGGATCTAACAAACACACAGGGGAGGTTGGTGTGTCAGTACAGGGACAAACCTACACACGTGTGGTGAATCTCTGGAAAATGTTTGAGGTGAGGTTGTGCTTGACTGGGACATTGAGTGTTCACATATCGTATGATTTAAGCTGTTTAAAAGAAAAATCGGCACAGATTAGGTCATTTTATCACATGGAAGATTCCACTCTGTCATTATAGTAAAACCTGTTCATAGCTGATATCATCAAGTCTGTGTAATATGTCCATTATGGCCAGGGCACTGCTATGGACCGGTATTGGACAATGCAAAGTGGTTATGTGGGTCATTCAAAAGTGAGCATTAGACATGTTTTTGTTATGTCCTGGACAGCTGTCTACTAATGTTGCAACAGAAAGACATTTTGACTGGAGCCCAGTCTTTCCCTAAGTTGCTAGTACATCTCTTATATATATTTAAAAAATAAGACTTTTGACACAATACAAGCTAGCCATGCAGCAAACATAAGTTAAACAAATGTTTAAGCACCATGACATGACAACCACAGCATAACAACATTTATATTAGAACACAGGCAGTTTTCCCCCTGAGAACCATGTGAGAATGACACCAACCTTTTCCACTATATACTGAATGAGGAATGGTGAAGCACGTAGATTGTCTACAGGACAGTTGAAGAATCCCTGGATCTCCTTCTGATGCAGGTCCATGGTGATGATGTGGTTGAACCCTACAAGCAGTCGCATGTACTAGACTCAAGTCAAGACAAACCAGGCAACACCAGCACACTATCCTGTTTTTTTTCATTCCTAGTTTGCCTTAAATTTATAACCCATTGTGCATGGGACTGGCTCTGGTCACGGATGACAATAACACAACAAGGTGTCAATACTTCAGAAATTTAATCCATCATGCACTGGTATGGACATAGTGAGACACACTGATTTAATATCTAAATATATACAAATTACTGAATGAAATGTGTACTTTTTATCAATGACAACAAACATGGTGAGTTTTGGAATAACACCAAGTATACTGTCAGCTATCAAAAACGGAATCCTTTCTACTAATTACTCTGTATAGTCATTTATACTTTGACAGTTGTATAATATACAATCTGCTAGGTGGCACCACTTGAACAAAATCACCTACATGTGACTGTGTCGCAATAGGATGCTATTAAGACACCCTTTTCTAGAGACAATCATATGTGCATTGTGAAGAAATTAACAATGAATGTCATGAGGTAATACTGTCTCAACTATTTTCCAATGTCTCATGTGCTTCTCATTCAGTGGATGACTATCAGAGTGTCTGCCGAGAGGAAATGCTTACTCCAACAGTGTGCACAAATAATAAGATAACTTCTATTGTGCCTAAGTACTTGGAAACCAAGCTCAAAAGCGCATCAAAAAAGGATTGGTCAGCCTCAAAATCCATATTCCAGTTGTCAACAGATGGGTCAAGGCATTAGGAAGCTATGGTGGATACGCAAGGTTGTAAAGATAAGTTTTTAAATAACGATGGAATTTTTGTAATATTTTCAACTGATCTAACATTAAAATAAAATAAAATATGGAATGCCGATAAAGGTAAAATGGTAAGTTCTTGTATAGCGCAGTATCCAGTCCTCAGGACTGCTCAAAGCGCTTTATACTTTACTCCCTGGCAGACCTGTTCAATCGAATACCATATCGACTTCTCTGGGAAGTATTCAGCCATGCTGCAATTAATGCACGAAGACTATTCGTACACAAATATCCACCACTGTCTATAGCCAGGTACTCATTCATACAGCTAAGTGAACTGAAGCAATGTAGAGTAATCGAACTTACCCAAGATTCGACACCGCCGCATAGTATTCGAACCCACGTTCTCTCAGTCTAGAGTCCGGAGCTCTTACCTCTGCACTACTGTGCCCCACAAGCAGTTGATGAACATGGCTTGAGAAACAAGAATTACTTCTATAAGTACTGTTTGATTTGTTTCATAGGCCTGTATTATGTTGTGAGGATATCACATGATCTACAGACACCAGATCATGTGATCCACATGAGGACATACCAGCCTTGCAGATCATTGATGCGACGAGACGAGACACGATGGATCCCCGCTTCCTCATCTTGCTCTGTTTACTGTAGGGCAGGTACGGCAGCACGCCGACTATCTTACGCGATGACGACGTCTTACAGGCGTACGCCATGATCAACATCTCGATCACGTCATTGTTCACGTCTCTGTAATCACGTTGGGTTGATGTATATTAAGTTATTAATTATGTGTAATAACATGTAACAACAGAACAGAAACCTGACAAATTCATGTATTCACATGTGGACTGCCAGACTACATAAACATCGCTGATTAATCATGTTCAAATGGTGTTGGTTATCATTATGTAACTCGGACGACCCTGACACCAGGGTGAAGATAGTATCACACTACTGTGACCCTAGTTATCGTGGAAAGGGGAACTGGATAATGTAAGCAGTCAGGCAACACAACAATAGCCCACTTAGTTTACAACGGTTGCCACTGACAGCAATATGCAGGGTGCAGCATCATCCCACCTCTCCAGGCTTAGGAAACGAGTCAACGTTTATGTCTACAAATTGCGAGTATTCAGCATTCCCTAGACGTTAAAGCCACTGACAGGTACTTGTAAGGTTGTAAGGCAATTCTATTTTAATATAAGTTTTTTGCTGAAAGAAAGCGTACTCACTTGGATCCAGTCTGTAGTATGTACACCTCCTTCCCCCGCACCGACTCATCCAAGTCAACTGTCACCTCTGAAGACAAACACGACCATCAGCAGGTCCTTAGTTCATATCACATGTCACTCACAATTCTAGGAACTTCAACAAACTATTTCAGTTTTCAAAGAATTAGTCTGAATACATTATGACTTGAAACAATGGTCGCTGCTTCTTACGCCATGATTATTTTCTATTGGTCATGCATTTGGAACAACGTATGTTAATTATTTCTAACAAGATTGCCATCAAAAGCAACAAGTTCCACAAGGCAAGTGGACAAGGAAATCACTTGGCTTATAAAAACATTTTCATAAAAGAATGTCATTTTATTTCAAACAGTCGTACTGCTAGCATTTAGACAACCATCTTGGTAAATATGTTCCATCGATGGAACATCCACTGTGAACAAAAATATTTTCTTGTATTTGATCTGCATTGTTTCTTACTAATGCAACTTTGTACCAACAAGTAATTATACATACTTAACATTACACAAATATTTCCCTCAGTATCTTCATTTAAATCCATTCAAAGTTAAAAAAACTTGTTTCGTCTCCTTCTAATCTTCTCACTAGTAATCAATTGATGCAATGAGTTTTTTTAAACTAGAGCCTCCCAGTTCTAGAATACACTTAATAGATTTTTATATTACTTCCAGTCAATCCGTGTCCTTCTTGTTACTTCCAGTCTATCCATGTCCTTCTTGTTACTTCCAGTCTATCCGTGTCCTTGTTACTTCCAGTCTATCCGTGTCCTTCTTATTTCTTATTACTTCCAGTCTATCCGTGTCCTTCTTGTTACTTCCAGTCTATCCGTGTCCTTCTTGTTACTTCCAGTCCATCCGTGTCCTTCTTGTTACTTCCAGTCTATCCGTGTCCTTCTTATTACTTCCAGTCTATCCGTGTCCTTCTTATTTCTTATTACTACCAGTCTATCCGTGTCCTTCTTGTTCTTCCAGTCTATCCGTGTCCTTCTTGTTACTTCCAGTCTATCCGTGTCCTTATTGTTACTTCCAGTCCATCCGTGTCCTTGTTACTTCCAGTCTATCCGTGTCCTTCTTGTTACTTCCAGTCTATCCGTGTCCTTCTTGTTACTTCCAGTCTATCCGTGTCCTTCTTATTTCTTCCAGTCTATCCGTGTCCTTCTTATTTCTTATTACTTCAAGTCTATCCGTGTCCTTCTTATTACTTCCAGTCTATCCGTGTCCTTCTTATTTTTTATTACTTCCAGTCTATCCGTGTCCTTCTTATTACTTCCAGTCTATCCGTGTCCTTGTTACTTCCAGTCTATCCGTGTCCTTCTTGTTACTTCCAGTCTATCCGTGTCCTTCTTGTTACTTCCAGTCTATCCGTGTCCTTCTTGTTACTTCCAGTCTATCCGTGTCCTTATTGTTACTTCCAGTCTATCCGTGTCCTTGTTACTTCCAGTCTATCCATGTCCTTCTTATTTCTTATTACTTCCAGTCTATCCGTGTCCTTCTTATTACTTCCAGTCTATCCGTGTCCTTCTTATTACTTCCAGTCTATCCGTGTCCTTCTTGTTACTTCCAGTCTATCCGTGTCCTTCTTGTTACTTCCAGTCTATCCGTGTCCTTCTTGTTACTTCCAGTCTATCCGTGTCCTTCTTGTTACTTCCAGTCTATCCGTGTCCTTCTTGTTACTTCCAGTCTATCCGTGTCCTTCTTGTTACTTCCAGTCTATCCATGTCCTTCTTATTATATCGTTTGATTGTTTGTAAGTAATATTCTAAATGTAGCCTAACTGCATTGTAGAGTTATATAATTAACTTCTCATCTCTCTCAAGAAAGTAATCCCAACATTTCATTACCTAATGCAGTCACAATTCTACACTGTTCTGAAACTTTCGTACTGTTACTCCTAAATCAATTTCTTTGACAGTGCAACTAAATGCTAATATAGTATCTCACTTTATTTTCCCATAAAGTTATCTGGCCATAAAGTTCTGGAGAAGTGTTGACAATGGTCTGTGTATTGACCTGGTTGCCTGAACACCTTGCGCATTAGGTAAAATTGAGGTTGGTGAGAATATGTGTAAAAGATACAGATAACTTTAAAACTTGCATCTGGTGGACAATGACATTTGTGATTACAAATCTGCTAGTGACAAAGAGTGAACCTACCTCGGTTTGACTTATGGAAAATGTTGGCTGCTCCAAGAGTGGTACCCAGTTTACTGGAAACAAAATTGCATGTATTCTGTTAAAATGATAAAGTATATAGAAATTAGTCGGAAGACAGTCAGGACCAGTGCTGGTGAAACCAAGGTGTAGTGTAGGGCATGGTAGCATGTGGTTAGAGCACGGCCTGGGAATGAAGCATAAAGCACTCTTAGCAGTCCTAAAGCCTGAATTCTGCACTGTTCGCACTAAAAAAGAACTTGTAAACTTTACCTTTACAGCTTAGCCATAACACACTATGTATTAAAATCACAAATCAATTGAAATCATCATGGCAGACCTCATTGTAATGGCTGACCAGAACAACAACTGATACAACTGCAAAGGACACACTGTAATCAATGTAATTACTGTTATATATTACACTTAAACAATAAATGTAACATGTCATCTTGCAATAATGCTGCATTCCAATTAGTTCATGTTTACTACAAATATGAAGTCAAGACCACTATATGGCTGTAGGGATTCACTGACAGTGACACCCCTTTCCCCGCAGTGTGTGGTGACTGTGAGTCCCGCGAGGTGTGAGATTTCAGAGGGTGGTTAACAAGGTAACTATAAGTTGACATGGTTGTAGATGGGCACTGTAGTATTAATAAAGACAATATAGTACGTAGTGTGTTTACTGTAGTGTTGACCTTGATGTGATGACTTTAATGGTGAAGGACAGCACAGCATCTACAACCATGTCATCTTAGTTACCTTGTTAACCATCCTACTAAGTCTCACACCTCGCAACTCACATACAGTCACCACACATTTCGGGGAAGGGGTGTCACTGCTTTTTTGAATCCCTGCATGGTCCTATTTACCAGTGAAGTCAAAATTTAAAAGTGAACCAATAGTGCTAACTTTTATGACCCCACTTTTATTGTTAATTTATGGGGATTTCCCGGAATTGCTTTTGGCTTTGATGTTTGGCGCAGTCCTGGTTCTCACTATCAAAACGACGAAGTCTGCAAGCCAAGTGGGACGAAGTACAACCGATTCAGAAAAACTTTATGGGAGCTTGGCTAGTGTAGTGGTTAGCACATCCTCCGAGTCCAAAACCTGGACCGGGCAGGCATGATATTTGGTGTAAAAACCTGGCTCTCAACATTGGGTTTAGTTTTACCGACAGTCAACTTGCTTCCACGCATGGATCACATTTGATTAACTTAATAAATAGTATATTCAAGTTGTATTGCTACCTTTTATTAGAATAATTATGTAGTACCCGGTAGGCCAGTTAACCAATATTAACCAATGCGGACTCGGCAGTCTTCGACTTTGCGAAGTCACCAAACAATGGTTCAGCAGATCGGAAAAATATTGTTAGCGCCGGATTAATTTTCAGATCACCGGTGGACTTGAAGTGGTGGTTGGTAAAGGGAATTCTAATGAACATCTCAAGAAGTGTTGTCGTGTCTTCACCACATTTATTTTACCACAAATTGTGAAATTAGGGACACTGATTTTTTGTGAATGTGGAAAACGGACGGAATTAGCATCTGTCGGACGAACATTCCCTGATTGTAGAACCTACAGAATCAATGTTTTGAAACATGATTTAACTTAATAAACATAAATTACAATCTATATACACAACATCAAGACAAAATAACGGATGCCTGACAGGATCTAAACAACTCAAATCCAAATTAATTTAAGCAAGACGCGCAGCCGCCGAGGCCAGCGACTTGTACGGCAGGGCGATCTACTATGTCAGTCTATGCACGACAGCAACGTTACAACGTTATTCAATCTATACATTGTAACTATAAGATGGTGCCTTGTAAATTTTATTTTGGTACACTTAAAATTATTTAAATATTACTAACATAATATTATTTATACTGATCTAATAAGACTAGCAAAAATGTGAATGTATTTGCTGGTGATCAATTGAAATTTATCTTCAGATTGTAAAATACAGAACTTTGCACATACTGAAGTATATAAAAGTTTAATAAAACAATATAACATTAGTTTGCATTGAGTGTACTCCGGGTGAAGGGGTGGGATTTTCAACGACAAACTGATGCAAACATCTCACAGTGCATTTTATTTATTGGTAGCAGTTTCTTGCAACATTATGAAAAATCACAAGGAAAATATTCCTAACTGTTGCCTCATTCCTATCATAATCGTTGTAATATTTATATTGCCAATATAAGTACACATTTCCAGTTCCTCAGCATCTCTAACTAAAAATTTGGCTATGCTGTCTGTTTTAATGTTTGTTTGAATAAAACATACTGAATTGAAAGGCTGATAGTTGAATGAGACCTCATGAGACATGATATAAGTCAGACCATGGCATTGCTTTGCATTAGCCATGAATGATTAGGCATTACAATTTACATTGTAACCACAATAAATTAAATAATTCAGACTAGTCAGTTAATAGAACGTTGCCGAGCGCTGGAAACAACTAGAACTAGAACTTCCGTACATTGTCAGGGATAGTATACTACTGCCACCACCCAGCCCCGACCTCGGCCTTGACTGCCGGACTGGCTCGAGAAGAGTCGAGGGGTGGCTACCTGCCCTGGATTCAATCATAGACGGTTATGGTACACGTGCAGCATCTGGGCATGTTTGGCAATACTCACTCCGCTATTAAGTGAGCTAATTCTGGGTGTGAATTTCCAGAAAACAAGATCATAGGCGCCGCGTTCATTTTGGCGTTTTGGTTATCAGTGTCAGCGTAAAAGACACTCGCTAACCAACTCTGACGTTCTGCAAAGATGCCACCTTCAGTAATGCATCCTCACTGCGCCTGCTTTAGCGACAAAAACATGTCAGCTCCCATGCTACCTCGTTCTGTTGCGAATAAACAATCGACGCTAAATTTAATTGGCTACGATATGTAGATACATTCGTTACTACACATACAAATACAACACGTTTAAACGTGTTTGCAATACATTGTCTAGTGTTTTGAATGAAATACATGTTCTTGCATATGTCAGAATTTATCAAGCATAACGTCATTGAGTCTATGGTAAAACTGCAAGTCAAAGGCTAGACCAATGAATGCCATCGAGACAAATATTTCGCGGGATTTAACACACGTGCACTTGTTTTTATAGACATTGCTCAGTGTTTTGCGGCGTATTCTACTCCGTGAATTCGGTTTTATCTCAAAATGGTCTGTGTGTCAACCTTAGTTCATCTTGTTTAATTGTTACCGGTGACTTTTAACGTTATTATGAGTACACGACTTACTCGGTCGTTTGCAAGTAAATTAGCTCAAAAAGTTGCAAATGTTTCGAAAGGAGAGGTCAACAAGAGAGCAAAGAAACGACCCCACATCAAAATACAGAGTAAAGTTGATGACACACACACCGTTGACGATGATCAGAACACAACTGAAACAGCAGCACCAACAAAATGCGGTGAATCGGACCATGTAACCAGCAAGAGAGGCGTGGAAGACGTGTCTGTCACGTCAACTAAGACTAAGTCGAAGAAAATAAAATGGGAGCCAGCTTCGTGGAAACAGCAGCTGCAGAACATCAAGGAAATGAGGCTCAAAAGAGACGCGCCCGTTGACGTCATGGGGTGTGACAAACTCAGTGACGAAAATGCATCTCCAGAGGTGGTTATCTATTGATGACACGCCAACTAAACATGGTGCTGATTGGAATGTATTATAATTACGTGCAGTAAAATAAATATATAAGATAATTCTTCAGTGTACCCCTTTTTCTAACACTAAACTCTTTGTTATTATAATCAGTATTATAATATATGTGTTGGAAAATAAACCTAATTATAATTCCACTGAGACGAGAGTGAGCCAAACGTGAGGCATTTATAATAGGCCGTTTATAATATTTAATACAGTTTTATGTCATAATCAATAAATTACATAATTAAATGGCACAATTCTGTTGCACGAAGACTGAAAGGGCTAAAGGCATGCAGCGTTTTAATTTAAAAAGTTGTATTATTGGAATATCGGTATTTAGAAATTCACCAGCTGTTTAATTGTGATAATTAATGCGCTACACAATAAAGATATTGATTTATATTACTCCATCCCCATGTTTATGCTTATGTGTTTTTATTTCTCGTGTAGGTGTATCGCTACCAAGTGTTGTTGTCTCTGATGCTCTCTAGTCAGACCAAGGACCAAGTGACATCCACTGCAATGAAGAAGTTGCGTAATCATGGTTGTACTATCGACCATATCCTAAAGACATCTGACAAAAAGCTTGGAGAACTCATCTACCCTGTTGGATTCTACAAGGTTGATATACAATGTTGCATGGCTGCAGTTATGTGTCATTGACTGGCCATTGTAGGAAATGTAATAAAAAAAATTGGAAACAATCAAATCAGTATGTCCATAAAAAAATAATAAATATGTATTAAAACTTAATATATAATTGGAACACACCTGTAGACATTTTATGCCATACCACAAAGTGCATAATGATTGATACTATTTTTGTATTTTTACAATTATGCATGCTCCTATGAGTTATATTTTAACTTTTTTTAGTTTAACTTTTTTCCGTGACGTAAAAATGTCACTCATGTGAATGATCCAGTCTGATGTTCATGTTTTGTAATTTCTTTATTGGGTATTTTATTTCAGCGGAAAGTAGATTTCCTTAAAAGAACAAGCAAGATCTTGAAAGACAAATACAATAGCGATATTCCTGACAGCATCAAAGCGTTATGTGCACTTCCAGGTGAGTGTGTGATTGTTTCTTTTTTATCATTTAATCTTAGAATCAGATTCCACAACTCTCTGCTCTTTGTACATTATGGAATATCATAATAATAGCCGTTTCTTTCTGAGACTCATAAAGTTTAAAGTCTATCATCAATTGTGTGATTAAATGTGTGAAATAAAAAATCATACATGTTGTATTTACAGCTAATATTCACACCAAATTGTTTCTCTGTTATTTGAAATATATGAATATTAATATGGAAATATATTAATATGCAAACTGTGTAGCTTTGTAAATGCATCTTCTCCTAGGGCTAGGCTCTAAGGTCAACTCACCTCTTTCTATGTTCATTCATTCCCTTGGACTACTGGTGCTGGAACAAAATTACTATTGGGTGGGCCGAGCCGGCGCTTCAACACCACTCACTCTGCTGTCGGATTACTACATCGGAAGATGGGGGGATGCTGCTGAATTTTGTTTACGGTGACGTTCAAAATTGAAAAAACTCCATAAACCTCAATTGGCACCCCCTCTTGAGGCTCACCAAAAACCTTAATTTGTACCCCCCACCCCCGAGTCTCGGAGGGTCACGAGAAACCCCACCTCTTGAATTTAGATTTACTGGGGGGCAAAAACCTGTCTGCCCGAGCAAAATTCCTGGGGGGCATCTGCCCCCCTTTTCCTCCCTTTTCCTGTACCTGTGGTCCAGACCCCCCATCAACAAATGGTGTCCTACAGTATCATTCTCATCTGGTCACTTTTCTGATGTGGCCGTCCTCTCTTTGCCATCCTTTGTAATTTTTCGTGAATCCTTAATTAACAAAGTTCCCTCTTTGTGTACATCATCTACTGCCCACTGCTGTCTGTAATGTGTAAATACTTTGTAGACAATGTTTCTTATTACTACATGTACGGTAAAGTTGTATCATTAAGCTGCACATAATATCATATTAATCTTAGAATAATTAATGTCTTCAAAATAGTTATGATAATGATTCTATGCTATTTATGATAATATATCATATGAAATTTATTGATTTTATTACATCTACAATAATAATTTATAATCTTTATGACATTGATCTTATAATATTTATGAGAATGATTTAGCATAGTGGTTTATAATAGTTAACTTTAGTATTTTTTTAAATAAACACTACTCCAAGACTCAATTGATTTACTTGGGTAATTGTTCAATTTATAGCAAATGTTTGTTATACAAGATGTCATCATTATTACCATGTACTGGCATTACTTGTGTGCAGGTGTAGGTCCTAAAATGGCTCACTTGGTGATGAAGTGTGCCTGGGACACAGTGTGTGGCATTGGTGTTGACACTCACGTACACCGGATCACAAACAGACTCGGCTGGATGAAGAAACCAACCAAACAACCAGAAGAAACCAGAGTGGCACTCGAAGATTGGCTGCCAAGGTAAATGTAGATTATCTTTGGCTAATCCCAATATCAACTAACAGACACGGAATTTTGTGTAAATGCAGTGGTTGAGCGAGTGCATTTCTGTGAGCAAGAGTTTGAAATTACATGTGGAGTAGAGCTTTGGAACAACTTGTAAGTCTCATGTAAACACTGTATGTCTGCTGTCAGATATTGGCATCCAGTTAAGACCCAAACACTATTCATAGCACATAAATTATTACCTTGGGACCATTCCAAAATATTTAGTGTAGCCTTCAATCACCAGGTGCCAGCATTGAGTAGCACGTGTCACTGAAGCGTGGGACTTGTGTATCTTACGTTGTTATGATCATTCATTTTACAGTGACTTAGGCTTACACGTTGGGACGGACGTATGTGTCACACGGGTCTTTACAGTACAATAGTGATGGACGTTCAATACTGTAAAAGCAGCTTGGTCGTGGCAACAGTAAATGACACATGCTTGAATGTGTCATTTACTGCTGCCACGACTTTGCCAAATAAGAGTCTTAATAATTACATAATTGTTGTTTTTAGAGATTTCTGGGAAGATATCAACGGGCTGCTGGTCGGATTTGGTCAACAGATTTGCTTGCCTGTGAATCCCAAATGTGCAGCATGTCTCAACCGGGATATCTGCCCATATGGAAGACAAGCAACCCGCGGAAACAAAGATAGTGGATGACTTAAGAAGCACCATTGTGACATTAATATCTACAGAGAACTTATTCCTGCTTTGACACGGATCATAAGAAGCAGCAGAATAACTGAAGCAGTATTATTTAGATTTGGTAGTTAAACTGTTGATGTAAACTGAACATATCTAATGCAGACTACATTTAAGTTTGGTAACATGTCTTCTGCATGTCTGGGAATATCTCCTCTTCCACTTACTGGTAATATAGTTTTTCTAGAAAGAGAAGAATATAGTTCACTATAGCAACAATGATAAATTGTAATGATTAATATAGTATTATAATTGGCCACACATTACATTAGTTTTACCTTTGTAGTGTTTTATGCTATGGTGAAATCGCAGACTAGGTATACATGCTGTATACAGCGTCACAATAATTATCCTGTGGTAAAAATATATCGAAACGAATAGCAGATGCCAGTAGATGTTACCTGGTTCAAAGTTTTTTAACATAAATAGTTTTTAGAAATCGTGGTATTAAATGCACATTTAGTTCATCATGGGGTAGGACTAGGGTTATCGGTTAAAGAGACGTTTTCCGATCTGTTGAATGGTTATTGGTAGGAAGTTCACGGAATCGGTTGTAGGCATACTTTGCTCGACTTGTGGCTTGATGTACGTAGGAACCTTTCTACTACAAAAGTGTTTGCAGATGGGACCCACGCCTACATGCAAATTACTGGCAGTAGCGTATGTTTAGTGTATTTAGGTTGTGTTTATTACGTGAGCATTTCTCGGACGCATCTTTCAAGTTGTGAACAATGTTTCCGGGTTATTAAACGTAATTTCTCGGGTAGTATACCATCAACATATTTATGTAGGCATCCTACGTGTCATGGCTTACCTAAATTAATTGAAGGCTTAACTCAATTTATATAAAAGGCTAACAGCAACGCTTCTGACACGCAACGTTCGACATAACTGCAGGCTCGGGGGCCCGTGAATCTTATCGGGCCCGCAACTGCCGTAAGTTCTAGGCCCGGTTGGCTTGCGCACTTTTGGGATTATCTGCTGACCATGGGATAGTGACGGAGAACAAAAAGGAATTACAAGACGAACTGCAAGAGCGGACGGATGTGTTCAAACATGGATAGGACGTTTTTTAATCTAGCGATTCATAACCTTTTATGGCCGCGTCCCAAATTCATATCGTGAGACTGCCAGGCGACCCAATTATTCATATGTCATTTATCATAAATCAAAGAACTGCTGCGTTACACTATTGATAGAATGAATAACGAAAATATTAATAGGCATACCATAGATAGACGAGAACATGTGTTAAACTTGCTTGATATACTGATCAAAGAGCTAATGTGACAGTTGATACAGAATGCATCCGTCTTCCTTGATGAATGAATCCACATTGTTGAAAATATCTCCTCCCGTTGTGGTGATATGCAGCGGTCGGCAAAACAGGATCTCGTGTTCCATATCTTCCGGACCACGACGTACCATGCGTTGGGCATCGTCACTAACATCGGTCGATTCATCCAGACTCATTTGATTCCTAATCTTGTAACTCGAACTAACCCCGTTAAATGGTACCAGATACCCCTGCGACGAAAATATTCAAATTCATAAAACATTTGGTATAGGTGATTCGTCTCAAATGCATATATGGGACAAACGAAACCATTCGACAGTCACTGGATACTCTTGGAGACCCACTCAAAATGGCTTGGCGACCCATAGTGTGGTTGGGTACCAGGAAAAAAGGTGAACATCGTGATGGCGATGAGAGACCTTTTCATGCGTGCGATATACATTAATGGACTGGCTACCGATAGTATGTGTCTGTACGAGTGCAGCGAATAATGGAAGATGTATGTAAGAAGCGATTTCACGGGGAATGGCGACATGTGCAAGGATAGACAGGCAGGGTTCAAGCAGGTGAGCTGGAAAGACAAGTTGGTGTATAACGTCGGCATACCGATATGGGCTGGATACGATGGCGTTTCCATATCCGCTACAACTGGGGCGGCATTTGTGTGAGAACTACTAAATCCGAAGAATTACAGTAATAAAAAGGGTGGAGGACTTTGCGAAACTGGTGCAGTTGGGCTCAGAAAGAAGACTAGTACGAAGCCATATGCTGCATACCATTGTGTATAAAGGTGGTGCGGATTGAGGCAGGCCGAATATCACAAGAACGGGGGTTGTGAAATAATGAGGCCGCAGGAAAAGGGGCACATCACAGACAAGGTGGGGAGGGTTATATTACATGATTACTGTGACATGGCCACTAGACAGATATTGTAGTTTTAATAATCACCACCACATGGCAGCACCTGTGATAACAACACATTTTAGTGAACATAGTTTATTAATTATTATTCTTCTACATAATTATATTGTTGCTAGTTATACTTACTGGACAGGTTGCTGATCATATTAATAATTATTGAGTTGTTTAAATCAAATTTTGATGCGAGTGACAGTGGTCACGTGTTGTCGGGGAGGGCCTAACTGCCCCAGTCAGTGGGACCCAGGCATCTTCTACAATGGGCTTGACAATGTCCCAGACATGTCAACAAAGCTGGAACACTAGGGCCAGTCGCATGTGAAACTGTCCACACTGCCCAGTACATATTATGTTTATTAATGAGGACTGTTCTTTAAGTAATAGCTGTTTTTGTATGTGCAAAGGCAGTCACAAGTCCTGTCCCACTCCTGATTGCGGGTGGCCAGTCGTCTTTCTTTGTTTATTCTTTTATCTGATCATTAATTGTATTGTCTTTAGTCTTTTCTTTTGGTAAAAAGTTATCTTTTAGTAACCTTTTGGTCGTGCGTGATTAACTTGTATTTGGAACTTTATGTTGTTAAAGACTAGATACTGTTGAGTATCAGTTGGAGTTTACTTTAAGGTCGTGAAGTCAGACCAAAATTGACTGAGTAACGTTTTGTATTATTTTAGTAGTTAAACTGTAATAAAAACACATTTATTTTATAAACTTGCCTTACACTGGTGTACCCTTTATTTAGGCTTAAGCTTACCACCCGCGGCCTACATTACTTAAAATTGTGTGTGTGTGGCAGTTTTGACTGTACTCATTTGATGGCCAAAATGAAGCCCCAAATATGAGTGGGTTGGAATTCATTAAATAACAACACTCCTGAAAAGGTGTAATGTTGTGGCACTTAGGCTCTGTTTTTCGGTCAATTAATAGGTCATGATCCGACAGCGCGATAGCGGAGTCGTGCTGAAGTTCAGACAACCCAATATATGAATTTGGTTCGGCCGCCATTGGAGGTTTTTGGGCCCCTTAGACTACCCTCTCTGGACCCGCCCCTGAGTGTATACAATAGTTAATACAATGTAGGTCCTACACAAAACATAATATAACACATCAAAAAGATTAGATTATAGACATTAATGTGTTTGTGAGTGTGTACGTGTTCGTGTGTGTGTGTAGAGCGCAGTGGAAAGAGCATCGGACTCTCAATCGAATCCGGCGACGAAAAAAATCAGTAACACCCTCCAACCCCCATCCCGTCTTCCAGTGTCGTCATCCGACAGCGCGACACCGGAGTCATGCTGAAGCTGAAGTTCAGACTTATTTAGACTTAGCGGCTCCCGCGTCTACAGACGCACGAGGCAATCAAAGCACGCCGTCCGTATATGTCGCTTGGTAGTGTTCCGACGCTGCTCCAACGTTTGTTGACCAGCTGTAGGTCGCGGTCGATTATTTGGCGCCATTTCATTCTTGGTCGTCCCCTCTTTCTCTGGCTAGCTGGGATCCACCACAGCGTTTGTAGGTGGGAGCCTTGTGACATGACCGAGCTAGCTCATTCGTCTTCTGCGGATAGTAGTTGATGTCAGAGGTTGTCCTGATCGTATCTGGACATCTATATTCGTCAAATGGTCTTTCCAGTGTATGCCCAAGATCTTTCGCAGGCATTTAATGTCGAATGTATCAATTTTTTTTTCTTGGCTTGTTTTAGTTACCATGTTTCACATGTTTTAGTTACCATGTTTCACATGTTTTAGTTACCATGTTTCACATGTTTTAGTTACCATGTTTCACATGTTTTCACTGATGACAAGTCCCATCCATTATCGTATTTACTGACTGATTCCACAAGACGTTGTAGGCCCTGGGTGGTGTCTGAGAGGGGACCAATGTCATCAGCAACGTCCAGGTCTGACAAACGCTCCTCTTTAACCCATACAAACCTTTCATTGCCTGTGGTTGCTAGCCGCACGACCCAGTCGATGACCACGGCAAAGAGAAAGGGGGAAGTCTGCAGCCTTGTCTGACACCAGTCATCACATGGAACCAGTCGCTGTAGCCGTCTTCTGTTTTTACACATCTCGAGTTTTCATAAATCTTCTCGATCGTTGTTACAATCTTTTGTGGGATTCCATACATGGTAATATTTTCCAGATGGAGGGTCTGTGGATGCTGTCAAACGCTTTGGTGAAGTCTATGAAACTGATTGCGAGGGGTAACTGGTACTCTTGACATTTCTCAATAATGCGTCTGAACGTGAATATCTTCTCAGCACAAAAGCGTTTGGGCTTAAAGGAACGATGCCCGAGTCCCAGATCTGGTTGCATAGTCAACACATCCATTGTACAATTGTTCCACTACACGCTTTGATCATTCCAGTTGTGATTCCGTCCATGCCAGTTGACTTGTTTGTTCTGAGAGAACTTTTGAAATACAGACAACCCAATATATGAATTATGTTCGGGCCCCCGTAGACTATCCTTATAGACATTGATGTGTGTGTGTGTGCGTGCTTGCGTGCGTGCGTGTGTGCGTGTGTGCGTGTGTGCGTGTGTGCGTGTGTGCGTGTGTGCGTGTGTGCGTGTGTGCGTGTGTGCGCGTGTGCGTGCGTGCGCGTGCGCGTGCGCGTGCGTGCGCGTGCGCGTGTGTGTGTGTCTAGATAGAATCCTGTGTTATCGTTTTGAATCTTGGGCAAGTTCGTTCATTCTATGTTGCTCCAGTTTACTCAGGTGTATGCATGAGTACCTGGCTATAGACAGTCGTGGATATTTGTGTACAAGTAGTCGTCGCGCATTAATTACAGCGTGGCTGAATGCTCCCAGAGAAGTCGAGATGGTGTTTGATTGGACAGGTCTAGCAGGTAGTAAAGTGTAAAGTGCTTTGAGCAGTCCTATGGAGTGGCTACGTAACGTATTTATAGAAGAAATATTAGTAATCCAACCACAATAACTGTCTCAAATTGTTTGCATCGATCACTATAGCTGTCGCTCAAACATCTGACTCTTCACCCACGTCATATGTTGTTGAGCACTGGCGCAGCGCCATCTATCTTACGATACATACATTGGTTGATTCCTGATCAAATAAATTGATGTACATATGTATTAATTTCCATCCTCCTGTGTACACCTATCCCTGGGTGTAGCACCATGTGCGTGCTAACTGCTCGCCCTTTCAGTAACAATCGAAGCCTAGAAGAGGACAATTAAGACTTATCCGGATTAGGCCCCTAATCTATATAATGCAGCAGCAGGCAAAATACTTTTTAGACATCACCGTGGCTAACGTATTGACGATTGCCGCGAAATTCGCCAAGAGAGATTATCCAAAGTTAGATCGGTCCACTGAACCTATTACCCTAAAAAACGGCGGAAGTAGATTCTTCCGCTGGCCAACTTCCCTCACAAACAGACGCAATTGGACTGTTCCGCTTACTGGCTGCCAAAGCGCCGCCTAATCTGGCGCACAATGTTTTCACGGCGATGCGAACCAAGTCAAAAGCTCTGCTCTTTGTGCGATTTGGTAAGTTTTTTTATATAATGTGTATATCTCTGCGTAGCCACGACATAGAGTATACAGTATTTCTATGTAACGTAAACGTGTGCCAATTGCTGCAAACATTATATATACTCTACCCTATGTTTTCGTGGAGTTTATAAGCCTACATAAAAATGCACGCCAATGGCTTGGACTGTCTTTCTTTTTATTCTTCTTTTATAATTTGGAGTTCACCGGATGCGGAATTCTTACATGGAAGCAGGCTCGCATAACGCGTATAACATGCAATCAGCAAACATGACGAACTTGACCCAGGTTTATCAGCTCCTGTTACACCGCTCGACTCTGGTGTAGATGAGCTTTACTTGGTGTTTAGGTGAATTGACGAATTCCCACAGCCGGGTGTGAACAAGTTAATATTGGACATATTGTTGAGTTATTGGGGAAATTACAAAACAGATCAAGGAAACGGCCTGAACATGCCTACCTATGTGATGTAACGCGTATGCCTTTCCAGAGGTGCCAGCACGCAATTCCATCGTCTAGGTTGATCGCTGCCCTAGCTTGTTTTTCAAATCTATGTAATTTCTTTTGCATGTATTCTCCTTATATGGGACTTACTGTATACAATGTGTATTCTCCTTATATGGGACTTACTGTAGACAATGTGTATTCTCCTTATATGGGACTTACTGTATACAATGTGTATTCTCCTTATATGGGACTTACTGTATATATGGGACTTACTGTATACAATGTGTTCGCTTTCCCAGTCTATGTTCTGTGTGCTCTGTGTAGGCTGATGTGTGCGCTATTAACATGTCATCAATCCACTATAAGTAGTAGTCATAGACGTCGGAACGGGGGGCTTGGAGGGGCCTCAGCCCCCAAATATTTTGGGTGAGGTGGCTACAGATATTTAATGTCAGCTATTTCGGCAAGGGTGCTTCTGGAAGTTTTTGGTGAGCTTCAGGGGCGTGCATTTTGAGTTTTTTGATGAGCCACAAGATGGGGCTGAGTTAGGACAAATGAGCAATACTACCCTCTCGATATTGCCAAAAATCTCCAACATTACTCCCGTCGACGCCGCGAAAAAAATTCCAACACTACCCATCCCCTCGGCACCACAAAAATCTCCAACATTATCCCCCCCTCCCCATGCCCCGCAAACATCACCCAACACCATGCCCCTCGACATGGCAAAAATCTACAAAACCATAGCCCCCCTCGACACCGCAAAAAGTCTCCAACACACTACTCCCTCCCCCTGTCGGCAATGCAAAACATCTCTAGTACTACGTCCTCCCCAGGCAATCTACGAGTAAAAGGTCCAGGCATCTGTAAGTTTCCAGGCACCAAACATGTCATGTTGTTTCATGCGGTAAATCTTATTACCGTTGTAATATAAACTCGTGATTAACTTGAGGCGATTGATTTTTCTCTCATGAATCATTCGCTGCCTTATTAATAAGCCATCGCCTGGCTGTGTCCCCTTGTTTTCATGGACGATGTTTGATGCATCGGATCACGTGATAAACGGAGACCAAATCGACATGGTCTAGGACTCTAGATGGTGTAATTAGTGGATGATGAAGCGATTTCTAATTAATCGCCGCAACTAACACCAAATGCGCTGTTTCCCTTATCTGTCACAGCAACAGTTTATTGGAGAGAGATATTCTCGTCACGAGAAATGGACTATGGAATTATTTTGTGTTAGTCTGTATGGTGCTCGAAGTGAGTGGTGGTGATATCTCGACGATGTGGATTATAACTTATTGTCGTAGCTTACGACGCTTATATTTCAAACAGCTGATAATCTTGCTAGTAGAGTGAAAATACGTTTATGTTAGTCATGAGGCCCGGTGGGTGCTACCCTTTCTCGTGGGCTACATAGGGCATAACACGAAACATCTCATGCTGAATAACGCGGATATCCCGTCTGAAATAGGCCTACCTATTGCCAGCTGGTGATTTTTGTGTAACTGCCTACGCGAATTAGTTAAACCGCAGCTGCCAGGTAGGTCTGGGGTTCAGTACGAGCTGGTTCGATATCACGTCTTAGGTCGATTGGTGAACATTGTTGGCTATTTTGTGAAGACAGCAAGCGATACTCAACATCCCGCCGAGTGATAGAAAGAAATTCGTTGCATATGGACACAAATGTCAAACGTCATATTTCATTTCACATTCCACTCACAGTTTCCTCTCACTTGAGGGAAGTTGGCGACATTAATCGTTGAAGACCGACTGAGTGAGTGACACACTCCGGATTCCAAGAGAATACTAACTTCGGAGTTGTTTTGATGATTTTGATGGGCATGCAACCGAAGTGACGGACTGGCAAGCCAACGAAGACAGGAAACAGGTGCTGCGACTTCAACGAGACATTGGTGGAAAGATGAAACTATGCCATTGCAGGCCCGTAGCTTGTCTTTTGTGTTTTTTTCGACATGCGATTTCATTCTCCCAAACAGTTTCCAACTGCATTCCCTTGTCAGTTCCCCAAAAAAACTCCAATTGGATTCCCTTGAGGCTCCCCCAAAACCTCCAACTGCACCCCGTTGAGACCGCGAGCGGACCTTTTTTGCTTCAAGCGAAACATTTTTGCCTAAGCGATGGCGCGTGGGATGGACTACATAGTACTGATATACTTTAAATATACATACCTACATGGAATAGGTAGTGGTATACTAAATTGGATAAGAAAATGACAATCAAACAATGTTAGTAGATGGGGATGTTTATAATTGGAAACAAGTTTTGAACGGGTTACAACTTATAAGGAACAACAGTAGGGGAACGGCGTGCAAAACGGGCCCCCAGTCGTTTGGCGTTATTGTATTATATACTGTAAAATTTATGGTGGCACTGCTAAGTAACTCACAAATGGACACCAGTGAACATTGGTCGGAAGCGCGAAACGCACATTCAAAGAGGTGAGCTCAAAAATATAGTTTTTCACACGAGTTCCACCACCTGTGTGTGGTTGGTTCCCCTCACCTTTGGTTCCCTTCACCTTTGCTGTAAATTATTTATGATAATTATATAGGCTAAGGCATTTCATGTACATATTGTTTTTTGTTTGGTTTAATGTTTGGCTTAATACAAAGCTCTGGTACAAACTTACATCTGCCTTGTTATTTACAGCAAACTAGCTACGATTCTGAGTCAGTAACAACACTACATTAACAGGGAACACTATCCTACATAAATATAGTTTTTCACACTTTTCTTTAAAAATATCATATTTCCGTTTGTGCGCGTTGAAAACAACAGAAACTGTGGTATAATAAGCCAAAGGTGTGTGCTCTGATATGTGTTTATTAGATTTAAAAAAAACATGCAGGACTTGTATTCAAAATTGATGATCAACCCGACGCCATGAAGTGAGCCCAAAACGGGCCACTGTGTGGCCCGCTATCCTAACAGGGGTCATCTATCGCCTCTAGTGACTGCCCTTTTCACACATGACATTGGAGACAGACCCTCAACCAGGTTCTCATATATTCAATGATAATCACTTAATAAATAAAGGTTCTCCCTTTAACATCTGTACAAATCATGTTTCCTTGGCATTCCTTGTAATACTTAAACAACATCCAGCAGCTTTTAGGAGGGGGGTTAACGCTTTTTAGAAACATGGGATACCATTAGTGATTCACATTTTAAAGATGCAAATTTGAGTGGGTTCCCAAAAAAGAGGGGTTCACGGGGTTCACGTGAACCCCCTGGCTACTGTAGCCTGAATATGTTTTTTTTTTAAATCGACACACACCTCAGAACGGCGGGACACAGATAAATAAAAGGGTCGGACTCTCGATAAGCCAAAGGGCTTCCTTGTCCACCTGCCACCTAGAGTTAATTCTCTGGGTGACAATCTTGTTAAATCTACTGGCCTGACCTATGCAGAAAGGAGATCAATTAACGAAGCGAAAGTCGAGTAAAAGACCGAAGACATGCATCACCACGCACAGTCCGTACAAACGTCAGCTTCGATTTAAAAGAACATAATCTGACAAAAATCGTTCAAAGCAGAAGATACCACAACCCATCACGGATTTTAACAAGATTTAATAAGATTGCCACCCAGAGAATTAACTCTAGGTGGCAGGTGGACAAGGAAGCCCATTGGCTTATCGAGAGTCCGACCCTTTTATCTATGTGTATCCCGCCCGTCTGAGGTATGTGTCGATTTTATTTTTAAACATATTCACGCTACTAGCACCCACACAATCAGCAGGTAATCTGTTCCATTCATTTACAGTCCTTTGTGAAAATGAAAACTTTCTTATATCCAATCTACTCTGCTCCTTTGCTAATGCAAGTTCATGTCCTCTAGTCCTTTTATCTTTCTTAACTGATAAAATTTCTATCAATATTTTCATAATCTTTCAATATTTTAAACATTTCTATCTGATCTCCTCTCAATCTCCTGGTCTCTAGTGTTGTTAAACCGCATTTTTTAGGCGTATTTCATAACTAAGATCCCTAAGATTTGTTATCATTTTAGTTGCTCTCCTCTGCACTCTTTCTAGCATATCTATGTCCTTCCTGCGATATGGCCTCCACGCTTGAATACAATATTCTAAATGAGGCCTAACTATTGTTTTGTACAGCGGTATTATTAGCTCTGGAATTACATTGGGAATGAAGTGATCGTTCGCCGTCCCACTGCGATGTCTCGAAGCTGCGAAAACAAGCGAGACAACTGGGTGCAGAAACAATAATGCACCAACTGTTTTCGGACAGTAAGGACGGGGAAGAAAGGATAAAATGTCAATAATGTGCGTCGTGGGCCCACCACGACTGCTCAGGGTTCGAGTGTGCACAATGTGTTTGTGAAATGTGTGATGGTGACTAAATAATACAAGTGGATATGCAGGGGCCCGTTTTGGACGCAACTTTTTAGCGAGTGAAAACTCGGGTGGTGTTCTGAAACCCCATCGATACAGTAATTTTACCAGAAATACGCTACATTTGAGCACAAAGATGGTCAGACAAGTGGAGAAGATGATCCCGTAGAGAACATTATTAGATTATAAAATATCAACTGAATGAAAATGTTTGCTTAAGAGGCCAGTTTTGCACGCCGTTCCCTTACTAAAACCTACATCTGTCTTAACATATATACGAATGACCTAGACGATTATTAAATAACAATTAAAATATTGACATTTGAGAACGACACAAGTGTTTAGAAAGGATAAAGGCGGAGACGATAAACAAACTACACACTTATCAAGATAAATTGGTCAAACGGTCTTAAACAGTATTTTGGACGATTATATTTAAGTAGGCCTAATAGCAACAAACTGCTACAGGCACCTGTCAGTTACGACAGTTGGAAATGCTCAGTACATGCTGGATCATGGCTTTGCGTTGATGCTGTTTTAGCCACGTTCCTTTTTGGGCACATCGGCTTGAGACTTCCGGCGAGTCCTTCAGTCAAACACCTCAGCTGGTCCTTGTGTGCGTGCTCGAGCTATCCGTGGCTCTGCTGTGGTGTCATCGCCACGAATTCTAGGTATACAATAAAGGAAACTGTGTACCGACACGAACGTTTCAGAGCCGTTTGGGATTGCGGTTTTTTCTTCTTCCGGAAATTGTGGCAATGCCGATTTCCGGGTAATGTTGCAGGGGTGTGTTAGTTTTTGTGTGTGCACGCAATGCCGCTTCGAGTGATAAACACATTAACAGGTTGTTTAAGTGAAACATAACGTATTTAAAAAAATATAAATAGCTCTGTATGCAGCAATATACTTATGTCCCTTTGAGAATATTGCATGCAAACTTGAAGACGATATCATTAGAAAGACATATAGAAAGAATATGCTTAGAGCCGTAGACAGTTTACCAACTATGGGATGATTCTAAGACAGAGAGAGCGTTGTAAAGAAAATCGCTTACAAGAATACGGTTTAACAATCCTATAGTCAACATCTTAAATATTGAATGGTTATGAACTATTGAAGTATTGTTTTGAACTTATGGCAGGTAAAAGAACTATGGGACACGAAATAGCTGTTGTACAATAACTGTGTAGACTGATTATAGGTCTAATCACGGATTTGTTTCCATAGAGGACGCTAAATGAATGGAAGAAATTACATGAATGGTACCATTGTGATTATGTTAGAAGACGAAATTTACTTATATGTTGTAGATCTAATGGCAGACAAAAAATACGAAATAAGTTCTTATACAGCCCGGTATCCAGTCCTTAAAACTGTTCAAAGCGCTTTACATTTCACCCCTTGCAGACCTGTTCAATTGAAAATCATGTTGACTTCACTGAGAAGCATTCAACCTACATAGATGTACAGCTGTGTCACTACCGAGAATACGATCGTTGCCTCACGTTGATAGGATGCATACATTGCCTCTAATTCGTAGTCATCTGTAGTGTGTCAACAATTCCATGTTATAGTCGTATTTGTAGGCTCGGTTATTCTTTCCCTCTTCGTGTCCGTCTCCTTCTCTCACCCTCTCTCTATATCTCGCCGTCCCTCTTCCTCCACCCCTCACTTCCTCCCCCTCCCCACTCTCCCTCCCTGTCTCCTCCCCTCTCGCCCCCTCAACCCATGCAGTGATCTAGAAACCGTGCAATATTGTCCTCTAATGTAAAATTCTGTCTTGCAAATACCACCAATCTGTCAGTTGGTTGCACGTCGCTCCAGGACCGTGTTCATGCACTCCGGTAATCCGTCAGCGTGTCAGCTGCGTTCGCTGTATGGCCATGTTTGTATACACAAGTAATCTGTCCCTTGCCTGGCGTTCTGAGGCAATGTCCGTAGATAACAGTAATCCGCCACGGGCGCTCGGTTGCATCGCTTTGTTCGTAACCAACCGCAACGATTCATGCCTCTCATCCCGCTCTAGAGCCTAGCTTTGAGACGCGTGCATCCTATCTCGGAGCAGAACAGTTCCCGTAGCCCAGAGCAATCTCTATCAATTCCTTTATACATCCGAGTCGGCGCCGCAAAGCCGCGTCCAGTTAAACCACTGCCAGACCGCTTGTAGTGTCGGACAAGCAGGAATATATGTGTTTATTCAAGGGTATAGTTTTCACCCGACTGCCAGGAATTGTAGCATATTAAATAATAACTGATATTAAATCAATCGTAATCTTTAAAAAAATCGCGCACATCTTTAGGCCTACGCTGTATAGTATGTATGTCTATAATTTATTGTTATATTCAGTCTACGAGCTTCTATCCATTTTACAATCAATGTAGGTTGCTGCTCTTCGGCCTGATAGTCAAATACATTTCTATGATGTGGACATGGGACATGATATAATTTTACGATTCATTCTCCGATCCTATTTAATGGATGCAGGACATGATATTAAATCACGATCTTCTATCTCGCTAATGAATTGACCTAACGAAAGGAGGCATACTCTAATAATATATCTCCAGACAAATGCATGTTAAACACGCTATATGACATCATATTTCGCCAACAAACTGAAAGTGTACTAATTGCATACCATGTTCATCTATGGTAAGATAATGCATGGACGTAACGCAAAATATAATATCATGTTCACTGTTTCCCAAAGAAACAGACGTTGGACATGATATCATATTCATGTTTCTTGGAAGAAACATAGGCGTGTTATGACGTTATCGATACCTGGAAGCTAGCGTCTGTGTGTCATTGCCCTGTGGCATTAATACTTCTATTTGGTTTGCCTCTGAGCCAACCGAATGTATCAACACGAGGCCATAATATTCCATTCGATGGCAAGTTGGTCGTTGTCTCAGACATATTGATCAAAGATATACTTGAATATTCAAGGATCTTATATATTGATCACCCTGGTTTATTGCATCTCAATAGTTATTGCTAAGCCATAAAAAACAACGATTTCCAAAGCCGAGCATGTGAGTCTAACGGAAGCTGATGTGTTTGTGATGTGGTCTGCGCATCTTCCATCTCGTCCTCGTAGCTGCGCGATAACGCATCTGTGCAAATTCGAAGCGGAAGCTAGTATACGCCAGCTGCAGTCGCGGCCTGTCTATGATGCATGCTGAGCTTTTGATCTCCGGAGAAGATGCACGGCCATGGCTACCAGTAAACGAAGCAATTTAGAAGCGGAACACCCGCAGCGACGTACTTTGGCAAATTACTCAGAATTGCAGCGGCGACAAATGTGACAAAATTGCGTTGATTCAGTCTGGGTACCTGACTTCTGACATTACGACTTTCGGAGAGTTTCCTAGAAGGCGCTTGAATGCCTCTCATTATCTCTCGCATACACGTGACATACACCTTTTGCGACGCTCTTTCCATTGGCAATTTCAGTAAGACGAGCAAATTCGCAGCGCGCACTGACTCTTGAGAGAGCCGCGGAGACGTGATTGATGCGGCACTAATACACGGCTTGCTTACATGCGATTCGTTGCCCGATCAAAGATGCATGCAACCTGTCGTGCATAGTACCTACTGCTTTGAAATGTCATATTACGCTGCTCTTGCGGCTACCGTTTGTAAAGCACTGACTTCTACTTACTTGATCCACAACTACGGTTAATCAATATCAACGTGACACGGACATGATAGATATGGAACCTAATCACCTTCGTGCGATTGTTAGAAGTTCTTTTGAAACAATGTGCTCATTTGTTTTGCAAACATCAAGTCTTTTTTAGTAGTAAACCTACTTAGGGGGTCTTTCATTGATCCTTTTGATGTGTACTGGCGAACCGGCAAATAACGATACTATCCCTTAGACACCCTACTACAGCTCTCAGCTGTAGTAGGATGTCTAAGGGATAGTATCGTTATTTGCCGGATAAAAGCATGAACTTTGGATTATATATGTAAAATTTCACGACGAATCCACTTTGAATGGGTTCCACGTCAGATTTGGTGTCATTGACCTTGAATTTCAATGTCAAATGTTACTGAACATGAAATATAACTCGCATCGACACCACAAAAGCTCCCGGCACGCCTTGGTAGCTTTAGGAAGCGTTGACCAAAGAGGAGACCATCTCCCATCTCCGAACGTCCATCCAAAGTCCTTTGGGGAGCATGTTATGCTTGCCTTGTAGATGCTGCGCCTGACATGTTGCAGCAATGCATCCTCTGTTGGTGGCAGATGATCGAAGGCACTGTTTTGCTTCGTGAAAGGTTCTCGTCTTGCCTCGTTCACAGACGTTGCTGCACTTGAGTTGTCATACATTGTGATGCCGAACTTCTCCATCAACTTAAATTCTGGAGTAGCCACGTCTAACTTGGCAAACGGTGACCTAGCAATGGTTGCAAATGCCTCTGTCACAACGGGAACTTCAGTCTTCCAAGCCGACCTTTTCCCCACGCCATGGAACGCTGAAGCAACATCACAGCCCGTCACGGCATGGAACATCAGGAGTCCCTTAGCCTTCCGCTCTCCAAGGCTTTCAGAAACGATGTTGACGTGTATGTTTCTGAAGTTTCGCCCTCATCCGAATGCCACCCACAGTTGTAAGTTACCGACGGTCGTTTTCAAGCAGAAGAACAATCCAACGAAGATGACGACAACACCAGTAACTACACTGCGCACCACGACTGTCTTCGCCCCTTGCTGTCGATTCAAGTTCCCTCTTGGTGAATGGTATGAACATTTGCTTGGCCTATTCCTGGAACGTTGCGCAGCCTGTGTGGGTCAACATGTGAGTTAAGACAGGTCAGTCAAAACCTTTGCGTCTACAAATGGAGGAGCCTCGGTTTGGTCAGGAACATCAAGACAAATTGTGATATTGCGCGCGGGAAAGGTTGGTTCTCGTGCGCAAAAAAACACAGCGGGGTCGCCATCGCGGACTTGGTTTGCAATGTACAACTTGCCAAACAGTGATGCGTCTGACTTGATGTTCGACAGCTGCGTGCCTTTCTTCTTCTCTAGCTTCGGTTTTATTAGCGTGGGAAAGCCGTTTCTCTTGATCGGGATGCTGAATGGTGTGCTCCTTTTGTGAAAGATATTCAACCGGAATGCCCCGTATTGTGCCTGGCCCACAGTCTCCAGCTTCAATGTGGTCTTCATCACGGACTCTGGAGCGCATGCTTGGTTGTGGAGCAGAACCAGACTGCTTCACTCAAGTTTGAAGGGATTTCCTTGTTGCTGAATGACACCGACGAGTGCAGACACATCGGAATGGAACTTTCGCTGAGTAGCCAAGGTTTCTTTATGGTGCATCTCGCTAGTTGTGTTTGTGCTGCGGGTGATATCTGTATTTCAATGTTTTACCCGAGTCGTGCCAACTCTCCGTTTCATGCATAACACTCACATTTTGATCAAAGTCATAGTAATATTTTCAAATGCGAGTACTTTTGGTAGTAGTCATTTATGTATCATCACACACTTAGCAGCGATTTGATATATGATCAAATCGCAAACCGCACGTGTAATTATGCATTTAGTTTAATAGCGTCTGGCATCGCGTTCGTCTCGAGTCCGGCAGGTGGCTGACAGCATCATCTAGACGCTACTAGTTCCCGTTCATCAATTTTACCTATTTAGAAGTAGGCCTTGAAATAAAACAAAATAGACCAGCATATAAACTTAGCTTGCATATATGCACAATAACAGTCGCCCTGCTGAAGAGTTTTCCTATCATTGCCATTTGACATTTCCAGGTTACTGACATGTAACCTTAACACCTACGGTCAAGAACACAACATCAGATTTGGATCCGGCATGCATGCGTACAAAAACAGGGATGGTACTGAACAATATGAGTTTCATTATCGTTATTATCATATATACAAAAACAAGGATGTTTTTTGAAAAAAATTAATTTGACATTCAAGGTCATAGATATACATACCTGCTCACATATATGTATACATACATACATACTTACACATACACTCGTACACATATACAAACACAGTGGTGGTACCGAAAAATATATATTTCACGTTCAGTAAAATGTGACCTTGAAATTCAAGGTCAAGAACACAAAATCTGGCGTGGAGCCCCCTCTAATAGGATTCGCCGTGAAATTTTACATATATGGTCCAATGTCCATGCTTTTATCCTTCAAGTAACGATTCGGACAAAAATTGGCCTCTACAAACCTGATTACTGCGCATGTCTCGTAATTCGCCGCACACAGTTTTGTTGTTTTTGTCGTTTTCGTTGTCCTTCGGTGGTTTATCAAAAAACTATCAAAATACTATTATCGTCCCTTCATAAAATATGGCCGGTCCATCTTCATCATCTTGTGATTAACAAAACCATTCATATTAGTTTGTGCACCTAGTCTTAACAGTTTGCTGTTGGAATGTTTTACCCAGAAAAGCTTATTTCTTTTTGAAGGAATTTTATGTGGAATGTTGAACGGAATCTGTCACAGGTCAGCATCCTCAGAAAAATAGTAGAGTGGGCAGGATGCGACTCATGTGATCACAGCTTCATTCTTTTGGATAATACACTACATCTCCATGCGGGTTTCCTCTAAGAAAGCACCACTGGCCTTGTTCATATGAATTGAACGTTAGCTCTCCCAATACCGCATTGTATTTCACACGTACCTTGATTTCTAAATCGTTGTGATCAATAATTATATCGATACAAGAATCTTATGGTTCAACCTCATTACATTGGTTTTATTTGAGTGATTTTAGTATTGATCCTTTACCAACTATACTGCTAAGAGTATGTCTTAACTCTCTACTTGATACAGTTACAAATATTATAAATCTATCACTACGTTCGGATAATTTTCCAGACGATTTTAAACATGCAGCTTTAATTTGGATTTTGTCATACGTAATACATATAGGCATCAAACAGTGAAGATTGGGGATTGTCTTTAATCAGCACTCCCTATGTCATGTGGTGTTCCTCGGGGTTCTGTCCTCGGACCTCTGCATTTCACTCTCTACACAAGACCACGGAACTCAGTTATTAACAGTCATAATGTAAATCATCGTCTTTATGCAGATGATACCTAGATTTATATTTCTTTATCTGCGCCTAATACTAATTGCTCCTAAGATCAGCTAAGAAACTCTCTTAATGGATTTTCGTTTGGTTCACTGAGGGTACATTAATCTCCGCGGTTTTCTCACTCAGTGCCTCTTCTGAAGTCTTTGTACTGGCTTCCTGTCCAATATCGTATTATGTTTAAGATCTGTACCATTACCTACCAGGCACTTTCATGTAAAGAAACCGCATATTTATGTTCGTTGTTTACTCCTGCAAAAAAACCTAGCTCCGATCATCTAGTTCTGATTTACTTTTTCGTCTTAGAGTCAATACTAATATTGTAACTATGGCATTTTCTGTTGCTGCACCAACTTTCTGGAATATGTTCCCTCTTAGTGTTAGATCAGTTGAAAATATTACACAATTTCGCCGTCATTTAAAAACTTACCTTTATAACCTTGAGTATTCACCTTAGCTCCCTAGCGTAACGATCTATATGTTGACAACTTTAAAATAGCTTATCGATTCTGATATTGACTAACCCTTTTTGCATTGATGCGCCTCTGAGCTATATTTCCGATGATTTAGGCGCAAAAGAAGTTACCTTATTATTATTATAGTCTGGAAGTAGGCCTACATTTGGCATATTTCTTTTTCCGTTATTGTTTATAAATCCTTCGAGAAGTACAACTAGTATGAATAATTTCGTTACATATATGTGCCACACTACAGTAACATGCAATTTGCGGTCCGAAAATAATTAAGTAAAATGTGCAACTGATTTCGTTACAAATACGATTGTATAATTTACATGTAAGTTTCACTAACGTGTGATAGCCCGCGGACGTCACTATGTACATAAATTGACAGTAACGAAACTAACTACTGGTACTGTATGCGTATAATCTCCACAAAATTATTGGTTAGTGTATTGATGCCGAGAGTTGTAGCTTGCATGTTTGGGTAAGACCAAAGTATTTATTTGGCCGCACACCGCGCGTTATTCACTTTACAGCTGTACAGTATTTCGACGCTGGTATAACACTAAGGTGCGGATAATTAGTTGACCTTACCTCAGCTAGAGTTCGGGAGCGACGTGTTTTGCAACAGAGTCTGCGCAGATTAAACGAACTACACACGAAGGTGTGTTTCTCATTTTCACTGAAAAGTGAAAAGAGAGAGAGAGAGAGAGAGAGAGAGAGAGAGAGAGAGAGAGAGAGAGAGACGAGAGAGAGAGAGAGACGAGAGAGAGGGGAGGGAGGGAGGGAGGGGGGAGGGAGGGAGGGGAGGGAGGGAGGGAGGGAGGGAGGGAGGGAGGGAGGGAGGGAGAGAGGGAGGGAGGGAGGGAGGGAGGGAGGGAGGGAGGGAGGGAGGGAGGGAGGGAGGGAGGGAGGGAGGGAGGGGGGGGAGGGAGGGAGGGAGGGAGGGAGGGAGGGAGGGAGGGAGGGAGGGAGGGAGGGAGAGTGGGGGGTGGATACAGGTTGTGGAGACGGCAGTGCGGGGTTGGTAGCAAAAAGAGCAGGGAAACAAACATGACGTATGTTCGTGTACAAAAATTATTATACAACTCAAGTAAAGGTTCTGGTAAAACGAAATAGAACCGACGCCTATGCAATGGTTGAAGCAAACAACTTCCACCTGTATATCTCGAATACAAGCACTCATCGGACTGGAATCGATGGTGCAGCTGATAGGTTGCACTTCGACGCTGTCTCCTTTCGCTGACCCTTTCATCCTCCAATTATGGATGAGGTAACCGCAGCTTAGAGGGGCACGTGTTGTCGGCGCACTGTTAAGTACGGTCCAGACTCTTCGCGACAAGGAGCATCCAGACAGCTCCCGGATCTACAATAAATATTTGATTGGAGACGTTGGACGACGATACACGACTTCCTAAGACGAACTGGATGTGAAGTGTTTGAGAACGGAGAGACATGCAATACGACCAGCAACAGTCGTCACAACTGTGATAGCTGGTGTCCTTGGTTCCGTTCCTCCGTTCACTACAAATCGATCCGAGTTAGTGGTCCGCAACAGATGACCCCCGTGCTTACAAAAACGGATGATTGGTTATATACAATTGCAATAATAAATATTGTTTGTTTCGACCGCAGTGTACATAAAAACTGCCCCGTTATGAAGAAACAATAATAGCCGTTCTTCTCTTACATGATAACGACTCAGACGCAATTTTCCCTGCCATATCGTAATTGTGTTTCTTCAAAATAAACTGTCGGTCAGTATATCATGACTTGTGTATATGGTGACGGTGTCTGTACATCTGACGCTTGGATATTATTTCCCGTGAACCATGATGGTATTTTTGTCATCAGCGTCATTGCCAGTCCCGAAAGAAAACACGCAACTACTATAGCAGAGCATATTAAAATGTTCGTGAAGTAATAATGTTGTTATTCTTCCCTAATTTGGACATTTATTCTAATGTGCCGCGTCTCTTGAAGAGTGAATTATCGCTTCTGTAATCTGCAAGCTGTAAAAAGCGTGCGTTATGCGTGAATAAGAACGTTGCTAATTTCACAAGATAGCTAAACACATAACGTGTAACTTATAAAGTAAACCTGATAAATATAGTGCAAAATCGATTGTAAGATCGGACAATATGTATCAGAACCCCCCCCCCCCCCCCCCCACCCGGTTCAATACACGTAGCACTACACAACTCAGAGCGTTTAGCCCACCCTGAGTCGTGCTTGAAGTTGCCCGAGCGAGTATCCGATATTTTCCGCCAACATCTGTTTTTAATTCGGAGATGCTTCCGCGTGTCTGACGATCGCGCACTTGTGCGATTACTAAAAGGTGCGATTTTCCGCACTATCAACCGCCGGGCACCGAACACGATTAAAACAAATGCATCGTTAAAGCCATTTACGACGGCGGTTTGACGAGGCGGTATGGGCAGTTTTGTAGTATGTGGACGTGTAGAATTGGCGGAATCAGACCACCCAAAACACTCAGCTTTGATGTGCGTTTAAATCCTTTCCTGGCAGACAGAAGCCTCGGCCACACCCTTCTCCGCAGTCTGGCATTAGGGAACACCGATTTCTGTTGTCGAAGGCGTTATATCTTCCGTTCCGCATTGAACACGACATGTATAAAAACCAAGAACGAGGTTTGGCAATTACGATATTGTGCACATATTTAAGCCGACGGCATTGTCTGTCCGCTTTCCGTAGATGCATAATCCGTTGACTGAATATAGAAAACAAAAAGGTCCCGAAAATAGACAAAATTAACGGATCACGTTCCTTCGCAAGTATAGTTAAGTTGTTTATGACGATTAGTCATTAGAACGTTTCCTCGCTTTTCGATGTTCTTTCACATCGGCCGTGGTAATTCCGACTTCAAACACAGATAGTCATTAGAGAACATTCTTGTCGACCCTCTCCCGGCCATCGGAGAGAGAACGTTCCACGATATAAGCTTCTATAAGCTAAAAAAAAAAAAAAAATGGTGCTCTCTTTATAAACTCAAGTGGACAGCGACTGGCCGCTATCATAATTTGAAAACTATGATATTAAATTGACAGTTTACTTAGAGGTTTACTTCTCCACTGATAATGTGCTCTAGAATTTCGCACACAGTTTCGCAGACCTACGTATCGGCATCGCTCGTTTAAGTGGACAACGCAACAACGTTTAGCGACCCAAATGTCGTTGTACAACCAGGTGCAACAACAATCCTGCCATTGGCCCAAACCAATGTCCGCACCGGCAAAATTATGAAGCTTGACCGTTATGGATTTCTAAGGATTGGTTACTTCGGACGGAAAACACCGCCCGTGCTGAATACCCTTCCGCCCGACATCACGCTGTGTCGAGCTTAGTTTAAATAGTAGACGATATCGTCGTCGCGACGAGGCGATTAGGACTGTTTCCATATTTAGAAAAGGCCAAGGCCATTTGGCATTGCTTGCGATGTCGCATCAAATAGGATCGGTTTTATTGCTAGCGACGTCTCTGTGGACGAACTGCTATCTGGTTAAACAAGCGGTACATTAAGGTGTGGCGGGACGGCCCGCCAGCACACTACTGGGGCGTCCGTGACGCGAGCGTTGCTCGTGGGAGGGTCCGTGGTTAATGGTGTGTGTTTATCATTGGTGGCCGACAACAGCGATCTTGGTGATTCCACTGCTTACTTTCCACAAAACTCTCAATATACACAATTATAGCATGTCCATCCTAATTCAGGTTCCGCGGGGTTTACGGCTAAGTGCTATACAGAGACGTTCGGAACCATTGCATTATTGACAACATGTTTATTTAGGAACAAATTGTAGGGCCTAATCATGTTTGTCAGATATTGTAATTATAGCTTAATATAGTTGACTATGACAAGCTTGTAAAACCGGTTGTGTTAAATTTTAAACGCATACAGATCTATGTTCACTTCATTTCCGAATATCATATCTGCAGTTACTATGTTGTTCCGTTGCAGGTCTTGCTGTTTGTTTCTGCTACGTGATGGTCGGGTTCATCTGCGCAGTGACCAGGCTTCGCGACGACGGGGAATGCGCACACGACGACGACGACGATGCAAATTTGCCGCTGCAGCGAAGACCCGTTCCTTTTGCACGACGTAAACTGGCAATAGACGTACAGCCGGACAAGAACGGCACTCCTTACTTGAACATGTACAACACAGCCGGACCGGTTCCAAAAGACATTTCCTATTACGAATGCATCCAAACAAGAACAGTGCCATCTTTCCAAATATGCTGTTACGAGGCAAACAGAGACAAATTCATTTCCGGGTCGCTTCTGAGGTCGGGTGTTTGGGAACCATACATAACGAGGGTTTTTCAAACGGCTCTCTATAAGTACCCAAATGCCTGGGTTATTGACATCGGGGCAAACATAGGCTACTACAGCCTGCTCGGGGCATCAATGGGGCATAGTGTTATTGCCGTGGAGCCGGTGTATGAACATGTCGTCCGGTTGCACAATGGCATCAAACTAAACGGTTTCCAGCAGCAGGTGTTGGTCGTTTTCAACGCCCTCTCCAACAGACATGAGAATGTTAAAATGACCCATAATGAGGACAACCAAGGTGGCGTTTGGATGAAGCCGCTCACGACCGCCACGTCACTTCCGGTTAGTAAACAAAAATATTCGGCAGGCGGTTCTCACATTTTTTTATACTAAATGTACGAGGCTAGATTTGGCGTACTTTTTGTGGACGTCCACAAGTAAATTTTTGTTATGAATTGATTTACCTATTTCCTTAGAGGAATCGTACAAAAACACAAAAAGAAATTGTGGTTGTGGTGGATAACGTAAGTTACAGTGTCCACCATTTCAGTTCCATGGTTAGTTCACACCAAACACAAGTTGTATTGTCTATCTGTTTGGAGTACTGGCAGGAACAGCGATGTCATCAACATACCTGATGCATTGTGTGAATTATGGTGTGCTGTATGTGTTGTATGCATTTTATGTATGCATGGATGTACGTACATGCGTATATATGTACGTATGTATGTATGTATGTGTGTGTGTGTGTGTGTGTGTGTGTGTGTGTGTGTGTGTGTGTGTGTGTGTGTGTGTGTGTGTGTGTGTGTGTGTGTGTGTGTGTGTGTGTGTGTGTGTGTGTGTGTGTGTGTGTTGTGTGTGTGTTGTGTGTGGGGTAGGTGGGTAGTTGTGTAGTTGTGTAGTTGTGTAGTTGTGTAGTTGTGTAGTTGTGTAGTTGTGTAGTTGTGTAGTTGTGTAGTTGTGTAGTTGTGTAGTTGTGTAGTTGTGTAGTTGTGTAGTTGTGTAGTTGTGTAGTTGTGTAGTTGTGCAGTTGTGTGTGTGTGTGTGTGTGTGTGTGTGTGTGTGTGTGTGTGTGTGTGTGTGTGTGTGTGTGTGTGTGTGTGTGTGTGTGTGTGTGTGTGTGTGTGTGTGTGTGTGTGTGTGTGTGTGTGTGTGTGTGTGTGTGTGTGTGTGTGTCTGTGTGTGTGTGTGTCTGTGTCTGTGTGTGTGTGTCTGTGTGTGCGAGTATGTATTGTGTGCGCATCCATCCGTGCGTGTGTATGTGCTCACGCGTGTATGTGTGTGTGTGTGTGCGCGTGCGAGTGTACGAACGTGTGTGTGTGCTTGCGCTCGCTTGCGTGTGCGTGCGTGCGTGCGTGTGTTCGTGTACATGTGCGTGGTTGTGTGAGCGTACATGCAGTGTGTGCGTACGTGCTAATGTTGACAGATTATAAACAAGATTATGTTGTGTTTAGAAAGTGCGGCATGAAGGAGACCATTCTATCGTCGAGACGACGACGCTTGTACATCTGCTGCAGGCGGCCCAGTTCTCTCAAGCCGTTGTTAAAATCGACATAGGTGAGCTCCCCGTCCACAATGTGTCCATGGCGACTGCTGACGTGTATTTTTGTCTCCGCGCCGTTTCTGTTGATACTATTATTGATTCTCCTTTTTCTCCGCCAAGCGCTGAGAATGGGATGACACGTTTGGAATAAAATGTCTCATGTATATACTTTCGTGAATATGAATTGGTGAATGGCATCGAGACGTGCTACCTTACATTAGACATGTCATTCCAGTTGTCTGGGCCTTACGTAGATGTGTTACGGAACGATACTTGCACTGAATGAAGAGGAGATCGGTGTTTGAACTATTGGTCTATCTATATTAGACCTTATATACTTGAGCATGGTTACGTAAAACTGGTGATTACAACACGCAGATTATTCTACACAATGTAGTTGTTTGTTTTCTTAAGTGAATTTATGCCATTAACAACGTTCAGAATTATACTACTGTATATGTCCTACACTCTAAACTAGTATTGCAAACGCATGCACGCACGAACAGATATATATATATATATATATATATATATATATATATATATATACATATATGGGTAATTGTCTAAAAAAGTGTAATTTTGGCTATTCAAGTTTCTAAAATGTCCAAGTGTTCCGATATTTTTTTTACGTTGTCACACATCAGACTAATGTAGCATCGTAATCGATTGCCATACGCAGCAGAGCTTAAATATTTGTTTTGGTGGGTGGGAGGGGGTTATAAATAGCACTGTAAACGGAGCCGTATGTCGTCAAACGGAGAGGTGTTTGCATGTATTGGTAACCTATGGTTAAAAGACAAAATTATACCGATGGTAACACGATCACTTTATAATATCCAAAGGGCATTGTAGATACGAATTGAACAATTTGAACAATGCAATCGGTAGTAACGTCAACTGGCTGTCATGGTTAGCAGCAATGCATGAATAAGTTATCTAATTTATCATTAACTGTTGAGTCATTTCCGAAAATATGACTCTGCGCGAACTTCTTCTTCTGGGAGAACTTGCAGATATCCTCGTTTTGAGTTTACAACCACTGGCGGAAGTATCTTTAGCACTTCAACTCTTCCGATTCCTCACACCCGTCCACTAAATTCGATCGGTATTCTTTCAAATAAGTGACTTCTACTTGTCCATCTTCCGTGACGCCATCCACCTGAAACATATCATAGTAATTGATTAGATATGAATTCAAATGTTGGTAATGGGCGAGTGTGTAAAGGTAAGTTCTTATATAGCGCAGTATCCAATCCTTAGGACTGCACAACGCGCGTTACACGTTACACCCTGGCAGACCTGTTCAATCGAACACCATTTTGACTTCTCTGGGAAACATCCAACCACGCTGCAATTAATGTGCGAAGACTATTCGTATGCAAATATCCACCACTGTCTATAGCCAGCTGAGTGAATTGGAGCAACGTAGAGTGAACGAACTTGCCTAAGGTTCAACACGACAGCATATGATTCTCTAGATTGAGAGTCCGATGCTCTAGTCACTGAGCTACTGCTCTCCTCAAATGTATAATGTATTGTAAATTATAGCCTATCATCGAATGTACCTTTGCATATGCATAAAATATTTGCCACTTGTGGTATTTGCCTGCTATTCTCTTGACTGCGTCAATGTTCACGGCCACGTAGTCGCCTTCGGATATTCTGTCGCTATCGTCCACTCGTGCTTCGGTCATTGTGACGGACGGGTCTCACCCAGACTGGCTCTCGTTTTCCGCAAGCAACACGTAATGAGTGCCGGGCGAATAACACTGGCAAAACCCGTTGGAGGAGTAATAGCCGATGTGCCTGGTAGAAATGACGCCTCTTTCACTGCAGTGAACCTGGTGAACTGTCATTATACCGGCAACAGCAGGCAGCTGGTGTTTGGGGAACGAGGCGATGGCACTGCGTTCCATTAAGAACTTGGTGTTGCATTGAAGGCTATTGAACATAGCAGAAGCATCTGGTATTCCCTTACCAGAAAGAACCATGTTGTCTGCTAGCCGCTTTCCCTCTTCTCCCACGCCATCTGCGGGTCCCTTGCCGTGTCCCGCCTCACTGAAATTCCAATACACCTCCTGGAAGCACAGATGGAACGGCACATTTGCCAGAAGATGCATGTTGCCACGGCCTCTGTATTGGGTGACCGGCCCCCTCACTCATGAAATAGAGATCGGTCAATTGAGGGTATGCTATGGCCTTCGGACTGTGGTCCATCGAGTCCGATAGACTACAGACTGAGACTGCACGCTTTATGTCAATTGATGCTCCAATATATGCGACGCCTATATGCAGAGTTACTTGACTGTGGCTTCCTCCGAAATGTGCGGCCTGCACCTCAGCCAGTTCTTTGCAACACCAATATTCAGCAAAGTCGATGGGCAGCCACGCTTCATGTTCGCCAAGTGTCGGTCGGTACTTGGAGGTGGTCTCGTACTGATGTGTGATGTTAAACATGTGACACGATATACTCTTCTTTCAGCTTCTTGACGTTGCTAAGGACCTTTGTTTTCAGCGTCTTGTGCACCGTTTTAGCGTCATAAGTTTCTGTAACAATTTGCCACTGCCACCACCAAGTCATCTCTTGGTCAGAAGTGAATAAAACGACCTTCTCCGCGCATTGTTTGCACTCGCGGTACATGCAGACATGTACAAACAATCCAATCCCCTGCGTGGCGCGCTGAACGAAGCGTCGCCTGACGACATAGTCATACAATAATTATTTTCATTAGCTTGTTTTAATTCCAGCTGGCGGCAGCATCAGCACATTATTGTATTGTAATTTTGTAAAATTAGGAGACAGACGTGTTTGGTGCTCGACACAATTATTTAACAAAACAATCACAATAATATTGTACCATGACCTGTAGAAATATGTACTTGTTACAAAATAGTATTAGTACTAATCGTGCTCCTTATCAGAGATAAGGAAAAGCGTAAATGCATGTTGACGGGTCCCGGTGCGACTAACGATTTTTGCTAATGTTGGGGGTAAATTAGCACTCATAATGAAAATAACGTATTGCATTATGTGCATAATCTGATATGGCATGCGACAAATTTTTATTTATGTACTCGTAGGAAAAAACACGTATTTCTACAAACAAAATATGCTGATATATGGGCCGACCACTGCATTTATGCCAAATTGACACTTTTTTTTATACAAATACCCATACATATACCAACAAAGCGTCGCTTATGAATGGCAATACCGTACGTATGTCTTGTACATTAGTAGGCCTATTAAAGAGTAGTATTCGTATGCGAGTGAGCCTATTCTTAGGCTATTTCAGGGTAACATTTAAGATTGGTGGATGATTTCTTAAATAAATAAATGACAAAATGTTTTATGCATTTCTTTCTTATGTTTTAGAAGGCTTCGAGTGCAAAGCTCTGTCCAAATCGAAGCGTCTTCTACAGGCGGTGTATGTGCCATATATATTCATGGAATGGCGCCGGATGTTTCTTCTTCAGCGCCAGACGCATGCGCCCTGCAGCACTGCCGACATCCGGCGTCTCACACGTAAGTTAGAAAAAACACACATCCTCTCATTGGCCATCGCTGTTTTTTTTCCGAGCGCAATAAAACAGTATCGCATTAATGCACCTTTTTCGTGAAATCTTGAATTTCGTGAATCGCATACATTGTTTTAATACTTTTATTTTACGTACAGTCATAATGACATATCTATATCTTACAGCTAGGCCCTGCAGCACTGACCGCTGTCGTGTGCAGGCGGTCTACATGTGTTAATCAAAGCATCTAAAAGATGAAAACTTCAAATGAAACATCAACTACATGCATTTCATGAATTTCTTGCCAACTATTATCCTGGAACGCTTTGCAGTTCGTCGTGTGGCAAATCAAACTATATACGCTATATTTGTTTGGGTGGCATCTATTGTCTTATCGAGAGACTAACCAGATGTTTAGGCCAATATTTAGACTACCATTATAAGATTGTCTGTTCTGTTTTAAAAGACATATACAGGTGTTCAGTTCGCATTCACAATAAATAGATAATTTATTCCATTTGCTAATTGCCTTCCGCCAGAATGAGTATTAATTATCACCAACGTACATGCTGTTATTTTACTAATGCTGATGATCCGATCTTCACTCCGGTTCGAATACAATTAAATATATATTGTTATCAATATCTTCATAATACAGTGTAGTCAATGTTTAAAACAATTATAGTTTTGTCTCGTCTTAATTTTCTTGTTTTTGTATTCCCAAAGCACTCTAGATTTCTATGTTGCTTGGAGCGGAGTGGCACAGTGATTAGAGCATCGGACTCTCAATCTAGAGAACCCGAGTTAGAATTATGTGCTGCCGTGTCGAACCTTGAACAAGTTCGTTCACTCAACGTTGTTTCAGTTCACTCAGCTGTACGGACTTGGCTATAGACACTGGTGGATATTTGTGTATGAAGTCTTCGCGCATTAATTGCTGCGTAGCTGAATGTTTCCCAAAGATATCAAGATGGTGCTCGATTGAACAGGTCTGGCAGGGAATAAAGTCGTTTGAGCAGTCCTAAGGACTGGATACTGCGTTATATAAGAACTTTTACTACGACTTTTTCGTGGCAATTCGTTGTGTTTGCAGAATTGCTCACGAGTCGAGGTTACGTACCGCACGAGGTCGGCACTGGTTTCTTGCTCGACCCGACTCGAAGCACGACCTCGTGGAAGGTGGGAGACGTCTACTGGAGACACCGAACGGCGGCGCCATTGCAGGTCCCCTACTGACACAAGCCGGCGACACGTACATCATGACGTCATAAGTGCGAATGCGTTGAAGATTATTGTGAAACTCAATGGCTCATTGTATGAACTGCAACGTATAGTACATTATCATGATTGCAAAACAGAGCTGCTCATTTAAATGATGATTGGTTGTGACAAAGTAATTTGTGTACGTGACACTTCAATTCCACTGGTTGGAGCGGGCAGCCATATTGCAAAAAATGAGAGATTTGGCGGCAAAATAATGTTGGTGTAAATCCATGCCACTAAATATGTCCATATGACCATAATTTTATTATATATATACAATGAACCAGTGGAATGTGATATCTTTAACATTAAAATAAAATTACTTATTTAGTTTTGTTTTTGTGTGAACATTATTTGTAGGCTTATATAAAATATTTACATTTGTGTAGGCCTAGATATTTCTACAAGTTCTAAAAACATAAATTAAAGTTCAACAATACGTGTTACTACATTTTGTATCATTATACACTCTCCAGGAAGGTGTCCTCAGAGCAGAGGTGTCAAGTCTCATAGTTTATCCGTGAGTCTCACGGATTTTTTAGATTTACACAGACTCACGGCCGTGAGAGACGGTGCTCACGGATTTCTGTAATTTTGTTATTTTCATTTGTTTTCAATCCTCGTCATAACGCGCGTCGTTAACTTACAACGCGCATTCGGATATAGCGCGGTCGGCCGTGGATCCCGAATTTCTGCCAAGTTGTCGCTACGCTATCCATCACCAACATTTCTGTTATGCTAAATGCGACTCATAGATCGCACCGCGCTTCACAATTGGGGTAAGACCACATTTGAATTTTACATAGGCGGCCATTATAACGTTTCCTTCATTTCCTGCTAAATTTGACGAACAATTTTCTTGAAAATTTCACAGCATATTTAACCTCCATTGACACAAGTGCTGTGGAAAACTCGTAAAATTATCATACCTCAGTTTTCAGAAAAATCCACCCAAACCTGACACCCCTCAATTTCGCCCCATCTGGTGACGGATTTTGAAATATTTGTGCGTTCTGCAAAATAGCCACTGTGCGAATACGCGAGCGACTAGCGTATGTTTATTGCTACCTCGTGAAAGATCTAATGTAGTAGTACATTCAGTATTCACTGGACTGACATGTGCCATGCCAAAGTGCTCGAACAAAATTCACACATGACACCAAAACGATATTTTCAAGGGCACTCTGGCGGACGAATCCTTAATGTGGTCTTACCCCAATTCACATGTCATTCTCCGCAGCGTTCTTGGCGCCGCAGTGCGGGTTTGACGATTACTAGTTTTGGTGGCGGCGCCCCTGGTGGCATATTTTGAAACACCGTAAGGCGCCTCGCTTACGTCTCATTTCTTGGAACCTGACCACATGCATTCCACTGCGCTAGAAAATTATGAATGTTCCATAAGCAAAGAAGTGGAAAAATTAGCATCACGCCTGGTGCGCAGTCGCCACAGTGTGTTTGCGTGACATAAAGGTCGCGGCGTCTGGCGTACATGATGTTCGCGAGTATATCAAGTAAAAATTGCATGACAGGCAACTGAAGTCAGCTCGACAAGACGCACCGATGACTTTTTTCAAGGCGATGGCGGTCACTCCTGATTCGACCACAAAATCTGTGGTGATGTTAGCACATTTTGTGGCGGAGCACAACCTGCCAGCAGCCGTCGCCGACCATTTCACCGAACTGTTGCCTGGACAATGCGATCGCGAAGTCCTTTATTCTTTAATAGCAAACGGACGAAGACCACGCACGTTATCAAGCGACGGTTGGCAACTGAGATGAAGCGGCTCGTCATCCTGGTCCGATTCTTCAGCGACGGGGCGGCCCGCACACGCCTGCTGGACATGCCAATGTGCAACTGCTGTTTTATTGACTGCTCAAAAACCAGTTTAAAATTGACAAAAATCATATCGACGGAGAGACCCTTAAAGACAAATTCGAAGACCTCCAGCTGATGTAGGACGACGTCCTCAGCACGGAGGGCGGGGGTTAGGCACGTCGTCTCGACTCCATCTGGGCTGATGTGATGGCGTTGAAGACGCCTCTACAGCAACGGCTCTTTCCCTGCCTGGCTCGCCTGTTGCAGGCCCTGCTCAGTCTGCCACACAGCAACGCGGACTCCGAGAGAGCGTTCTCGGTGGTTCGCAAGATCCATACTGAGGCACGCAAGAGCTTGCACGCGGACACGATGACTGCTTTCATGCAATGCAAGATGAACTGTGACAGTACTTGCTTTGACGTGACGTCACAGATACTGCGCGAGGCCAAGTGGGCATCCCACCAGTACAACCTTGAGCCCCCCTCACTGCCCCCAGTAAATTGACCAATGCAGTACACACTCACTTTACTTGTTTTGCACTGTTTTAGGTGTTTTTGCGCTAAATTTGTAAGGATTTTCTGCTTATCTCAAGGATATCTGATTCAGATCTCACTGGTAATGTATACTCAGGGTTGACACCTCTACTTCAGAGGGTAGTCTGGGGGGGGCACACAAATATCCACTGGCGGCCAATGACGCGGGAACGAAATTCATATTGGGGGAGCTAACGGAACGTCAGCACCACTCACAAATTTTCGCGAAAAATATTTGCGGCGTTATTCAACTTTTAAATCTTAAAATGGTGGCATTTTTTGTCTATTGATTTTCAGTCCATTTCTTGTGCACAGTCTGCATCAGGACGGCATTTATTTGATTGGAAAATAGTAATAACATTGGAACCTTTTAACTTACGTATGTGAAATAAAAAATGGTGCAACCCTTAAGGAAATGACAATTTTTTGTGACCTTGACGTGACCTTCACAGCTGACCTACATTCCACTTTTGACCTAGATTTGGTCTACAGCATGGGATTAATTCTTATTAATGACATCATTTAGCTGAAAATTAATTAGATAATGAGCACTGCTAACGTTTGAAGTATGAATATTGCCAATATAATGAATTTAATACTATGCAACCTTTAAACGGCTGTTAGAACTATATTTCACATTTGACCTATATACCTGAATTTACGGCACAATTAATTCATAAATGCACCCACTGGATGAATCGTGATACAACCCTTTAGGAAATGTAAATTTTGGTGACCTTGCCTTGACCTTCACACTTGACCTACATTCCATTTTGATCTAGATTTGACCTACATACTGGGATTAATTCCATATAAATGACATAATTTAGGTGAAAATGAATTAAGAAATTGGCAATTATCATTTGGGTGCAAAATTGCTAATATAATTACTTTATTGCTATGTAAACTTGTAAATGGCTATTAGAACATGACCTATTTATTTGATCTATATTTCACATTTGACGTATGTACTGAAATTAATGGCGTAATTAATTAATAAATGTGCACACTGGACGTTTGAGGGATTACAAATGTCAAAGACAATAATACATATAAACTTTAATGAACTGTGACCTTGTAAGTACCAATTTTTAATACAACCTACTAGTAGTACAAATTAATTTGAAAGTGGCGCAATCAACGTTTGAGGGATGGAAGTTGTTAATATATAATTTCATGCTATGTAACCTTGTACATGCCTCTTAACATGGCCGACTTATTTAAACTAGTGCTCACAGTTGATCTATGAACAGGGATTAGTACAATAATATTTACCGGACCATTTTGTGTACTAGAGGACCTTTTACTGAACAGTGCAGATTTACACTGGACATGTATCACTCCCCAAAATTTTGACTGAATTCAAAATGAGTTCACCTTGGAAATAAAAAGAACACATTTTATAGGTCTATCAAGTAATGTTGTGGGAGGAGGTTAAAGTTAACTTGGCTCCTATAAATGAGTGTGATAATTTTTACAAAACATGATATCATTGAAAAAACCATCAAGGCAATTTATTATATCGTAAACAGTGCAGCACCATTCATAATATTTTACAAAGGTTAATGTCCAAAACACCAGGTTATTATATAAATGTTCATAACTTCACGATAGGTAACATATATTTTCAATGCACATAACTTCCAGTTGAGCAACGGATGTGAGGTAAGCGTAACTATAGCCGCACTACCCATTTCTGCTGATATCACAGCTCTGCCAGTTGTTGAAGAACGGAAACATCCTAGTAGCGACGTCTACATTTCTCAAAGTCATGTAGCAATATTCTTCAAGTGTGCACATTGTTATTCCATGAAAATTGTTGAGCAATGGATGTGAAGCGACTGTGATGCCAGACACTTCTGCAGAGATCAAAGAGCTTTGTCAGTTCCTGAAGAGTCGACTCATGCGAGCACTTGCCATTATTGACATTGGTGCAGGCCCACAGCTGTTTCCTGTTAGGCAGTCTTGTGCGTAGGTAAGTCAGTAATTTGAAAATTTACTTTACAAATACAATAGCAATTTCTAAATAAATATTCTTAGAATATTTTAACAATGATGATTTCTAATTGAATCATTTCATTTTGAAAGGTAAAGAAAAACAATTGCAAATTTTGAGCTGTATATATATATATGAATGAAAGGTTGTCTGCCAAGGAGGATTAAGACTCAACATGGATGGCTTATTGCATGCTGTTAAAGTTATGTATACAGTGACATCAAAGCCAAAGGTGTTCATCATCAACACAGAAACAAATGATATAGACAAAGTTGAAGCAAGTGAAGTAGTGATATGCCAAATTCTATGTTTTGCAGTTGTGTTTTGAAAAGTAATTTTGATTCATAATGGTTGTTTTGGTTGAACTGATTTTTGAAGTGACAATTTTGAAGATTAAAAAATGTATTAGAAAAAATAGTGACAGAGTGCACATGTTGTAGCATGAAGAAAGCAGCTAAACCTGATGTTGGCATCGCTTGAAAGCTATAATAGCTGCTCTCCTCATGATACTGACATATCTCTTCATGCCAATGGCACTCATGTGTACTCTACGATGTGCCCAGAAATTTATTTTATTTGAATCAGTGATCAGCTGGGCTATTCGTGTACTAACAATGTGCTGGGCTTGGTCGAAATCATTTGGAACAACATAGTGGCTGCCAAACTTAGGAATTCGTGTTAGAATATGGCATATCACTACCTGTAATACAGAAGGTATTGAAGTCAGTTTCTGAACAAATGACACAATACCTTCTGCCAATTCTTCAGGTGCACAGCCATTGCATAGATCATTCGTTCCTATGTCGATTAAAACAACATTTGGCGCCTCTGCACACACAGCTCCAAATTCACGGAACAAACCACCCAAGGTAAGCCCCCCCTTTCCTAGAAAGACAACCTTGTCAAACATATAAGACAGGAGAAGGACGGGACAGAAATAGCGGTACTCAGCATTGCTGGTACACGCTTCTGACATGCGACGCACAAAACTGTGCCCAACGTTTAGCAGCTTGGCCTTGAGTGCTTCGGAATCCATTCTGAAAATAAAATAAAAAACAGTACATTTCTGCATTTTTGTAATACCACACTTTTCTTAATGCAGATAACATCGATATCATTTCGGTGATGTGATTCACGACAGAAGCCACGTGGAGGCGACAGTGTTAACATTCTGTCCTTGTATGTGAGTATGCAAGATTGTTTGATATATCGTAACTTATCTTTATCTTCACCACCAGAATTCCTGAGTATTTGTGACATGAAATACAAATCACAACAAGATATTATGATTCACATAAAAACACCACAAACAAAATAGATAGTCAACATGACTATAGACTGAATTATAAAATGTGAATTACAAGGATTACAGGTGTCAGATGATGCAAATTAAAGTGGAAATTTTAACTGTTCGTAACTTATATCATAAAAATACTGATACAGACACAATAATACTATACACGTATTACATTTTATTAACACAACTGACTAAATTTGAACTGTTAAAAATGTGGATTGTTCAGATTAAGAACGTATTCCTATATTTATTGAAAAGGAAGTACAGCGCACAGCCACAGTCACAGATGTGACATCAGTAGACATCGCTGTAAATGTCAGTTTTCGAAATTTCGTAACTTGTCCTAAAAATACTGATTACTAGAAAACAGTATTGCATGTATAACAAATATCCAATCACTAGTTTCTAACATTTAACTGATAAAAGTGGGATGGCACAGATTACAGTATCGATAGCGCATACGTTAGAATGGCGCCGCGCCTCGGCGCATACATTATAAACAGCCGCTAATGCGCCGAGCGACATACAAAACGCATCAAACTGGCACGCTACCGGTCATCTAAGATTAGTCTTCCTTGCGCTCCGCATGGATATACAAGATTCATAGTTATACCATACGAAAGCTAGGATTCTAGTTTCACAAAGACACCTAAGCATTTTTAAGATACACGCTTGTCGTGTATTGGGTACGACATTTACAGAGAACTATTAACGTAGTCAAATAGAACAAACATTTTATTGCCGGAAGTGCGGAACAACTCTCTAACCAGGAACAGGAACACGTGATATGTCATATATAACATTCCTCCCTCTTTAGGATACAAACTTGTATTAGAGTTCACTGTTCTATGAATGAAATAAACTAAATTAGAAAACAGTCCAGAGTGTTCTACAGCTCGTAGAAAATGTGCAAATAAAAACGTACACTGATAACTACACTAACTTTGTAGTTATAGTTCACAAGTTTAACTTTATAGGTGCTTTCACTACTCTGGTAGATCTTCTCACGGGACTTGCCACCAATCTTGGTGTCGCAGATTCCGTCACAGTGACGTTGGGAAAGTTCGATTCCGAACCTTCTGTAGACACTGAATGTCGAGTACTCGCGATCGCCTCCGCGTCGATAGCTGGCGACGGAGGTAGTACTTCTGGCAGTTGCACAACCGATTGTTGCTGCTGCTGCTGTTGTTGTTGTTGTTGTTGCTGTTGTTCTGCATCAACCGTCTCCGTTTCATCGGGTCGTCTCTCTCCGAGATGGTCTTGGTGGCGTTTCCAAAGGCGGCCGTCACTCAAACGTACGGTGAACGTGAGTGGGCCTAGCTGGTTCTCGATGACTGTCGAAACCCACTTAGGTTTTCCTTGGAAATTCATGGCCCAGACGCAGTCTCCGGCTCGGAACGTACGTGCAGCCGCATGAGCGTCATGACGTTGCTTGTCGTATGCCTGTTTTTGCAGAACGCGATCTTGAACTGATGGTCGTATGAGATCCAGGCGTGTTCGAGGTGAAGTCTTGAGTACAAATTCTGCAGGTGTTCGACCCGTGGTACCCTGTGGCGTGATCCGGTACCTCGCTAGCAGAGTGTATAATCTGTCTTCCAGATTACCTTTGGTTTTCTTCAGACCAGCCTTGATTGTCTGCACTGCTCTCTCAGCTAAACCAATGCTTGATGGGTGGTACGGTGAACATCTGATGTGTCTGATGTCATTTGCTCTGCAGAATTGCCCAAACTCCTCGCTTGTGAAGCAACTTCCATTGTCCGAGACGATCGTGTTAGGCAGTCCAATATATGCGAATGTTTGCCTAAGTTTGGTGAGAGTTATGCTCGTGGTTGCTGTAGATACCACATGAGCATCAATGAATTTGCTGTGTGCGTCCACAATGATCAACAGCATGCGACCTTCAAACGGTCCAGCATAGTCAATATGGATTCGGTGCCAAGCGCGACCTGGCCACTCCCACGAGTGTAGTGGTGCTACAGGCGGTTGCTTGCCGTGCAGCTGACACACATTGCAGTCTTTCAGTTTCACGTATCTTTCGATCTCCATGTCCAATCCAGGCCACCACATGTAACTTCGGGCGAGCGCTTTCATCTTGACGATGCCAGGGTGTGTGTTATGCAACTCATCCAGCAGCGCATCGCGTCCCTTGGGCGGCACGATCACTCTGGCTCCCCAGAACAACACTCCTTGTTGTACGCTCAATTCGTCTTTTCGTTGACAGTATGCATCGAGCTCTCGTGGTGCTTGGTTAAACCAACTATGTTCCACAAAGTGACGTACTTGTGAAAGAACGGGGTCAAGAGCCGTCCATCTTTCGATCTGGTCCGATGTGACCGGGCTCTCGTCCATGGTTGACAATGCCAGGACTACTTCTTGTGGAACCGGTACTTTCTCTGGTGTGTCAGGCAGAGGTAATCGACTAAGGCAGTCAGCGTGGCTGATGCTGGTCCCCGGCCTGTACTCAAATTTGTACTGGTAGTTGCTCATTGTCAGCGCCCAACGTTGTATTCGTGCGCTGGACATTGGCAATATGAGTCGATCTTGTTTCAAGAGTCCCAACAATGGCTTATGATCCGATTGCAGTACGAACTCGCGACCATAGAGGTACTTGTGGAACTTCGTAATTCCGAACACAAGAGATAACGCCTCCTTTTCTAGTTGCGCATATTTCTTCTCAGCAGAAGATAGAGTGCGTGACGCGAACGCTACTGGCTTTTCGCTGCCGTCGGGTAGGCGATGAGACAACACGCTCCCGAAGCCATAGGGAGAAGCGTCACTGCTCACAACGATGGGTAAACGGGGGTTGTAGTGTACAAGCACCGTAGAAGAAGACACTAATGCCTTTGATCGTTCAAATACATCTTGGTGAATCGCACTCCATTTCCACTTCGCGTCCAATCGAGTCAACTCATGCAGCGGTGCCAAGAGGTTGCTGATGTTCGGCAGAAAGTTGTGATAATAGTGGATCAGACCAAGGTAGCTGCGTTTTGCGGGGCACGCGCAATCTGTATGGCGAGCACCTTGTCGTTCGTCGGGTGGATGCCCTCCCTGTCGATGATATGGCCCAAGTACTTGCAAGACGTCTGTCGAAACGTGCACTTCTCCTTCTGCAACCGTATTCCAGTATCGAGCAGTCGCGTGAGCACCATTTGCAGGTTGCTGTCGTGCTCATCTGGTGTCCTTCCAGAAACAAGGATGTCGTCCAGATATACCACGGTCATAGGAATGTTCTGCAGCAGTTGCTCCATGATGCGTTGGAAAATTCCAGGAGCAGAAGATACGCCAAACGGAAGGCGTTCGTACTCGAACAGACCTTTGGAGGTGTTGATTGTGGTTAGCTTGCGCGACTCCTGATCGAGGACAACTTGTTGATAAGCGTTGCTTAGATCGAGCGTTGTGTACAGTTGTCCACCAGCTACTTTGTCGAACAGATCATCGATGTTGGGAATGGGATATTTGTCGACCTTCACTGCCTTGTTTATCGTGACCCTGTAGTCTCCGCAAATCCGGATGTCTCCTGAAGACTTGAGTACTGGTACAATAGGAGCAGCCCATTCTGAGAACTCAACGGGATGAATGACGCCCTCAGCCTGTAGGCGTTCTAGTTCATCTTCTACCTTTGCACGAAGAGCGAGCGGCACTGGACGTGGTTTGCAGTACCGTGGCTGTACAGACTCATCAATGTACAACTTGGCAGTAACTCCTTTGAGCTTGCCTAGTCCTGCCGTGAAGACAGCTTGGTAATGCTCAAGAAACGAATCTTGGTCCATTTTATGCAGTTCAGCCCAATTAAGACGTAGCACCGACAGCCAATCACGTCCGAGCAGATTCGGACCAGCCCCTGGGACGATCAGCGCACTCAGCGTATGATGTTGGCGATTGTGATGTACATTCAATAGCACCTGCCCCAGTGGTTGAATTGTGTCGCCTGAATACGTGCGCAGACTTGGCACGTCACGTGTGCCGAGTGTCAGCTGTGGATTAGCCTCTTTGATTATAACCCAGTCTCTGTCTGCTATCAACGAAACTGAAGCCCCAGTATCAATTTCCATCTTGACTCGTGTACTCTGAATGTCAATTGTACACATGTATGGTGCGACAGTGTTCGTGCGCGTGGCGTTGCAGTTGTACAGATTTAATGCGTATGTGTCGTTGCATAAACCTGCATTGTCTGATTGTTGTGGAACGTCCTTTACCAAATTAGTGTTTGCCAAGACAGCTCTACACACTCTAGCGAAGTGATTAGGTTTTTCGCATTTGTAACATGTTTTGCCCCAGGCTGGACATTCCGTTCTATTGTGCGGAGATTTTCCACAGCCTGGACAAGATTGTGCATTGCCGTATTTTGAAACGGTATCGCTGCAGCGCGGTGGCGCCACACGACGGGGTTTTCGTTGATTGTCAGTTTTCGGTGCGCACCCTGGCGACCAACAGAACGACTATTCCAGTCGCGGTTTTGCTTCCTCGAACGCGGGTGGTGATGACGATCACTGGAAACTGCGTTGACGTTCATCGTTGACGCGGCGTTGGTCCCCATGACCGATGATTGATGCATTGTGGACTCAAGCGTACGACCGTACGTCAGCAAACGATCGAGACTGATCGTTGCCTCACTCAGTCCCTTTTCGCGAATCTTAGGCATCGTGCACTTCTGAATGATTTGCGATTTTATTTCACGCGATTTGTCTTGAAAATTGCAATTTTTAGACAGCAGTTGAAGTCGAGCGTGAAATTGGTCCAGTGTCTCACCAGTGTGCTGTTGTGACTGGCGAAAGACGAACACTTCATATTCTTCGTTTCGTTTCGGTGTGAAGTAGGCCGTAAGCTTGTCTTTCGTTTCAGCGTAATTGTCACTGTCGACGACACCAACAGACTCACTCAACTCGAATACAGCTTCACCAGCGTAGTGTAACAACATCGCCTTCTTCCGCCTGTCGTCGTCTATATCTCGCGCTACGACGAAATTGTCGAAACGGCGAATCCACCGCTCCCATCGCGCACTTGCGCTGTCAGCGGGCGTTATGGCGAACGGCTCGAAACCCGTGTTTTCCATTTTTCACAATGACGTAGTCAGCGAAAGTTCTACTTGCGTGCGACGGTCTAGGTGCTAGAGCTCGTCTTGTTGTGGTTACTCATCCCATCGTTCGTCGCCAATATGTCGTGTATTGGGTACGACATTTACAGAGAACTATTGACGTAGTCAAATAGAACAAACATTTTATTGCCGGAAGTGCGGAACAACTCTCTAACCAGGAACAGGAACACGTGATATGTCATATATAACAATGCTAAAGTAAAATATATTAATATTTTTGTAAGTAAACACAACGCAAAGTTCACCAACCTTAAAGGGGAAATGAAACGATTGAACAACCACAGCCCAAACATAAGAACATACCATTTAGAGTACATGTCATCATGATTTGACAAGTACAGCGTCACGGTATATTTTAAATAATTTTTCAAACGTAGCTACTATCGGCACAGGGCGCCGCCATCATGCTCCAGGAGCGTGTGGTTGTACATCCGGTTTGATTGGCGAGATGTCTCCCAAAGCTGTATACAGCAATTCGATAGGCGACGCAGCGTAGCTCTCAGAAAAACCGACGAAACGCATACAAACACATAACAACAGAACAATTTAATGCACTGCGTGGCTACTAGATATACTGTAAGTGTTAGTAAGCAACTTTTCACATACTTCCACAGAAGGATTCCAACAGAAAAAAAACAAGTTATAGATGATGAATTTGACGTGTTCGCCGGCGGCAAGATTGGCAAAAGTCTGCGGTGGTCACTTTCAAACGCCGATTGCAAGCCTAAATACGAAAGTTACGAGCATAAAAAGACATTGAACATCGAAACATAATTCTTGGTTAAAGTCACAGGTCCATCTTCAGTCGATTTGTTTACATATAACTATGCACCGATGAAGTAAAATTAAACGAAATCGACCTGGAAGCTCGACATTATTGCCTTATTTGGAGGGTGAAGCGGCGCGTAGGAAATAACAAGCCGAAACCAGCTTGTTGTTGCCAAGGTGACTCTGCACTCACGAGTTCCGTCAGGTATCATTACGACCACTATATAGTCCCGCAGTTCTAGTTCAAAGTCTGCATATATACAAATATGAGGTATTCAAAATTGAAATGTAATAAGAAATGTGAATGTGATAAAGTACAAATACGTGTGAATACTATGATATAATTGGGAATAATGAGTGCTTGTAATCCGCCGATTTAGTTTACGCCGGCAAGTCGTGCCGGCGTGTTGCTACGTCTGAATACCGCAACGTCTACATCTACGAGTCTATGTTATCGACTTAGTTGCTGGTGGGGGAATAACCTTCAAAATAATTACAAAAATAAATGTCAGCTACCGTAGCCAGTATAACGTTTTGCGAAATAGTGTCGTCATCTATTAATCAACATTAGTCACAGTCCGGACCAAGCCCTGTCAATCATGTATTGTAGGCATTGTCATTGGAATGTATTAATTTAAAAGAAATAGTTAAAGACAAATATTATTGAAGTTGGACTGCTCAAATACTACAAAATGTAACCGCATTTAATTAAGTGACATTACAAGTATTTAAATCCTTAAAAATACTTGTTATACAGTCAATAGCATACAACAAAACACTATAGTCGTATCTGATATAATTAGTTATTAGCATAGTAAGTAGGTTCACATCAGTCAACTAAAGTCAATCACCATGTAGGCCTAATACAAATTTATGTGTCTCAAATATTGGCTTGTAACAATGGACCCTGAATTGATACTCCAGTTTTGAGGCGACAATTTAGCAAGCATGCAATCATACCAACTGTTTTCCTGATATAGATTGCATGACTGCAAACATCAATGTATGCTTTTAATAACAAGGACATTTTATATAATTTAGTGACTTTTGAATGTAAGCCTAACAAGGAAAAAAGGAAATAACGTCACAGGAAAAAGCCACAAAGATTAATAAATATATATTTTGTATTTATAAAGTTCAAATGTTAAACACATTTGAGTGCACATGCATTTTAATCATGAAAATTAAAGATAACACACATATATCCACTAAAAAAACCGTTAAAAAAGTCACTTGTAAATCGCACTTGTGCTCCAATTTTAATTAATATTTGCAAGATTGTGTCATTTTGTTCATAATATATAACGGAAGTATCCAAACAACCATAGGGCCTAATACCGAGCGCAAGCTTCTAAGGATCCAGCGAAGGATTTAGCACGCGAGATGACATCGTCCCTCGTGGTAATACAAATGTCACTTGTAGTGCTGTCACGCCATCGAACTGTAGTGTCAAAACATAAAGGAAGCCAGTGGTCGTGTCGCCACTGCGACACTTTGTCGATGCAGTAGTTAATAATACTGACAATACTGTTGTTCCATTGAACATTCACCATGACAGTGGGTATGCAAAGCCTTCTCCGACTGACCCTGACCATGGCAGTTCTGTCAATATAGACGCCCTTCGGATGTCCCAGTCTCGCTATCGCCATCTTCAGACGATTCTGTCTGCAACAGCGAGAAGAGAAACATTGAAGCGAGTGATGCAGAATATGTTGTAGCATGTGACAGCGGTATCACTGATGATGACTCAAGCGGTTCTTACACTAATGGGAAAGAGAGAAAGTTTGTCATCTGTGAGAAAAACATCATTTCACTTTTCTGCACCTGCTAAAACACCAAACTGCAATAAACCACTTATATCAAAGCCTAGCATCACAGTGACTGGATTTGCAGTGGTTGTGACCACAGAATGTGTTGATGGCCACTCGTTCATGTGGCACTCGCAACCCAAGATTGGTAACATTTATGAGAGTAACTTGTTGATACCAAGCGTCCTCTTCCTGACTGGACATTCATTCACTGTGAACAATTTGGTCAACCTAATGAACCTATGTGCCTTGTCACCCCGCCAGTGCTACAACATACAGCGGGCATACATACTGCCAGAGATAGAGGACATGCCACTCAAAGGCCATCATGTCAGCTCTGGCCGGACAGAGCGTGGTCGCAATTGCCAACCACCTGTGGTATTGCGCATCAGCTTGTGGTGGTGATGCCCGCTTGATGAAGGAGATGTGGATCTCGCTCCTCCATCACATCAGGAATTCCATTCATGGACAGCAGGCGCAGAGTTGTACCGGAAGTGCAGTCATGCAACGTATACACAACAAGAAGTGAAAACAACACTGAAGGTACAGAAGCCTTCACTGTCCAGAAGGCTATACTGGACTGTTGCCTACTGTATGATATAGAGAGCGTTATGAAGTGTGTTCACACTGGTGAACTGGAGAGCTTACATGCCCTCTTCCTCAAGTATGCACCCAAGTTCAGCCGTCAAGGCATCATAGCCCGACTCCACTTGGCCACCATTGACCACAACACAAATACAAGGTAAGGCTTGTGATATCAATAGTTTTAAAATTTTATGTTACAAAATAATGTATCAGTTGCTTGACAAAGCTGCACACTTTAGAAATCCAGCATTGCATTAGGAAATAAACTGAAATGGCTGAAAATCCCTGCCTGTACTCGATAGCAAAACAATGTTAGGAATACAGTTTCGAAAATACAATCTCACTGCACAACAGCATGCAAGCAAACAACAGATAACATAATTAAAATTGAGGACATTTGTTTATTGTTACTTGAATTGTTTAATTATATATCAATGGAATTGGAATGGTATGCTTTGGAATTGCTTATTGAAATATAAACTGATGCATATATAAATTATATATATATATATATATGATTCAATAATAAATATCTGAATGTATTATGGAATTGGAATTCCTTGGAAGTTTAAATTGAAAAGGATGGCAGAATTTGGAACCGATTAATAAATGACATTAGCCGTTTGATTGATTGAGAGAGAGAGAGAGAGAGAGAGAGAGAGAGAGAGAGAGAGAGAGAGAGAGAGAGAGAGAGAGAGAGAGAGAGAGAGAGAGAGAGAGAGAGAGAGAGAGAGAGAGAGAGAGAGAGAGAGAGAGAGAGAGAGAGAGAGAGAGAGAGAGAGAGAGAGAGAGAGAGAGGGAGGAGAGGGGAGGGAGAGGGAGAGGGAGAGGGCGAGGGAGAAGGGAGAAGGGAGAAGGGAGAGGGAGAGGGAGAGGGAAAGGGAGAGAGAGAAAGAGATATTTTTTATTTATCATTTGTTCAATCAGCGGGAAATGGTGAAAACAGCAGACAACAAGCTACGGTATCAGCTGCAGTATTCAAAGTCTGCTGGGTATGTAGTGAAGAAAGTGATGGCGTCAAAGGACTACAGCTTCCGAGGAGAAATTCTAGAGGGCATGGCAGCTAGATGCACGTGTGGCACAAAGCTGTGAAGTGTGCTCCAAGTTGCGACATCAAGTAAGGAGGTAACTCTAGCAGAGCATGCAGGCATCGAAAAACCAGCAAAAGAGGAGGCTGTGGCAAAGCAAAGAACCGGCTTTACGGAAAACTAGTTGTATCCGTATCAATTCGGTTTAGTGCCACCCAATTTCAAATGACAATGGATTTCTATGCTTAAATAACATTGTTTGAACATTACTGGCAGAAATAGAGAAACGTTTTAGGCAAAGTGCATTCTCACTACTGTATAGGACCTCCTAAAGTAAGGAACATCCACTTAAAAGCTTGTATCCTAGTTGTGGTATGCAATGTATTTTATTAGACACTATTCTGTGTAGGGAACTTTGGGTATATGTAATTTACTGGAATAGTTTAACCAAGTCCAAACATGTTACTTACAGTGAGTTTTTTTGCAACAGACTACCATTCTCAAACATCACACTGACCTGTACATGTATTTGTTCATATGACTCGCTGTACACTTTTAATGTGGCTTCTAGGACGTGTGTCACAAAAATTATAAGGGCCATTACCATTAAAACTGGACTGTTACCATCAAGTTTAGTAAAAGTAAAGTGCCATCTTACAACAAAATATATATGTTTTGTTTAATCTGTATGTTTTAGCCAGTATTATTAAAGTGTACTATAAACTAATGAAGCAGCAAAGGATTCAGCTATACGTTTTTTTTATTCATACTTCATTGTTAGTATTACATTTGACATTATCACAAAACAACATCTCAAAAAGTACTTAATAATAATAAGAACACTTATATAGTGCCATAAATCTAGATAAATCCATTTGGAGGCACTTGATAGATTTTGAAACTAGTACTACAAGTTTTGAATCTGTATCTTGAATAATAATACTTGTTTTCTTGACACATGGCCCTAGTGTTGAAAGTTGAAACCCACAATTATGTAAAACTGGAACTGTAATGGAATATTTTGTATGTAATAATTTTTGTATCACAATATTTGATCATAATGATGACCCATATCATCAATAAACGTGTTACTTATTGATGTACTATATGTGCACAGGACTGACACAGACCCAAATTGTAATACAGTTAGATTAAAATGTGTCACAGTGTGAAATGAATCAACTGAAAGAAACATTGAAAACCGGTGTGTGAATTTGACTAATGCATTGGCACAGTCTGCCATGTAGTCTTATTTATTTGTGAATTGTTTCTCCATATGAATAAGCTGTTGATATATTTCATGTTGGCTTCAGTATTACAAATCGAATTATGAACAGGGACATGCAAGACACTACAGATCACATTGTTGTTGCCAAAAATGGCATAAGAAGGCACCGAATAATTCATTCTTCCTTTTGGTCAATCTAATCTTACTTATCCATGGTTTTTATTTTCACTGTACACTCACCTGTATAGTGCAATGTCCATAGCTTAAATTTTCATAAACCCCATTCACTTCTGGATACAGCGCAGGCTGGTATAACACGTCTGTTGCCTTTTCCAAGTCTCTCCCTTGACCACAACGTGAAGTGACGATATGCGGCTAATCGAATCAATCGATATGTTCTGAAAGTTCATTTATTTGCATTAGTTAATAATAAACAAACGGTATCTTCTAATTATTGTTATACTGGCAAAACTGTGTGTTTTATCAATATCACATCATGAATTCAGTGAATTGATTCATTTGTTTGTGAAGGGCTGTAATAATTATGATTGTAAGACTACATTTCATGGTGTGGTCTTGATATGCCGGTCAAGCTTCTGTGCATACCAGAGAACGCGGACAAACCGACACTGATCGAGTTCTTTGTCACTACGCACATCAATGTGCCACTACTTGGATGTCGAGCGTCCGAGTCATTGGGACTTGTCAAACGAGTGGGCGAGATGTCGCGTGAGAAGCCACTAACGAGTGACACTCTGATGAACGAATATGAAGACGTGTTCACTGGAGTTGGAGAACTGGAGCATCCGTATCATATCGAGCTGAAAGAGGACGTACAGCCGGTAGTCCAGGCAACCAGGAAACTTCCATACACGAGAGTGGAAAGTTTAAAGAAGGCTCTAGACAAGTTAGAGAGGGATGGAATCGTCGCAGAGGTAGAACAACCTACACCATGGGTGAATAACTTGGTCATAACGGAGAAGCGGAATGGATCGTTGAGATTATGTCTTGACCCGAAACCACTCAATAGAGCGATTAAGCGTGAACATTTCGAGATCCCGACTCCTGAGGATGTGCAGTCGCGTCTAGCTGGAAAGAAAGTGTTTTCAGTGATAGATATGTCGATGGCGAACTGGCACGTCAGACTGTCGGATGAGTCCAGTTACCTCTGAACGTTCCACACGCCATGGGGCAGAAAAAGGTTTCTGCGCATGCCGTTTGGCATCAGTTCAGCCAGTGAAGTACTGCAGAAACGCATGCTACTAACGTTTGGTGACATCAAAGGAGCGTACGTGATAGCCGATGACATCATTGTCGCGGGGGATGATGAACAAGATCACGATGCCATCATGCGTGCTGTTTTCCAGAGGGCAAGAGAACGAAACGTGAAGTTCAACTCGTCAAAAGTGCAGTTGAAGGTCAATGAGGTGCTGTACATGGGACATATAGTATCGGAAGCAGGCCTCAGCCCAGACCCTAGCAAAGTGAGAGCCATCGTCGATATGCCACTGCCTGAAGACAAGCGCGCAGTCCTGAGGTTTCTGAACGTTGTGAAGTATCAGGCAAAGTTCATCCCGCGAGAGTCGCACATCACTGGTCCTCTACGTGCGCTGCTGAAAGAGGACGCGGCGTGGTGTTGGACACAAGAGCATACAGATGCAGTGAACGAGTTGAAGACAATTCTAAGCAGTTTGCCAGTGCTGAGGTTCTACGACGTGAACAAACCAGTAACGTTGCAGTCGGACGCGTCAAAGAGTGGACTAGGGGCGTGTCTTCTACAAGAAGGGCAGGTTGTTGCTTATGCGTCAAGGGCACTAGTCGGTGCAGAGCTACACTATGCACAGTTGGAGAAAGAACTGTTAGCGGTCGTTTTCGCGACTTCCAGGTTTCAACAGTACATTTATGGCAAGGAAATCGAAGCGCAGACTGATCATAAGCCGCTAGAGATTATAATGAAGAAACCAATCGGAAACGCAACGGCACGCGTACAACGAATGATGTTGAAGCTACAGCGATACGAGATAAACCTGTCATATGTACCAGGGAAGCTGCAGTACGTAGCCGACGCTCTCTCACGTGCTTACGTAGAGGGTGAGTCAGACAATGAGCTCATTGACGATATTGAGATTATGGTCCACAGCGTTACAAAGAACTTCCCAGCAAGTACAGCCAATGACGAGACTCTTCAGCGACTACTTCAGGTCGTGATGAACGGCTGGCCAGAGTCGAGGGCAGCTGTACCAGAGGACGTGAGACCGTACTGGAACATGAGAGATGAGATGAGTGCAGACGACGGACTCGTGTTTGCAGGCGAACGAATTGTCATTCCAGAGTCGATGAGGTCGGACATGCTGGAAGTGCTGCACGAACCACACATGGGGATGGAGAAGACGAAATCTCGAGCTAGATCAGCTATCTTCTGGCCGGGAATGTCCAAAGCAATCGAGGACACTGTCTCGAGGTGCAAAACATGCCTACAGTTCGCCCGGAGTAATCAGAAGGAGCCGATGATAGCACATGAAATCCCAGACGGCCCGTTCCGGAAAGTCGCAATGGACATTATGTCGTTCAAAGGTCGAGACTACCTTGTAGTGGTTGACTAATATTCGAAGTATCCCGAGTTGGCACTGCTCGAGAACAAGACAAGTGAATCTGTCATCTCGCATGTTAAGAGCATCAGTGCACGTCATGGAATACCCGAAGAGATCGTAGCAGACAACCAACCGTTTGGTAGCTATAGTTTTCGGTAATTCGCGAAGAGTTGGGGTATCACAGTGACTACATCGAGCCCAACATATGCTCAATCGAATGGGCAGGCAGAGCGAGTCGTGCAAACGTTGAAATCGCTCCTCAAGAAGGCAGATGAAGAGGGTCGTGATCCCTACATAGCGATGCTAGAATACAGGAACACGCCGATCAGTGGACTCCGCTATGCACCGGCACAACTGGCAATGAGCAGACTACTGAGGTCAAAGTTGCCGACAACCAAAGCCGTTCTTGAGCCGCGAGTCGTAAACGCGAAACAGGACTTGACAGACAGACAGACACGGTTCAAACAAGACTATGACCACGGTGCTACATCATTGAAGCCGTTGAAACCTGGTGATGTAGTACGAGTCCAGAGAAAGTGGGGCTGGGATCCCGCTATCGTTCAGCGGACACACGAGAATCCGAGGTCATACGTGATCCAGCATGAGGGAGGAGAACTCCGTCGCAATCGTCGTCATCTACGGAGGACACGCGAGCAGCCGCCGCTGATTCTTCCTCAGATGGACGATCCCGACGTACGAGGAGAAGGTAACGCTCTTCAGATGCCGGTACCGCCAGACGTGCCATCGCCACGAAGACTCGTCGCTGTGCCGCCACGAAGAGTCGTCGCTGAGCCGCCACGAAGAGTCGTCGCTGAGCCACCTCCGCAAGAAGAGAATCCACAAAATTAACGATTCTCTAGATACGGTCGTGCAATCAGAAAGCCTATGCGATTTGACATTTAATTGTGTTTTTGTAATACTATTTGACATTGGTAGTATTATTGATCTGTTTCGCAAGTAACCATTATGTGACATTCTATGTGATTTTTGATAGTCGATATAGTGTGACTTTTAGCCTAGTTTGCTACTCGCTTGATATCGATTTATCCACAGCGAACATTCGTTAAAGCTGATGAATGTGTTTTTGAGTCTTAAAGGAGGGATGTTATGTATCAGGATCGTTATAACTGGTACGTTATACAGCTACTTACAACAATGAGCTATTACACCGTTGATGGTAATAAAGTTGTTGTTGTCTTCCGGTCAAATTCGAGTTGCACATGTCTAGTGTTTCCAGTTCCAATTAAACAAGCCGTATGCTGCTTTATAAAGCATAACAACACTAAATCTAATGCAGGCATCTGCAAGGTCTGTCATACGGTGATGTACGGCAGCTATATCCCTACAGCACAGCAACTCGATGTGCGTCGACATTGTCATTGGGACGCAGTGTTCACACAAACACCATGCGACATTATTAAGTCGCGTAACGTCTTCGTCGTCGATAGACCAACTGTCACTGTCCGACTCCCACAACTGAACCTGACCCGGGGCCGGACATTATCGGACTGTGGATCGCACACTGTCACTGGGTGAAACCCGTATGGCACAGGCCCTTTGTCAAGTTTGTGTGTGTCAACCGTATCAACCGTAATTTCCGAGTGACAAGTCGAACTAGAGTCTTCATCTGTCGTATCGATTTTCTCCCCAAGTGATACGGAAGTTTTTTTAAATCACTTAATAACTCGTCTCTACCAAAATCCTTCGACGTCAACAAAATAAAAATAGTCCCGGTATGCGCGCGCATCTAATATTCTGAACTTTGCTTTGAAAACCCCGCCCCCTTCTAGATGCTAAAATCTTCGTTCAGGAAGTGTAACTTTAACAACGATTTCATTGGTTATAAATCGTTGCCATTTAATTTCACCTTTTTATTTCGAACGCGTATACAAGTTATTTGTTGACCTATAGAACGCCTATTGTGTATAATAGGGCACCATATCTTTGTTTTCGCACAGAAATGTCTACTAATGAAGTAAACCGAAAAACCCCGAAATTTAACATTGATTAGATAGGAGTGAATCAAACCACTCGCTTGGAACAAAGATGGCGATACGCAGTGCTCTATAGCGACGATTTAGGCATAGAACAAAATCGTTTTTTTAGTTTGTCTTATAAATGAGTACGTTTCTGTTAACATTAATGTATACTTATATAGTATATATTTAAATATGTAGCATGAAACAGCTGCATTTCATTTCCCCTTTAATATTGCCCGGCCGAATACAATGTAACAGATTTTACCCGCCGAGCATCTTCTGATGGCATTCATTGGTCGATATAAATGTAAACAGTAAACAAAATTACTATGCATATCGAGACCCACGACGTTTTCCGAGACCATGTGATCCAGCAGATCGACTGCGCGGCAAAAAACCTGCGTCATTTCTGGAACGCGTTAAACCGACTCTGAGCGGTGCTGCCGCCAAGCGGATGTTGACATACAATCCATAAACTTATGTATAATGTCGACACCACTTGTTTTTATCCACGCTTTTGTTTGTTTTTCTTTCTTTTTTTGAACATCCTTCTACACGATTGTTTTCCTTTTTATTCGACTGCCCTGACGTTACGCACCGCACAAATGCTAGTTTAGCTGTGAACAGCTGTAAGGGGATTATTACATCAAGCATCCTATAAGTGTTAACGGTGTTATAAGCAAGGAGCCTCTATTTGGACAGGAGGCGTCACTGAGCGAGAAAATGGCAGTCTACACTGAAGGTTTTTGTCCGCCATTCGGGAGGCAAGCGCATGCGCCTGCGGGACCGGCAGCGCGCGATGTTAACGTATTTATTCAGTCACTTCGTTTCATCAGAATAATTACCAAGCCTGATGCGTCATATAAAATGAAATATATTAAAGTAATCCTTGAAGTTTTTTAGATATCACAATTCGAAATAATGAAATGTGGAAACAAATCACGTAGAAACGTTGCAATTATTTGTTGAGCCAACTGAACTTCGTCGTGTTTCATCAAAATAATCATCAGGCTGTACTACTTCTTATATAATTAAAATATTGAGGTTATCGTTGAAAATGTTGAGCAATGATAATGCAAAGAACTGCATTTTCTGCACGCGTATGGTCTGGCTTGGCGCAACTCCAGAATGGCGGACGAACTGCTTACGTACTTTCCTCGAACAATGTAGATAGCGCGCGCTGCACCGTCTTGTATTGATATACGATCTTTGGTTACAAGTGTCCAATTTGTTGGTGTATCTGATAGGTGGCGCTTTTCGAGTCAACATATAAAACAACAAAATCCATTGGTTAACGCCGCTCTTCAAAGAAGGACGAAAACGCCCTAAGAGACCGAACAACTTCCGGTATAGTAATAGGAAAGTCGAAGTCGTGTTATCCAAACATCGTGTTATGTCTTATTGTTGATTCGTCATACTACTGTTTAGCATGATGTTTCACGCTTAAAGTGAGTTCATGTTTTTAACATAGTATTTTATTATTTTTCTTAACGATAGAGTAACATGAATAATTACTTAGTGACTGCGTGTGTGACACGCTGCACTGTGTGTGTGTCTGTGAGTACTATGACTGACACTGACTAAGTTACTGACCGACAGTGGCGACACTAACTCTCATTTCCAGTCACACAGACACCGTGTCACTGACGCTGAGTATGACCACGAGCGCACTGTCACAAACACAATGCAAGAGAAATGTTAAACCTGTTTGCATTAGACTTAGCAAGTAATTTTTAGTGGGCTGAATGTACAACGGACTTATGCCATCACTCCACATCTGCCGTGCGCCGTTACCTGCCATATCTCAGAAACCGTTCAGCATCTTTTTCTCTAATTTTGCATCTAGACGTACCTTAGGGTACTGCCACTATGCACGAGAAAGCTATATTTGATAGAATCATTTGAAGGTCCCCAGCCCCCCGAAACTGGTATTTTTTCACATTTTATATCTTTTTTTTAAAAACACTTCAGCAGCTTTTTCTCTAATTTTGCATAGACGTATCTCAGGGTACTGCCACACAATACATCTGTATTTGATTGAATCATTCTAAGGGCACATCAGGGCCCCCCAAAATGCAAAATTTTCCTACTATTTCCATACTGCTGTAAGCCTCCTGTGCTGATCTCTATTTATAACTGCCACTGATCTCTGTTTATAACTGGATGTTGCCCTATATCTGATCAGTGGGGTGGCTAAGCAGCCTGGCACTGAATTTAGGTCAGTGTGTGGTCAGAGATGCCACTTATTTAGGGTTATTGTTTTATAGTTGGTCAGTCTTGGTGTGTCCAGGACTGGGCTGTTGTCTATTGCCCAGTGTGGGTGGGAGAGTGAGTACTTAGTGGGCTTCAGGCATTGAGACATTCTGATGTAATACACCTTTTGTACCATTACAGGTATAATGATATAACTAGCTAAGCACCAAATTTCTAGTGTATCATGGCACTATACGTTAATAACATTCATACCATAAGCCAACTTTGAATGCCATACATTCAATATTTCCATGCCATCCATGTGCATATGCAAAACCTTTACAGTGTTGGGCTAATGCTAAGTAAATTGCAATGCTACTTAACCAACTGTAGACTATGCTATAACAACAGTAACTCAGAACTAAAGGAAATCAAGTGTGTAGTCCCACAAGGTTCAATCCTTGGCCCATTATTATTTGTTCTGTACATAAACATGTGTGAAGTCTCAGAATTGCTTCATATTATTCTGTTTGCTGATGATACTAAACAAAATTATTCGGCTAGTAATACTGATGATGTGAGCACTGTTGTTAACAATTAACTAAAACAAACTAGATCTGTGGTTCCAAGTGAACAAATTGAAGCTCAATGTGAACGAAACACATTTTATAATGTTTAACAATAACAAATAACCTAGAACAGATGTGAATATAGTTTTGAATGAGACAAACACTGAGCAGGTATCACATACAACATTCCTTGGAGTAACCACTGACTGGCAGTGCGCATGTGTAAGGTGTCGCACATTCTTGTTTTATTCTCCTATGTTTATTGTTAAAATCACAAATTATTAAGACTGTCATCATTCCAAATTTACATACATGCATTAGTAACATCATCACCATGTGTCCGTATCAATACATTTGCGATCGATTAGTCCAAAGTTACAGTTCGCTAAATTATATTGCCTAACAACCAACACACATTTTCAAATCAAAATGGTGGATTTGTAAACAATAAGTAGAGCACGCGAAACCAAATTTGTCTCCACAGCAACTGAAATAATCGGCGCATTCTTACAAAATAAATATACATTACATTGAGTCATAACATTTTAGTTATATCAGTCACATAAACGAGGCATTATTGCAATATCTCTAGAACTTACTAACAGGCCCTCCTTCGGGTGTACAACAGTCACCCCTGTCCTTTGAAATACCCTGAGTCAGCCCAAGACAAAAACTTACGAATATTCATATACCCTACCATCTACCTGTTTGTGTTTGCACCAGCCCAAACCCTGCACTGTTTTAAACAGTTTAGTTTTATTTTAATTAAATATATATGAACCCCATGAAGAAAATCACACTTCCACACAACGTGTACAACTATAAGTCTGCTAACTGGGAAGCCCTCAAATCAAACTGTACCATTCTGGCTCAAAAGTACTTTGCCCGAAATCCTGATAATCTATACAAATTGGAACTTCTTTCACCAAAACTACACTAAACTGATAGAACAATCCATCCCTAACTGCATGACAAAATAAAAACCGCATTTACCCTGAATCACACAAAAAAAACATAATTAGACTACAAAGAAAACGGGACAAAACTCATGCTAATGCTAAGAAAACAAAGAAAAACAAAAACTTCAAGAACCTAAGAAAAGAAGTCAACAAAGAAATAACCAAATCCTACAACAGCTACATCAACAACATCATAGGTGAAAGCCTCACCACAAACCCTAAGTGATTCTGGTCCTACATTAAACAAACAAAAGCAGACAAACTTGGCATCCAACACTAAAAGCAAATAACAAGATGCAAACAACTGATCACGACAAAGCAAACACACTGAATGACCACTTCAAATCAGTTTTCACCAAAGAACATCTTCCTATCCGAACTAAAGGCCCATCACCATTTCCTTCAATCCAAACACATGAATTTGGAATAAATGGCATCCTAAAACAGCTTGAAGCTCTAAAACTAAAACCAAACAAAGCATCAGGACCAGATAAAATCCCAGCAAAAGTATTAAAGGTGACTGCCAGAGCAATATCCACAAAAATTCAACACATTCCAGCAATCATAAACCTCTGGCAAACTCCCACAAGTCTTGACCACAGCTCTTGTCACTCCGGTATACAAGAAAGGCAGCAAAAGCGATCCTGTAAATTATAGACCGATTTCCCTGACATGCATTGTGAGCAAGGTGATGGAGCATATCGTTCTTAGCCACATGATGAAACACCTCAGTGCTAACAACATTATCCTCCATCACCAGCATGGATTCCGAACTGGACTATCCTGCCAAACACAGCTTGTGGAGGCAGTCCATGACTGGGCTTCCTCTATGAACGACCAGAAACAAATAGACATCCTCCTCCTCGATTTTTCCCAACCTTTCGACAAGGTTCCCCACAAATGACTTCTCAATAAATTAAACTACTGTGGTATCACATGTCACACACTACAATGGGTTAAGTAATTTCTATCAAACCACACCCAGATTGTATCGGTAAATGGTTCCCACTCAGCTCCTGCAAATGTCATCTCTGGTGTACCCCAAGAACATCCTTCAAAGAGACCTAAACAAACTAGCCAACTGGACAGTCAAGTGGCAAATGAACTTCAATATCCCAAAGTAACACCTCATAATTACCTATCAATGCAAATTAAGCCACTTCACCTACACCATCTCAAACCAACCAGTTTCCCAAGTCGATTTACACCCCTATCTTGGCATCACATTAGACTCTAAACTGTCATGGACAAAGCATGTCAACACCACTGCATCTCAATCCACTAGAACACTTGGCCTCCTTAAACGCTCTCTCCACCCTGCAACATCTAAAGTTAAAGAAACAGCCTACAATGTGTTAGTAAGGCTAAAACCAGAGTACGGACCTGTAGCCTGGAATCCTTATACACAAAATAACATTAATACCCTAAACAAAATTCAAAGAAGCGCAGCTAGATTTACTCTAAATGACCACTGCCGCATAACCAGCCTCATAAACAAATCTGGTTTGCAGACTAGAAAGAAGATGACTACAAAACCAACTTACCTTCTTCTACAAAAAACACAACCTCCTGAACATTACCCTACCACAACATCTTATAGTCTCATGCTCCCGTACACAAAACACAAATACATACAAAATACATGCACGCATAAATGCATATGCATACTCATTCTATCCTAGAGTTATAAGAGCTTGAAATCTACTCACCCCATAGATAATAAGCCTACCCACTCAAGTTCTGTGAGTACCATCCACCTTGTTGCTCCAGCCCACCTTACCAGACTATAGATAAAGACAGAGATTCTGTTTTTAATCTGCACAAATTATTGCACTTGGTTTACACAATTATTTGCTTTATTTTTCTTTTAAAATAATTTTTTTAATTCAGTTTCATGCACCCTTCGCAATGCGCACTGCACAACTCCTAGGTTAGACCCAGAAGGGGCTGTCTGGAGAAACGACACTTAAGACCATTGATGAAAACTTAGCACGGAGAGAACACATCAAAATGGTTGAATCAAAAAGCATAGCAGTTTTGTATAAAACTATGCATGTTCTTGATTGTCAAGCATTACACTTCTTGATTGTCAAGCATTACACACAAAAATCACTTGTTGAACCACACATGTCATAGAGCTGTGAGATCTGGGGAAATACTTAACAATCTAGACTCAGAAATCTATCTCTGTTACAGAAAAAAGCTACACACATACATGATACCAGACAAAGCAAACTGTTCTATGTTAAAAAGACAAACACCACCCTCCGACTGTTGTCAGTCACCATCAAGGATATAAAAAACATAGAACAATTCAGCAAATAAATTGTCTCAGCTTCCAAGTTTAACACAATTTTAAAAAGCATTCAAGTTGTCATCACTTTCTACATTTTTGTGAATTGTTAATTGAAGATGATGTTTAGTTAAATCCATGTATGAGTGACACAAGCACTATGGTAACAAGTTTGTGCATGAACAGTGAATATTATTTTGTAACTTATTTATCATTTGTATTGTATTTATTGTTTTTTATTTTGAGAAGGGCGTAGCAACATATAAGTATATGACTTCAACTACATCCTTTCAGCAGCAGCACACCATATTGTGCATGTATTGTGTTGTTGAATAAACTTTCATTCAGTCTCAGTCCAAATTATTGGCAAATGTGTGACGCTTGGTAGCTCTAATATTGTGGTCCACCCTAAGGGGCAGTATGGCAGCTATAATGGTGTTTTTTTAACTAAAATACTCAAAATGTGTTCCTTGAACTTCCTTCCATATTCCAATAGCTTTGTAATGTTTATAACATTTTTTATCAATAAAGGTACCTCTTTGTAATAAATACATATCTGTAAAACACTGTTATTCATGGATAAGGTGTGGCTCTTTCAAGCAACCAATGCAGTTATTCAATCTAGCAACATAAATTTGCAAAACTCTAGGACTAAAAATGGTATGGTGATCTGATTTAGATTGTTGTGTGGTCCTGGATATTCTCCACAATCTGTATAAAACATTTTGGTTTTATGCTTTATCTTTGGAGTAATGTACCAAAATGTGTCGAAAAATATTGCATTTACAATTATGTAGTTTGACAATTCAAGATAAAATATAAATATTTTTTAAATGTGAAATGTCTTTATACAGATTGTGGAGAATATCACAAAGAACAAAAAAATCCAAACCAGATTACCATATTGTTATTACTTCTAGTGTTGCAATTTTTAGATGTGGTATAAATTCCATAATTTGACAACCATTTTGTTTGTTACTGTGGAAACGGGGTCGGGCAGAAAAAAATGTCAATAAACTTTTTACTCGGTAAAACCTTCTCTACACAAACAAATTGCATTAATTATGCTTTAAAAAAATTCTATCTAGATGCCATACCAGATTATTGACAGAACAGGATGTGCCCATGCCATAACTTGTAAGCATAGTTTGGAGTTTAAATAAATTACAAATACCTGTAATGTATAGGAAGGGGTTTTTAATTAGTAAAGGCTAGAACAAATATCAGCTTTGGTTTAGTTGACAGTATGAGTGAAGTAATGTGGAATGACAATGCGGCGGCACGCACTCCAGATGTTGGTGGTTCTTCTTCAGGGGGCAGGATGGAGGCCTTGCAAGTCGTGTGTCATGTAGCGGCCCATGTATGTAACACATCAGCCAATTATATAATTACTTAGTGCTTAGATATTGTGTATGCATATGACACACTATGTATTATATTCTGATGTGCAAGCATGCCAACACTGTAGCACAAAACTACCTACATTTATAGTGTTTCTGAAAAAAACAATATACAAAATATGTTCTTGGGAAATCATCCGTATATAAATAATCCAATGTTAACATGTCTAGGTCACGGCCCATCTCACTAACATTCTTATGCACGATTTTGCTTTCTAAAGTTGATTTCCCTCCTTAACAGTGATCTTGTATATTGAAAACTCTCATAGACACATTCGCCAGTGTGTCACGGAAATGTCTGAAATTAACAAAAACTGAACTGGCCCAGAATTTGTTTAACTGGTTCAGATTAATTTTGAACTGACCCTGCTGAAACACATTTCCATTTTGCTACATTCTTTAATCACACTCGTGAATGTCTATCGTTTGAATTTTACATGTAAGTATATAAGATATTAAACAGTAATAATTAACATTAACTATATGTACACTAACATAATAGAGTTAAGTTACACTAACATAATATAACTTTGCATTTATAAATAATAAAAATTAGGCCATGAAAAATGTACAAACATATATGTAAGCACACACAGCCGCCGATTCAAAGGCCTTAATTTCGAACATTGCAGCATTTTGCATTTTGAAAGAGTGCCTTAAATTTCACAATAGATTCTATTTAATGATGATTTCCTATGAGCTCATTGTCCTAGTGAAACGGTCCCCAGATCTGGTAAATCTGCACCAGTGAACGCTGTCTTTATGTTTTCGTGTCATTTACTTTCCAGATTGTGTTGCTTCTTCCACTGCGTATATTGTACCTACACCACCGACCTGGAAATCTTGACCCTGCTTTCAAGTTCCTCTTCCGTCTTGCCTGGCTTGCCCGCATCCAGATTCCAATCACAGTTGCTGCTGCCATGTTCATCTTTGATTTTCGTTTTGAGGTTGACATTGATGAATAATCTAGTTTTCACAGCAGTGGAAACGTGTCATATGATGATTGAAATGGACACTGGAACTAAGATGTGACGTGTTGTAGTGATTGCGTTTTAGCATGTTAAATATCCTATAGTAATTTTGAAGATGGTTACAGTTGGTATTAATTCTGTAGGTTGGACAATGAGTTTGTGTAATATTTAATTTTATGTAACAATTTATTCTGAAGATGAGTCGTGGAATCAAAGACCTGCGTGAGTTAATCTGTGTGTCGAGGCTGTCAATTCGTGACAGTGATGACGAGTACCCATTAAGTAACTCTGATGATGAGGATGTGACACAGCCAGTGCATTCTGTGTCACGTAACGGCAGCAGCTGCGGCAGTCGCCAAAGCTCTGCTTCGTCTTGTCATTCGTCCACAAATTTTTACCAGAAATCACCGGATTCAGGATTTGGGACAAATGGGCATAGTCAATCTCCCATCTTGGAGGGTGCTATTGTTGGTGGGGAGTTGAACACCCCATTGCCAGATCTCAGTACTGTGAATATCCCTCGTTCTGCTGCGGCAAGGAAACGTCGCCGTCGAAAAAAGAAATCCAAGAATTTGTGGCTAGGTGTCGACGAGTCATCGCATGGTGACACCAAATCCACTATGTTGTCAATGTCAATACGCAGGCCACTCACGCCTCTTGGTGATATCCGAACAAACCCAACATCAGGGAAAGAGGGTGATTTTGACGATTTGTTGACATACTTAGATGCCACGTTGGTGTCGCAGTGGCTGGCGGAGGCTAACAGACAGGTGACGGACATCGCGACGTGGTGCTATAAGGGGGATAACTTTGTGCAGTTTGCTCACTTCTGGCTGTCAGACTTCACTGCGACGAAGCAGCAGGAGATCTTCCAGCTGGAGTACAGCATAGTCCTCGACCACCTGACATTGGCGTTTGCCACAGGTCGGGAAGCAGGCAAGATCAAGCAGCGTGACATTGTTCACTTCCTGCTGGCCGTGCTCAAGGAGTACCCAACCAAGCTGCTAGCCTCAGTGGGAGCGTACATGTTCCTTGACTACCTCGACGTCCTGTCGTCTGAACGCCGTGACACCTACAGACGTCTGCTGGCGAACGTACGCTGCTCGACACAGGTGAAGCAGTACGCACAGTGGACACTGGCCATCCGGTCATTCGCTCTGGTCAGCATGTGGCACGCGGTACTCAACTTCTACCGGAGTCTACTCAGTGACACGTCAGCCTTGAGCAGAGTACTGCCTGTGCCCATGGCGGTCATCAGCAAGACTGACCCCTATCCACAGAGGATGTATCATGCTATCAGGTCAGTCTTACATACATGGCTTTATGTTTAAGTAGTTCAAACTGCTAGTTGATTTAGCTATTGTATAAGTTGCATCAGTTATTGCATGCTTGTAAAGTTGACTAGTTTTTCTGTTTATGGGTATGTATTTTGCTGTCTTCCAGACATATGACATACATTGTACTTTTTAGTCCTTTGGGCCAAAAGTCCAACGGACGTATGCCATCACTCTGCATCTGTCGTCCGCCGTTAGCTGCCATATCACAGAAAACATTCAGAAGCTATTTCTCTAATTTTGTATAGACATCTTAGGGTACTGCCACTATGTACAGGAAATATGTATTTGATTGAATCATTCTATCCCCCAGGGCCCCTAAACTGGTAAATTTTTACATTTTGCCTATTTAAAAAAACTCTTCAGTAACTTTTTCTCTGATTTTGTATAGACATTACATATGGTAGTGCCACTATACACAAAACATGTTTACTGGTAGTGCTGTATCCAGTATTTGATTGAATCATTCTAAGGGCATCTCAGACCCCGTAAAATGCAAAATTTTCACATTTTGCCTATTTTCTAAAAAACTCTGCAGTAAGTTTTTTTTCCAATTTTGCATACACATTCCATGTGGTAGTGCCACTATACACAAGAAATCTCTAATTGATTGAATCATTCGAACTATGGTCTGTAACTATGATTCACCAAAAAACATGTTATTAATAATTACAAACAATATTATAGTCCAAAAGACTTCACAGCCTTTTGGCCCATATTTTATTGAAGGGTTCACCTATCAGTATATTCTACTTAAAGCATCAAGATAGCAATTATTTATTTTCAAACGCAATGTATTTGTGAATAAATTTTTAAAAAAAGGTTTTCAAAGTTAAACATTTGTGATGAAATTTAAAAATCAATTGTTTTTTTTTTACAAAATAACAAATACCTGGTACTATACAAATGCTTTTGGAAAAACACAAATTTTTGAGCTGAGATTTCATTTCCAAAGTAATTGACGCCAAGTCTGGATACAGCACTACCAGTAAACATGTCTGACTTGAATAATGTGGGCTGTTGCAGGAATGGGTTTGTGGACGTGGTCAAGTACCTGCTGGACGTGGGCAAGGTGAGCATCCAGTACCACGATGACTGCAGCCGCACACTCATCTTCATCGCAGTCGTACACAACCAGCCTCTTGTACTGCAGCAGATTCTCCAGGTCGGTCTTGGTTTATTGTCTTTCCATTGCTACTGCAGCTCACAACAGTCATGGGTCGGTTCTGTTCTCTCAATTCCAACGGTAGCCAACTGTAAACAAATTGATTGCAAATCCATCTTGCAAAAAACTACAAGGAAATGCATATATCCAGGGATGTATTGGGTTATCCTTGCAAGCCAGGGGTGATGACTGTGTACACTAGCACTGGGATATTTCATACGCATGGTATGGAAGCTAGCTGAATCAAACTGAAAATTGACTTCGCTATATCACCCACTCGTCTGACCTGCATGGCCGCACCCCAGTTACACAACAAGACAAAGCCTTAGAGTTCCAGGTATCCAAATATAATTACCCACTCGACCAATCCCACAAGCCGCTGACAGGTATTATATATTCAAATACATAACTACGTCTACTTCCCAAACACCGGAACTTGCAGGCAAGCGATATAATTGGCTGAGAGCTTGTTTTCTGACTTTTGCAAGGTGATCTGCCAGGGGGTACTGAGACTGATGTATTCAGCAGCGCCCCCTGGTGTGCGAGGATGTATTGGGTATCTAGGAACCAATTCCAGGACTTCTGTTGGATTTCCCAGATTCCAGGGAGCTCTTTCGGCTCAGGAGAAAACTAGTGTTGTCTCATTTTAGTTGTAGTTCAATTAGTTGGATACCTAGTAAACAATTTATCACCTGAAAAAATACATGTGCAAATGATGCTGATAAAGTGTATATTACCAAACAGTGTACATTTGTTTTTTTTATTAATTCAGTGGTAATACCACTAGATGTTTCATAGGCTATATCCATTACATTGTGACATGTAAACCGTGAACATAAGGAATATAAATATGGAAATGTTATTAATCAATTACATTACAAACAATCAAAGTCAACGTTTGGATGATTTTTTATTAAAATTTGCACTGTTATTAATTAAACCGACTGTACATAAATTACCCATGGGGTACTCACACCCTACAGACGTGAGCATCAACAAACCTGATTTGTAATGGGCTAAATTAGTTTATAGGGTAGTTCTAAGCAAATATACGATGAGACTTGTGTCACACTGCTGTGTGACTGTTGCAGACAGCACCACGACCAGATGTGAATGAGTCGGCCAAGACGGGAAACACGCCCCTACACTCTGCTGCCAACAGCGGCAGTGTGAGTGTGACCCGTGTCCTGCTACAGGTCAAAGACATCGAGGTGAATATAACCAACCCCCAGTGTGAGGACGCCACACCTCTCCACCTCGCTGTCATGCATGGTACGTTGTCCAACGAGTCACACCCACAGGTCCAGAAGCTACGTATACATGTTTTAAAATGGATTGTTCTTATAACACAACTATAAAATTGAAATTCACTTCAACGTTTCAACTCTTGCGAGTTTCAGATATATATATAGTTTTATAACAAATATCAATTTAAAAGTATTCTTATTCCGGGTAGATGTACATTTTCACTAATGTGTATTTGATAAGTTCATCCGATCCTGGAGTAACAAAACAAGCATACAACATTACGTCATTTACTTTATCTTCAACTTGTTTCTGCTGATCATTTAATTTCTGATGTCACCAGTTACATCATACTAAATATTTCATACATGAATGGGACGCCACACAAAGGACAGAACCACGCAAAAGCAGCATAGCCTGAAAGAGATCGTTATTCGATTTTGGATAATAGTATTGCCAATTCTTGACATTGCTCTTTTTAAGTAAATGATAACTAAACACATTTCACAGTTGAGCTAATTATAAAGTAAAATGGATGCATTGCTCTTGGTATCTGGCAATTTAATAACAAACGTTGTTTGTTGGTAAAAGCTAAATGATATCCAGCGCCAGATTTAGTAGTGTGTGGAACCCTGGGAGGTGATTGGCCAGATATTGTATCTACTAGTTTCCACTCCTTCCTACCTTCTTCAATGGGGACTTCACATGACTTTCCTCCATTTAGAACACCAATTTATGTCATATTGAAGCTCTCAGGTTACGTCTAAAAACATTTCGACCTCTAAGAAATTATCCCAAAAACATTTAGTGGAGGCCATCATAAAAAATTGTATTGTAGGGGCCACTGTTCTGTCTGCTCTGCCCTTAGTCCGGCACTAATGATATCTGCGCTGGTGTTGCAGGGTACAAGGACGTAGTGGAGCTACTGCTGGCGGCTGGAGCTGACCATACGGTCAAGATGGGCGAACTGACTGCCTGTGACATTGCAAGGGACTTTGGACATGATGATATTTTGGCTGTGTTGCCCCAGGTGGATGACTTATAAGGTCTTTGTGGTGACCATCCCTTGGATTATAGCACTCCTATACACCAATCCATCCAGTCACCATAAGCAAATCAATGCTTGCACTAGTAACCTGTGGAAACTGACTTGTACATGTAGTAGGTATAACCCGAGAGATTTATTGAGGGACAAAGTTTACACAGGGCGACATGGGAGATGTGTGAAGCAAACACGCAGGCAGTATACATTAACGCACAAAATATGGTTACTATGGGAAATTGCAATATCATACACTTTTGGAATGTTTTATGAGAATAGAACTAAAATTGGAGTGAAAATGTTTGTAAATTGTACGGCTATCACAACATATGGCAAACCTGGTCAATATGTGGATTACTTGTAGAATGTTTGACATTTATGCAAAAAAATATGAGCTAGTAACCTTTCTGAGACCTCCTACAATAAACAACAATTTGGACTCTTTTCTTTGAAGTAAAAAACTCAAATCGTAATTAATTATTAACATCCCTTCAGCACCACTGGGTAAAAACATGGGTGAAATGTTACCTCCTGAATGGTAAATTGATAATACTGCCACAACCGACATGACTACTAATGATTTGATCTTTTGAATGCAAGAAATAAAATATGAAATGTTTGTCTTAGACATACGACATTCTTGAATGTTCTTTGTGCAAATTGTTGTTGTTGTGTTCTGTGATGCCATAATAAAAGTATAAGCAATTTTAAGTATTTTGCACTAGTATTTTGCTATGCTTTTGAACAAATCTTTTTTTTGGACAGAAGAAAAACAAACCAACAAATCAGGGACATGGAAAACAACTATTAAATTTAGCTTCCAACATGTTTCATTTCACAAGTTGACAAGTATGTTTTCAATATCAATTGTATTTGTTTCGGTTGTTACTCCATAATTAACTCTTAAATTTAACAAAAATATGATAATACTGCAGTTTGAACAAATTCAGTTATGCATTTTTTGTTGGAATAATGTTAATTTGAATCAACTTGTTTTTGGGTCAGTGCAGTTTGCACAATTGTCTTGATCCATGTCGTTCTTCAATGAGCATACTTCGTACTGCCTCTTTCGGCCAACACATTAGTGTGTATACCGTGTGCACGCAATACATGTATTAATGTGACTAATTAACTAAAAAATAAGAGTGCATGTAGTTTTAGATTTGGATAAAGTGGGCTGGTGGAGCCAACTACTGTGCTCACAGTATTCTGAAAGGGACGAAGAGTTATTGTTTATATGGGGATTAAAATTCCCGACACACCCTTAGGACTGGCATAAAACAAGTACTTTTAGTATTTGTCAGATTCAGTTTTAACTAGAGTGCATGGAACAAAGATATTGTCACGTAGTGATTTATTTATGTTTCTGCAGAAACATGTTTATACAAAAAAATGCACATTTAGCATCTTCATAAATTTGTGTCGGCAAAATACGAAAAGTGAGGAGACACAGAATAATCCATTTGTAAGAGCAACACCAGCTGCTAACATCGGTACCATGCTGATCTATACATTTACCACTGTGTGTCAATATGTATGCATGCAGATGTTCCAAGTATCCCACTTGTCCAAAATCAATAGAAATGGGTAAATGGCATCAGCGTTCCACTTTTTTTTCTTCATATTTACCACTATCTCCCTTTTCGAACTTGGAACCTCTGGTGTGAGTATATAGAGGACTGTTCAACTAGGACAACATTTCATCCAATCTAACAGTTTATTTAAATGCAGAACTGACAGTAATTGAGAACATAAAATGTGTAAAACAACAATTATAACAATCATGCACATCACTACCATTTCTTGTACTAAACATATTCTTGACTAGATTCTTATACATGTTATTATGATTACTATCACTATACACGAGTTCATTCTAGTACTGAAAAGGCATTGTTAACGACAACAAAATTCTGGTTATTTTAGGACACAAACAGAAAATGCACTGCTGTTCACCATTGGGAATTGCTTAAAATACAAATGAATATCCTTATAAAATATTGTAATAAAAATTAACAAATTGTCATTAAATAAAAAATAAGTTCAAAATATTTGTTTCAGTCCTGAAAAATAGGATAATGGCAAAATCCCTGTACAGAACACAAGTTGTTTTCTTCTATGCAGTTCATGCGGCGCATGTACCTTTTTCAAATTGAAAATAATATAATGAATTGGAATTGGTCTATCTTAAATTCATTAAAATCATTCCATTCTGCAAGATAACTACACATCACAGTAACCTAGAAAGGCACAACGTCCATGCTAGTGTCACAGGTCAAGTAAAAGTGTCTGCAAGCACTGGACGCGTGTGTATCTATCACATGTTCCTCGGTTTCTTTGGCTGTGTAATCTTCGGTGTTCCTGGCATCTTGTTCTTTGTCTGCCAGAACAAAGCATTGATTATACACAATTGGCATCAACAATGGCTCATCATGGTGGAGCATTATAGGAGCTATTGCCAATTCTGTTACTCACAATTGATTAGTGGCAGGAATATCAATTTAGAATCCCATATGTAAGCAAACCCTTGTAGTATAATTTCCCATTAGTTCCTTAGCACTCACATAGATCGATCTGTTGACATTTTTTCACCAATCTGGAGATTTCCTAAAAAGTAACTGGATTCTTAGAAATTTGGTGTGACAGAATGTTTGTATTGTGTTATATTGTAGTGTAATGCTTTACCGTAAGGACTTTTGCTGTCTTCTTCTTTGCTGTGGCAGTCTTTGTCGCAGATTTAGGTTTGTTGACTTTCTCCTTATCCACTTTCGGCTTTTTGGTCTTTGTTGTAGCTGGGTTTTTTGCCGCTTTTACAACTGCCTTTGCCTTTGTTGTTTTCGTGCTTATCGTGGTCGACTTAGATGTGGTTTTCTTGACCGTTTTTGGCTTCGCTTTGACTACCTTGTTGGCTGCTTTGGCCACATTCTCTTTGTTCATTGTTGTGGTTTTCTTTACTGTTTTGGCCACTTTCTTCAGTGGCATATTGTCGTTTGTCAGAGAGTGTTCTGTTGACTTTGAGTTGCCTGTCTTGTCTTTGCGAATGGCTTTTAATTTGTCCTTATTTACAAGGAAGCGTCCACTCAACGATACACCTGCAATTGAACAAGGGTGTCTTAATCACTAATTATAACTCGGTTGTAACAATAACTCTTTTTTTCCGAATGGTGTCATATAATGCAGTGATTTCTCCTCAGTAACTCTACCACCCTTTGTATTATTTACACGGTTACTTCATGCTTTAGTTTCCACAATAGCCAATTATCTACGTAATTACGACAATAAAAAATATTGCTTTCCAACTAGGGAAAGGTGTGATAAAACTAACCTAAAATACAAAACAATACACCAATTTGGAATCCAAAATTGCTCTAGATTACAGATTTGGCCTTTGTGAACAACATATGCGATGATGCATTTATTGAGCAACTTGCTGCTTAGTTACCACAAAAACAAATTTTTGTCATCGGGGCAGTTTTACCCACTACTAAAGGTAAAAGTATTAATATATGTATGGTACTATAGCATTACATTAAATGTTGTTATGTCTAAATTAATTAGCCAACTTTAGAAGCTGACACTTGCCTTCGTACTTGGATCCTTTTGGTCGGATGATCAAGTTGAGATTAAACCCTTTGTCTAGTGCTTTGCGCAATCGATTCTTGATTACGTTGGCTGACACAGATGAATCCTGTTTCTGCAACCATAAAACGAACAACTTGGAAAGCCACGCTTGACACGCAGAGCAGGGAATAAACACAGAATGCCAACAGCCATGGTCATTAATCAAACATCAGTAACTGGAACATCTGCTGGTTATAAACTCTTTGTTGTGCATTTTATATCAATTTATTTGTGTAGCTGTTAATAATTCAAATTATTTATTTTGAACATTTCTAATACTTTGTTATCTTGCTGAAGAGGCTTTCATGACGGGAAATACAATGTTGCAATAATCACAACAGTGTGACAATGGTCCAGTGGAATTATATTTCATGCACTTAAAATTAAGTTTTGATATACAGTGTAGCGATGTATCCAGTCCTTAGGACTGCTCAAAGTGCTTTACACTTCACCCATTGGCAGAGCTATTCAATTGAACACCATCTTTTCTTCTCTGGGAAACATTCAGCCACACTGCAATTAATGCACAAAGACTACTCGCACTCAACACGGGTTCGTTCGATTGGGGGTACGATGCTCTAGCCACTGCGTGCCACTTAACTATATTATGGAATAAATCAATGTCCACATTGGGCACCGACAATGACAACTTACAGGCCACAGCACATTACGCCTATCGCGAGTCGCCGAGTATTAATTTATACACTAAATGTGCATCAAAACTAACCGCAAGGTGGTTCTTGATGACCACAAGTGTGACGCCCTTGCGGTCAGGGTTGTTCGTGATGGCGTCCACCACCTGGTCGAGCGTGTGTTTTTTGCGAGCGGGGGCGGCCGGCTTGGCGGGCTTCTTTGCTACGGCCAACAGTTGTTCGTCCGTCGCTGTCATACCACTGCCACCGACGTCAGTGTCCATCAACCGCTTGCACGCTCCGTGTTGTGTGTCGTTTTGAATCTAAAGAACACGTACAGAACATTTCAGCATTTTCACATTTTCAGCCACTGCAAAGGACATGTAAACGAAACCGCACACGAAGAGTTGACGAGGTAACCAGGAACTACAATCAGCAGAATAAGATGTTTTAGAGTATCGAGTATTCTTTTAGATCGAACGGCCTTTGACATCGAGTGACGATTCATTTCCCGCCAGTTTTCTCCACCACGTACATACTATTTCTTGTTTTGATGAGCTTCGTGAACCCTATATTTTCTTGATATTAATGGTGTAGAATGACGGGATTCTGAACTGTTTCGTTCGTGAGTAGAGTAGACTGTATTTAGGACTATCTATATTATAGGTATTTCGCAGTGCCAATTTAAATAGCATAACCACATTCGGCAAATTGGTTAAATGTCTAAGTACTGTCGTATATCCTAAACGGTATCTAGGAGTAAGACTACTTACTTTTCTGACTATGAACTGAGACCTGTGGAAATCCCGCCTAGTTACGTTGTCAACTGCGTCGGCTACAATGTCTTTGACCGCGACGACTACGATAGATCAGAGGCGCTAGACGATTATGACATTTGACAGATGGGCGTGACGATTTTCAGAAAGGGGTGCACGGTTAATCAGAGGGTGTCAACCTGTACAACCTACCCTGACAACGATTTTCTCTGACAATTTGTGTAAATGTAGTTCCATTATTAATCGTTGAAAGTGATTTTCTTGTAAAAGGTGATGCGCCGTACACACCTTGCATAAGGTTGAACAAATTGTCGTCAGTAAGAAATGGTTCAACCCAATAGCTTCTTTCCGCGTCCACGGATGAATAGCTTCGCGCCAAACTTAATTGAATCACGTATGGCAGTGTGCGTCAACGATGGATAATTATGTGGCCCTTCTACAGAACACCGAAGTGTGACGTCACGTTGCTGATTCCAACGAATGTCTCCCGTCGTATCTGTTAGCATGGTGTTATGTTTTGTTTCAAACTGTAATCATTATTCTGAAACCATACTTGTAGTTCTTTATGATTCCCATAAGTTGAAAGTGAGAAGCATATGTATTGGTGAAACAAATTATGTATTTTATGTATTCTGGAACGTAAAAACGAAATTTTAACACAAGCTACTTGATCGCAGTGACAAAATCGATCGCGGTGAAACATGTTTTATTGTGAATCACGCTACTTTCATCGCAAAATGCGAAAGGATAACCTGTCAACATCGTACAAATATAGTACGATATTGTTAAAATCGAAGGATTTAATAATATCTTGAAATATGGAACAAAATCTACTTCAGGCTGAGAAGTCAGGGAGCGGTAATTAAGTTGGCGTTTTTGGTCAGCCTCAAACGATTGTAGTCATAATTTTTTGATCCACACGTACAGGTTTATCGATTTCTAAAAGCTGCAAGAAGCTTCCTGAAAATCTATGAATATCCATGTTACTGTTAGTTCACAATTAATAAAAACCCATTTTGTAAGGGGATTTACCCATTGAAAACAAACCGCTAGCATCGCTAGCTTGGCTCACAATGACATGATAAGGGTGTGTGGTTTACGACAAGGGCTCCCAAAGTTTTCGGCTCATGTATGTATCACACATAATGTACCATTCGAAAGTAATGTTACAAGTTTGTCGAAGACCCTCTCGAAAAATAGCGCCCTCCCAAACTTTGTGAACCACTGACGAATGTGGTTCACGATATACTATATATGTGGTTTATAATAATTCCGTTTTTTAATATAGCGCTTTTTAAGTAAGTAAATACTAATCAAAGCGCTTCACATACTAAAATGACGTTGTTATTGTGTACAAACGCAGGTTCGAAGCCTTGGGGATGCCTGCAATCCCAGGCCGAAGAACGCAACTCAAAAATCAACCACGCTACGGGCCTGACTTATTTTTTACGGTGTACATGTGATTGTGGTTTATGATGTACAGAAGGGTGTGGTTTACTGTGTACATACGGGCGTTGTTTACGATGTACAATCATGTATGGTTTACGATATATACTCGAGTGTTATTCACGACGTAGGACGACAGTCGGGTATGGTGTACGATGTACAGACGGATATGGTTTGCGATGTACAGTCGGGTGTGGTTTTATGATGTACAGGCGGGTGTGGTTCACGATGTAGGACGACAGTCGGGTATGGTGTACGATGTACAGACGGATATGGTTTGCGATGTACAGTCGGGTGTGGTTTTATGATGTACAGTCGGGTGTGGTTCACGATGTAGGACGACAGTCGGGTATGGTGTACGATGTACAGACGGATATGGTTTGCGATGTACAGTCGGGTGTGGTTTTATGATGTACAGGCGGGTGTGGTTCACGATGTACAGACGGGTATGGTTTACGATGTACAGTTGGGTCTGGTTTATGATGTACACGTGGGTATGGTTTACGATGTACAGACGGGTGTGGTTCACGAAGTACAGACGGGTGTGATTTAAAGTGTACCGACGGCGTGTAGTTCACGAACACATTGACCTGCCAAGCACCAATTGTTGTTCTTCAACCACTAAAAGTTTTTCAATAGTATGTATAGACCCTACTTGTGTGACGAATATAAGAACATACGTAGAGGTTTCAAGTTTTCACATTTGAAGAAAGAAAAAAAAATACTCAGTATTAAAACAGGATACTGCAGTAAGTATTCCTCCAAAATTATAGGACCTACGGGAAAATGTCGTTCATCTGACCCTGTACCAACTCTACAGTCGTAAACATTAAGTGATAACGCAAACCGAGTTTGATTTGCCCGATAAAATATAGTTTTCACATTTTATTATAAAAAACCATCTACGATGTATGACATGTCGTATAAAACATATGCATGGTAAATTTACAAAAACTTAAAATGTAAGTAACAATCGTTTACATTATTATAAAAAGTTAATTGAAAAACATATAGTGAGATACACATTACATCACTGAAATGTAGACATTTATGTTTCTAGGTTATACGACAGTTTGCAGAGAACGACCATAAAGGTAGGCATATTACTTACAGGCACTGCACTGCACTGCACAACATTCCATATTTAGGATGTATTTGTCTCATAATGCAATACACTTCAGGTCTTACTTTGATTTAAAATGATGTTATCAAATATTCTTTGCATTTCCAGTGTTTATAATGGGCCTAAACTATTATGAGATTCGGTATCTGGCAAACAAGTCATAAGTCATCTAAAATTAATGTGAAATAAAGTAAAGGTAAGTTCTTCTATAACGCGGTATCCAGACCTTGGGACTGATCAGAGCAGTCTACACTGTACTTCATGGCAGACCTGTTCAATCGAACACCATCACTACTTCTCTTGGAAACATTCAGCCACACTGCAATCACTGCGCGAACACAATTCGTACACAAATATCCATCAATGTTTATAGCCAGGTACTCGATCATATAGCTGAGTGAAGTCGAGCAATGTACAGTGAACGAACTTGCCCAAGGTTCGAAGCGGCAGCACAGGACAACGATAACAGATTGATTCACGCCAGACGAAATATTAACCTACCGTTAGAGTACTTAGACTGATTCAGACTGAATATCAGCCCAGTTGATGTTTCATTCGACTGGACTAAGCTGGTCTCTGTCGAGTTAGGTAAGTGTTGTCTGATGTCAGTACTAGATCATGTTGTCTTTATATTACACCCACCAAGGACAGCGGTTATCATCATCATAACAGTAGTTTTATCTTACACGTTCCCACTGACCATTTCATTCCTGCTGCCGCCAACTCCACCGAAAGCGAAGTGAAGTAAGACCACGGTGGCGCCTTCTAGAGAACTGTCCTCCAAAACATAGCAAACACGTAAGTAAATACCTCTAAATAACTCTAAATAAATACCATTGTGGTTTTGAAATACACTGCCAATTTGTAGATCACAGGCCAATCGTCCAAGGAAAGAACTGTAAAAAGAGACGCGTGGGACTCGGTTCCTGTGAGGATATATCCAATGTGGTTGTATATATACCACTGTCCTAAAATTAGCATATTACACACACACACACACACACACACACACACACACACACACACACACACACACACACACACACACACACACACACACACACACACGCAGGTACACGCATTGTTGCAAGAAGACTTTACAGTATCAAACCAACCCCCGTATGTCAAGGTACCACCTCAAACATGTAGGCCTATTTCAAAGAATGTCTTGCATATTGCTAACATTTCTACATTTGTGTATTTTCGCATAATCGTGAAATCAGTAGGCTAATAGACTATACTTCACCATAAAACGTCACCACGTTGAACAAATATGTAGTCGTGCATAAAATGACCACGTCTCAATGATATGTGATTTGTCGTCGCTTGTCCAGATTAAATCTATCATGACACAGATAATGTATACCTATACATTTCCACAATTCTAGTAGGCATGTTAAAAGTTTCCTTTTTGTGCAAAAATTCATTATATTTAACCACAACATCCGCCAACCAATCGTTCCTCGTCGTAGCTTCGTAGGATAGTATTGAACGTGTGGTATCATTGGTATCGTAAGATGTCGTGCGTGAATACTGGGCACGAGACGTCCACTGTGTTCGCGAGGCTAACACGCAGAAGATACTCAAGGCGACAACGACAGCAAGATGCGGTCGCGTAAGTCTGTTCCCGCCGCTCGTGTCCAACGCAACGTCGAAGTCGAAGCAGCCGTCCGTCCGTGCCACTTTGAAGCGCCGACTCCGACAGAACTGGCGTCCGTTCGAGTACAGATTGCGTATGATGGACCCCTTAAGCACGGCCAGGCCACAGGCGTCGTACCAGGCGTCGCAGAACTGTTCGCACACGGTCAGTCGCTCGCCCTGGTAGAAGAGGTTCTGGTTGGGCGCGCAAATGTAGCACATGAGATAGTTGACGTACCGTTGGCATGCCCGCGAGGCACCCTGCAGCGGCTTCACGCGTCCGAACGTCGCCTCGATCTCCTGTTGCAGACAACAACTGTTCTCTTTGAACCATGTACAGTTCTTGAGGCCCGGCTGTTCACTCGGCGCACGGTTGTTGAAGAACGAACAATACTGCAGCTCACTCGATTTAGTTCGTACGGAGGCGAGCGTACAGCTCGCGAAACAGGCGAAAACGGTCAACAAGACGGCTCTCCCGAGCGCACTACAGGAAGCCATCTTCGTTGTCGATTGATCCGCATTCTCGTTTTGTCATATACCGTCTGCGAGACGCTTGCTTAATCAATATCGCCATCCTCGCTCATATCGCTGAACGCGGTACAATTGATTTTGTCGGTGCAGCGACATTCCGGCACTTGATGGTCGTTAGAGACGAGCGTGCGCAGATGAGCCGAGATGACAGGTTGATTCGTCTGACACGAGGGACATTAACCATGCAGTGTTATTTGAATAAATCGGAGAATCATAGAATACAAGGAAGGGAAAATAACCAGTTTTGGAAGTAGTAATTATATTAGCCTTTTACAATAGGACCTATTGCTTAGACATATCACGACAAAGATGTTCGATTAAACAGGTCTGCCAGGCAATAAAGCGTAAAGCGCTTTGAGCAGTCCTGAGGACTGGATACTGCGCTATATAAGAACTTACCTTTACTTTTTTTTATAACAAAAGCACATATAAGTTGGAAAGAATTCAAAAGAACGATGGTATAAGAGGACCATGTCATTAGAAGAACCCAGGTAGGATGGATAGACTGCAAAGAATAACTGTCACAAGATCATAGGCAAGCTGGCAAGAAAACACGTAAGAGCAATGTCATAATAATTAAGGCCATGTCGTAAATAAACTTGACGGAATTCGAATAAAAGCAATATCATAAGAAGGCCATGTCACTGGAAGTTCATAAACTACGTAGAATACAAAGTGCAATCCTACAAAACGGGTATATCATAGATCAGCTGAACAGAATGCAACGAACAGCGGAGTCATAAGAAGGCAATACCACAAGAAGACCAATGTCATAATAAGGCCAAACCATAATGATGATAGATAAGCTGACAACGAAGGCCACATCACAAGAACATAGATACGCTAGAAAGAATACAAGGCCATACTACCAAGCATAAGAATATCACATACATGCATACACAAGAAAACAAAGAAGAGCAACTAGTGTGATCCCAGCTGCGACACAATAATTATAAATCCTTAATTGGTGTTCAGTGTGTATATGTGTAGTGTTCAGTGTTCAGGTGTGTATAGTGTTTAGTATATATATATATACACATATTTATATATATATAAACATATATATGTATAACCAAATGAACAGTAGGTTCTTGTTACGTCATTCACTTGAAAATCACCGTTGTCTTTTACGGACCGGGACGGTTACTTCAACATAATTCTCCAGCTATTTCTGATACAGTATGCTTCGAGTACGAGTTCCAGACATATTGGCGACGCGTATTAATGCAAATGTGTTCTATTTAGTTGTATGGCAACTAGTGTATTAAAATTCGAGCTTTCAAATTCACACATACGCCTACACCAACGCAAATGACATGTAGCGAGCTCAGCATAAGCAATCCAAATCGTTCTATTCCATGCTCAACGGGTCCAATAAACAGAATTAACAACTTTCAATCTTTGTTACCACGTGGCCAATGTCATATTGCCAGTGTCCTCGCAAATTGAATTAGTGCACGTGTCAACTATCACCATCAAGACAGGCAAGTTACTTGTTGCATCGGCAGGGTGAACGCGCAGACTGGCCAACGTGTAATATCAGCGAGGGTGGACAGTAATTCAACGTTTCCATGTGATATGTACAGACACACTAACTCCAGCAACATTGACGTGCAATATAAATTCATCCAAAGCAATACTCACATTCACAGTGACAAAACAATACACAACTTTAGCTGTTCTATATTTGTAACATAACAGCATAACATTTAACTGAGCAAGTTAAACAAGACTTAAAATTGGATGATTTTGATATCACATTTCATAATACAACAGTATTGTTGTAATTACTGAACATGCTATGAATGTTGTGAATAAATACCTATTTTCCTAGAACTAACAATGCATGAACAATATAAATAAGTACATCCAAGCATTTCAATTGTGAACATGTTTAGTGATACAATTATTTTTAATATGGTGCAATGTATTTAAGCAATTTGATGCATTTCAAATCGATTAAAGATAAAAATGTTCAGTGCAAATGCCACTGTTAATTTTTGTTTTGCTAGCAAAATTAATTTTTTTTTTAAACATTTACTAAAATATTATCAGAAAGACAAAGTTGTTTAAATGTGGCTGTGATGTAAACAAGCAATACATTCCTAGCAGACTGACCATCGCCACAAATAAATAAAAACATGTTACATCATTCATCAGTGTTAACATATCTCCTGTTGCACCAGTCTTGACCTATTGCATTGTTTGCAGTCATATTTACCCGAGGTGCTAATTTTATTAGTTTTCATTCATATGCATATGTTTGTAGTCTGATTCACAGCTTCCAAACTCGGAAGTTGCATTGCTTTTCTTTAGATATTTAGTCTTCTATGCAAGTTACACATTCTCGTAAGTCTGTTTCTGAACGAGTCATGTAGCTTTTTATGCTATTTCACCACGTCTTACAAGCACTTCCATGTTGTTGTATAAATATTATATTATACACTGTAGTCACCAGTCCTGTAGCCATATGAACATTGTATCTACACCAGTCATATAGCCATATGAACAATGTATCTACACCAGTCATGTAGCCATATGAACACTGTACCTACAACAGTTCTGTAGCCATATGAACACTGTACCTACACCAGTCATGTAGCTACATGAACCATATAGCCATATGAACCTGTAGCTCATATGAACCATGCAACTACACAAGTCCTGTAGCCATATGAACCATGTAGCTACACGAGTCATGTAGCCATATGAACATTGTAGCTGTATGAATCTTGCCACTGTTCTGTCCTGTTCCTTATTTGCAACCAGTGTATTTCCATTGTTGTCCTGTCCTAAAATTGTTGCCCTCTCCTGACAACAAGAACCATACAGCTGTTGCCCTCTCCAGGTGTGAAGCCATGTTGCTGTAGTTGTGGCTCCTTCTCTTCAGTTTCTTCTCTTCGTGTATCAGTTAAGACAAGGCTTGTTGACCTGATGTAGCAGTAGCTGTTGCCCTGTGTGGTGCCATCAGAAGGTCTGTTGTATCAGTCTAGACAAGGCTTGTTGACCTGGTGTAGCAGTAGTTGTTGCCCTGTGTGGTGCCACCAGAAGAAGGTATGTTGTACCAGCCAAGATAAGGCTTGTTGACCTGATGTAGCAGTAGCTGTTGGTCTGTGTGATGCCATCAGAAGAAGGTATGTTGTATCAGCCAAGACAAGGCTGGTTGACCTGGTGTAGCAGTAGCTGTTGGCCAGTGTAATGCCACCAGAAGAAGGCTAGTACAATGAGGATGTGCCACACCTGATGGCTGCAGCCAATGTAGTCAAAGCGACCTACAACAAACAATCATTGTTTATTTGTCTCACTGACATCCCAACATACACATCTGTGTGATTCGGTTGCAAAAGTTTTACTAACAATTCTGTGAGATGTAGCCAACTAAAACCGATTTGGTACATCACATGAACATTTAGCAGCGTTGTTTAATTTTGCTTATTTCAATTTTTTTTTTTTTTACATGTTAATAACAATTACGTTCAATTTTTATAACAACCTTCCAAACTTAGCAAATCTAGGTGGTAAGTCCTTCCTATTCAAACCGCACATTTCAGGTATATAAAAGGATTATTATGTAGCATCATGCTATAACCTGCAAGTTGTTAGCAATGATACGCAGCAAAAATGTGACCTACCTGGATAGCAAACTTCAGGGAACTTTGTGAAGTAGAAGAAGAAAGCCACCACACATATCAGGTACATCACAGCGACTTTTGGGGTAAATATCTGCAAATAAATTCCAACCCAGTTTAGCATGGTCAGCAGAACAATTCTGCAATCAAATTGACACAATCTTCATTAAACATCTCTATTGATGCTTTTGTGTCTCTATTAATGCTTTTGCTAGTGTATGTCGCTAACCACAATATACATACGTCATATTAAAACTGCATTTATTGCTGGATATTGGTATAAGATGTAATATTCACAGTAAAACTACCCTTTGCACTATCTCTATGGAGAAGTCTAAAACTACCCATTTGCATTATCTCTATGGAGAAGTCTAAAACTACCCACTTGCACTGTCTCTATGGAGAAGTCCAAAATTACCCTTTTGCACTGTCTCTGTGGAGAAGTCAAAAACTACCCACTAGCACTATCTCTGTGGAGAAGTCTAAAACTAACCACTTGCACTATCTCTGTGGAGAAATCCAAAACTACCCACTTGCACTATCTCTGTGGAGAAGTCCAAAACTAACCACTTGCACTATCTCTGTGGAGAAGTCCAAAACAACCCACTTGCACTATCTCTGTGGAGAAGTCCAAAACAACCCACTTGCACTATCTCTGTAGAGAAGTCCAAAACTACCCACTTGCACTATCTCTGTGGAGAAGTCCAAAACTACCCACTTGCACTATCTCTGTGGAGAAGTCCAAAACTACCCACTTGCACTATCTCTGTAGAGAAGTCCAAAACTACCCACTTGCACTATCTCTGTGGAGAAGTCCAAAACTACCCACTTGCACTATCTCTGTGGAGAAGTCCAAAACTACCCACTTGCACTATCTCTGTGGAGAAGTCCAAAACTACCCACTTGCACTATCTCTGTGGAGAAGTCCAAAACTACCCACTTGCACTATCTCTGTGGAGAAGTCCAAAACTACCCACTTGCACTATCTCTGTGGAGAAGTCCAAAACTACCCACTTGCACTATCTCTGTGGAGAAGTCCAAAACTACCCACTTGCACTATCTCTGTGGAGAAGTCCAAAACTACCCACTTGCACTATCTCTGTGGAGAAGTCCAAAACTACCCACTTGCACTATCTCTGTGGAGAAGTCCAAAACTACCCACTTGCACTATCTCTGTGGAGAAGTCCAAAACTACCCACTTGCACTATCTCTGTGGAGAAGTCCAAAACTACCCACTTGCACTATCTCTGTGGAGAAGTCCAAAACTACCCACTTGCACTATCTCTGTGGAGAAGTCCAAAACTACCCACTTGCACTATCTCTGTGGAGAAGTCCAAAACTACCCACTTGCACTATCTCTGTAGAGAAGTCCAAAACTACCCACTTGCACTATCTCTGTGGAGAAGTCCAAAACTACCCACTTGCACTATCTCTGTGGAGAAGTCCAAAACTACCCACTTGCACTATCTCTGTGGAGAAGTCCAAAACTACCCACTTGCACTATCTCTGTGGAGAAGTCCTAAACTACCCACTTGCACTATCTCTGTGGAGAAGTCCAAAACTACCCACTTGCACTATCTCTGTAGAGAAGTCCAAAACTACCCACTTGCACTATCTCTGTGGAGAAGTCCAAAACTACTCACTTGCACTATCTCTGTGGAGAAGTCCAAAACTACCCACTTGCACTATCTCTGTGGAGAAGTCCAAAACAACCCACTTGCACTATCTCTGTGGAGAAGTCCAAAACTACCCACTTGCACTATCTCTGTGGAGAAGTCCAAAACTACCCACTTGCACTATCTCTGTGGAGAAGTCCAAAACTACCCACTTGCACTATCTCTGTGGAGAAGTCCAAAACTACCCACTTGCACTATCTCTGTGGAGAAGTCCAAAACAACCCACTTGCACTATCTCTGTGGAGAAGTCCAAAACTACCCACTTGCACTATCTCTGTGGAGAAGTCCAAAACTACCCACTTGCACTATCTCTGTGGAGAAGTCCAAAACTACCCACTTGCACTATCTCTGTGGAGAAGTCCAAAACTACCCACTTGCACTATCTCTGTGGAGAAGTCCAAAACAACCCACTTGCACTATCTCTGTGGAGAAGTCCAAAACTACCCACTTGCACTATCTCTGTGGAGAAGTCCAAAACTACCCACTTGCACTATCTCTGTGGAGAAGTCCAAAACTACCCACTTGCACTATCTCTGTGGAGAAGTCCAAAACAACCCACTTGCACTATCTCTGTGGAGAAGTCCAAAACTACCCACTTGCACTATCTCTGTGGAGAAGTCCAAAACTACCCACTTGCACTATCTCTGTGGAGAAGTCCAAAACAACCCACTTGCACTATCTCTGTGGAGAAGTCCAAAACTACCCACTTGCACTATCTCTGTGGAGAAGTCCAAAACTACCCACTTGCACTATCTCTGTGGAGAAGTCCAAAACTACCCACTTGCACTATCTCTGTGGAGAAGTCCAAAACTACCCACTTGCACTATCTCTGTGGAGAAGTCCAAAACTACCCACTTGCACTATCTCTGTGGAGAAGCCTCCGTTGAGGTAGATCCAGTGTAGGACAGGGATGATGCCGTAAGCTGTGAGGCCACAGAACATGAACACCCGATACCTCTGGAAGTGGTCGGCAGCAAAACGAGGCTGGGTCTGCCAGTACAACACCACCGTAAACAGACCCGTGATCACGACAAAGTAGATGGCATACCACAACTGAAAGACAACACATATTCAATTAGTCGCACTTTAAACTACCGGAGTCTGTTCCTCATGTTTTATTACAATGTTCATAATACTAGACTAAATGCGTTGAAAGTATACTGCCCAGAAAATTGTGTTTAATAAATTCGAAACAGTGCTTGTGATTTTAACATTCTGCAGTCAAAATGTTCACGTTGTGAACATAACATTCACATCATAAACATGGTCTATTTGGTAATATTGCGGAGGCCAGCTGAGTTAATTTCAAAGCCATTTGATGGTTGGTGCTTGCGATATTCCCACATTGAAGACAACTCATCTAGTGACCTTCTTGCCAATAATTACCACACCTACTGATTGCAGGTAATGGAACAGACTCCTTTTACAAATCGTAAATCATATCAGATTGAGAATTAAATGAAAGGGATCTTACTGATAGCCATGTTTGATAGTGACAGTTGTCCATTTTTCAAACTTTCACAAGATCGCTATCTACTGCAACAAGCACCAGATGACTCGTGGACAAGGACTCTATCCGATCTATCTATTCCAAAGTACTATGTGGTGGACTGGTGGTGCTGACCAGGGCATTCTGGGAACATTCCTCACAGGTTAGGTTATGTTTAATGTTGGAAGCATTTAGAGCACCTCCCCTGCAAACTGGAATATTATAATATATCACATTGTTGTTGTGTGTGTGTGTGTGTGTGTGTGTGTGTGTGTGTGTGTGTGTGTGTGTGTGTGTGTGTGTGTGTGTGTGTGTGTGTGTGTGTGTGTGTGTGTGTGTGTGTGTGTGTGTGTGTAAAATTTTTGCTGGATAAAACCATCACGTTATTTTTAAACTCAATTTTACACGTGTATCAAACAAATAGCTATGAAGAGTGATAACTTTGGACTTACTGAAAGGCAGTAGTATGCGTAGTGTATGGCTGGCAGGTAACAGCCAAGCAGTCCTATGGAGATGCCAGTGAGATCTAGTGCAAACCACCGTCGGGCTGCCTGCTCTGAGTGGCACAGGAACAAGTGGTAGCCAGCGGAACACAGCATGCAGAACTACAACAAAACACAACTCATGTCACAGTCGGGGGCGGATCCAGAAAGCAAGTCTAGGGGGGCACAAAAACCTTCACTGGCAACCGAACCAAATGGGGTAGAAAATGTTCACTGCCGTGCTGCCATAACTTCACCTTCTCCACTGGCTCGACTGTGACATTAGAAGAATGGTGGGTGCTGTTGAACAATCACGTCAGCTTAACTAAACTTCACCTTATTGTAACCTGAACAGGGGCACGTTTCAAACGGTCTAGGCATACATGGTCACGTGGGCCCAGTCAAAAAGGTCTACGGGCATGCAAAATTACAAAGGTTTGGGGGGACACACATGCCCCCCCATATCTACCTGACAGTCCTCATTACATCACTCCTCTGTGTGATACTGCTCAAACAATGTTGTCCAAAAACCATATTGCGTTTAGCACCGATTCAAACAATCCCCCTCCTCCTATTGATATGTGGGGTGAGATATGTGGTCTAAAATGACTATCAGCATAAATTTGCATTAACATGTTTCACTCATTAAGTGGTGCCACCATATCAATTTATTACCCCTGCAATACTTATAGAGATTTTGAGGGATTGGGAGAGGACTGGAGAATGACAGCAGAAGACAGGGAGGGGAGACGGTTGGTGGAGACAGGGAGGGGAGACGGTTGGTGGAGACAGGGAGGGGAGACGGTTGGTGGAGACAGCAGTGCAAGAGCAATGGGGAATTAAACATTTTTTTTTACAGACGAGCATCGAGGCCCGTCTCACCCCTGGCATACAGGGAACCAAGAGAACAACAAACACAGCCACCTTTGTAGTGTTTAACGTATTTTGGGATTTTACAAACTTGTACAACCATCCCGCACTGCAGTAGATTGTTGGTTCAAAACATGTCCAGAGAACAACTCCTGTACACATCTTACTCTCAGCTCTGTACAGTCAGCTGTGTCAGTCTCGTGAGAATCTGTGAGAATCTGTGAGATCCAACCATTGTATCCCAGTTTGTTTTATAGATTTCTGCTAGCAGTCTTACAGATATGAATCATTCACGGTTGGCAATTGTATTATATTCCTAAAAATATAAATAAGTTCAAATACATGAAGACTTTTAAACACATGTTTGGCAATGTTCTATACATAACTTGTAATCAAATGGTACTGGCGTCACAATAGAGGTAGTAAACAAATAATTCCACGAGGACTCATTAATGATGCCATAAAATTATTATTAAAATCTTGTTAAAATAAAAAAATTGCTTTCAACCAAACTTCATAATTTGCAAGTGAACTTTTGTAATGTAAATGTGGAAGAACTTATCGTATTATTGAGTTATTTATGATCAGCATACATAAATGACCTGGCCCTGGATTGATACTCAAGTATAAACTTCTAGTCAGAAGAGCCCACTTACTTTAAGAGCTTACTTGTTCAAATACCATGTATAGAAGCAACAATTTATCTTACAGGAGTAATTCTCATGAACAGGAATTCATTTTGTTGAATTGGCATGTTGTGAGGGGGGATGAACGTGGACATATATCAGTGTAATCTGAATGACCTGAAAAAAACTTTGGTAAAAAATATCACAATATTATTCTTAGTTTAAACCAGGCATAAAAATGTATGTGACACTGACGTATAAGCCCAGAATGTGGTAGTTATCAGTGTAGCTTATAAATACTGACTCCCCATTGGACCAAAAAGAGAAGCTCCCCTAGACGGCTTGCCCCTCAGACCTCTATAGTTGTATGTTGGGCAAGACAACTGACCTGATAGCATAGCAGAGTGAGAGAGATGATCAAGTGATCGGACGTCGTGCCGTGGCTCTGTGGAATCCACAGGGTGTTGTCCCATAGCATGAGAAAGAAGAAGATGATAAATCCCACCAAGTGTGACCAGATGTTCATCGACTCGTTGTTCCACACAAACAGGCTACCAATAGAGAAAGTACAACAAGAGTAAAGGGAACTAGTCGTCAGCAGGAAGTGGTCATCAGGTCAATTTTGTTTTGTCAATAAAAAAATCAATTCCACCTTGCAAAAATATATCCAATCATCAATTCCAATTTACTGTTGGTAAGTACTAGGTAGGCATACAAAAACACAATCACAATAATACAAAATTCTATCATTTTATGTTGCCTTAATGTTGGCACGTATCCAAAGAATTATAACTTCCTTCAGAAATATTTGTCATTACATTAATAGCCAAAATGACATGTTTGGCAGGCACTGGGCTATCTACAGCCAAAACTTGAAATGATATATGGAATATATGGAAATCTTTCCAAATACTCAGATGGATTGTTGAAAGGAATACTTAGTGAAATATATTCAAACATAAATGTAACATGTATGGTAATGACAATAAATATACAAAATAATGTTGTTGATTTAACAATACATTAATGATATATATGTAGGTTGTGTATCACTGCCACTGTATTTAAAGTTACATTATTTTCAAAAATAAGTTACTATTGTGACGACATATTTACAATATATACAAACAAACACTTAAAATAAATATCCGAAACCATTTAATTATTATTATATACTAGCTTGCACCCACCCATGGAACAAAATACTTGTTTACAGTGGTGTCATCTGGTGAACTGATCAACACTCAAGTGTCTCAGGATAGAGATAGTCTCTCAAGAAAAACCACACGTGTCAAACATTTTAAATAACAATAGTTGAGTTTCTTAAATACATTGCCAATTGGTAGATCAGAGGTCAAAGGAAACAAATGAACATAGAAAGAGTGGAGTTTGGCGCTTGGAGGAGATACACTTTCAGTATTCAAAAATGTGCATATATAAAATAAAAATGACATTTGGGAGATATTCCGACATATTTATAGTTTGCTTTGTATAAACAAAGGTTTAATGGCAAACAAGACATGTATATAAATACCAACCTTGGTTATGTATCACTTTAATATTGTAAATTATAGTAATTAATTTAAAATTGTCATCATAATACATTTATGTTGTTACCAGCGTAAACAAGTACAGTAAAACCTGTCTTAGCGGCCACCTGTCCATAATGATAACCTGAATATAACGGTCACCTTTCAAAGCACCGAATGACTTCCTATTAGTTTGCACTGCTCACTATCTGTTCATAACGGTAACCTGGCTATTGCTTATAACGGTCAGTAAATTTGGACCGAACCATTCATAATCAACCTGCTGCTTGCAGGCAGCTCAAAGTGAATTCATAATTTCCCTGAATAAAACGTCATAGAGTTGGTGTCATCGCCTGTACACAGGACTATCAAATTGCAATCGAGTCATGTGTGGTGTCATCAGCTTGTTGCAGCCACTATACAGCTTCCTTTACTCCAGCAATGAGCAAAGGGGAGCAGAATCAGCTTTGATGTCCAACATGAGCTCAGAGAAGCCATGGAAGCAGGCTGTTGTTACCTAGGTGGCTTGGCATAGCTGAAGAGAACACTTGCCTTGCACTCGTTCACACCCTCTTGTTTCCTTTTGGACACCAAAGCTTTTTTTGTTGGACTTTACTTGGAGGGTGTGATTTATTTCTTCATGGCCCAAAAGAAAAAAGGAACATCAATTAAATATAGCAAGTTGTGTATTGTGTTATTTATACTGCTGTTAACTCTAGGTTTGTATTGTTCATAAGCGTATCAACTAGCGAACGTCAACATAACCATTTGTAATTCTGTGGCTTCACCTAGTGAGTATCCAAGTCATGAAACTCTCCATAACGGCAACCTGCCTATAACGGTAATTTTGCACAGCCCCGACGATGACCGTTATGGACAGGTTTTACTGTACATAGAACTTTGTTTTAACTAACAAAAAATTAGCCTGTACCATCCTAATGGAGAGCATAAAAAGTAAGTGTATTCAGGAACATTTTCAACTTGCTCTTTGGAAAAAATTTGTTCCATCAACGAGAGTTCAACAAAGAAACAAGAATTATAATAACTGAAATAAGAAATGTATTCATTGTAAGTAGTAAGCTTACCTTTGGATACAAGAACCAAATGGCAGCAAGGCTCTATACCCATGGTGGATGTAAGGGTTCACACGCAAGTACTCTGGCACTTCAAAGTAGCTATAAAGTGCAATGGGCTTCGTGCACGCTCCCCGTATAATGTCTTCCAGCTTCTCGATCTCCAGGTCGAGAAATGTGTACACTGGTTTGTGGGCATTGCCGTTTGGCACGCTTGGCTGCTCACTAACATGGTTATTCAGTGCTGAGCTGTTGTCTGTTGCGCAAACCTTTGTGCCTGTTGTTTCTGTGGCTGCCATGCTGCTGGTGTTTATGGCGGGAGGCGCCTCCACATCATACAGTGCTGAAAACAGGCATAGTTTTTAGCCATGCCCTATCTCAAGCATGTATATTTAGTGCAAAGGTTGGTGCAATTTAGTTCACCAAGTCCTTGCTGAGCATATTATCTAACATCTAGGAACGGTATTTGATTTTGCAGGCCAAATTAAATTTAACCGATGACATTGCTACTGAATTTTTTGTTACAAAAAACTGAGACTTGATACTGAATCTAGACATGACACAAATTTAACATGTTTAATATTAGGTATGTAAACAACAAACAGTTGTAAATTAATTATTTTTAACAATCTGGTAATTTACCAGGTCTTCTATAATCAATTGAATAGTATTTGGCATGTGCTCTAGAAACTTACCAGTGCGTCTGAACAGTGAGCTGTATCATTCATAGTGAATTTGTGACATACTTATCCTAGTACTTATAAATAATAAGCTATTGTTATATAACAGTTGAACTGAACGCTAGTTAATTTCCAAAATATTACCTAACAGTAATTTGCAAATAAAAACATATTTCTGCCAAATTAATTGTCACTGCAGGCTCTTTAAAAATCTTATAAAATCTAACAAGGAAGGCAAAGATAACGCCAGAACACAACAAACTCACGTTTTGGTTGAGGCCACATGGTAAAGCTGTTATCTAAAGTCCGATGTGCCTAGATTGCTTTAGTGCACTTTCTGATTAGCCAGCGTGAGAGTTAGACGTAACACTACAGCGAGCATTCCATATTGCTCTTTGACCCAATCGATGGATCATACGTGACTGTCGCATCTCGTACGGAATCGGAGACAGAGATAGTTATGCAAGTTGTAATTTGGGGGACGAAAGTCGAAGGCATGTCATTAAAAGTTGTACCCTAGAAGGCCGCAATACTGGTATAGATCGCACAAAATAAGTGTGCTTGACAGAATCATTCGTTGTGTTGTTTGACGGAAATGTTAAATTGTTATGCCGGGTGGCTGAGCGGCATTGCTGCCGGCGGTAACCATGACAGACAATATAGCGTCTGTTAAATAATAGCTATAGTACTTAATGTAGTTTCCCTTACACTACCGCCTAGCTGACTAATGCAGTTACCCCTGGATACAGATTCGTGTAGAACAATATTTCTCTGTGACAGTATTGGTGGGATAAATAAGCTTCTTTTCCTCACGACATGGTCGTGGTTTTCCGCGAGGTGGCGCTTGTAGTTGCTTGAGTGAAATTGAAACTTGGCAGCCAACCTCTAAGGCACGCTGTGATGTTACCCGCGGAATCGTCTTGTTGGTCCGTGTACTTACTAAGCCATCATTAATTTTGTGTTGAAACTCCAAACGGAAACATTTAAAGATTTGAATTGGTGTTTTGTGATTTTGTGTGTCATCGAGTCAATTGCGGAACAGAAAATGTAAACAGTAGCATGTAGCAAAACAATAGTAAAGAGGTAGTCCCTAAATGCATAATCCAAAGCCACCAGTACAAAAGCACTGAAGTGGATATGAAACCCACACGTTGTTAATTTTTGACAGAATCTTGCAATTTATAGAACACAATTTATTCTACTAATACACTACAATTTCAAGTTATATCGCCTAAAACTAAAACTAAAATGTAAGGGCCCTGTATAGACTGCGCTATTCCACGGTAGAAGTATTTTCTTGGCCGACATATACTGTTGCAAACTAACAACACCAAATAAATAAATCCTTATCAACAACACAATCACCAAATGCAGCGCACGCTTGTCTCGTGTTCCCGAGAACTAACGACGGCAAACAACGCCTGCACGAGACAGTTTTATATATATATATCGGCCGACAAAATACTTCTGCCGTGGAATAGCGCAATCTATACACCGCCAATTCTAATTTAGGAACTGCTTTTTAATAGCTGCAGAAAATACACTAATGTGGAGTTTATCGGGTAATCTGTTTTACTTAAATTGCCTAAATTACTTCTTGTCCTTGCACTAGTTTTATCCGTCACGTACCCCAGGGAGTACCTAGTAGGCAGACATGGAGAGGGTGTTAGAGGTAAAAATGAGAGAGCAGGTGCGGATCAACAAGATGCAGTTTGGCTTTATGCCAGGGAAAGGAACGACATATGCCATCTTCATTGTGCAAATGCAGGAGAAATACCTGGCCAAGAAGAAGCTCTACCTAGCCTTTGTCGACCTGGAAAAGGCGTTTGACAGGGTACCAAGGGAGGTGATGAGATGGACCATGAGAAAATCAGGTGTGGATGAGTGGCTTGTGAAGGCAGTGATGACGTTGTACGGCGAGGCGAGCACCGTGGTGAGGACGGGGCATGGAGACAGTAGCAGCTTTGATGTGAAGGTGATGGTGCACCAGGGCTCAGTATTGAGCCCTCTGCTGTTTGCCATTGTGATGGATGTGGTGACGAAGGAGGCGAGGGGAGGACTGCCCTGGGAGCTGCTGTACGCAGACGACCTCGTCCTTATGGCAATAACCAGGGAAGAACTGAGAAGGAAGCTGGTGGAGTGGCGTGCGAGCTTGGTGGCCAAAGGACTGAAGGTGAACCCCGGGAAGTCGAAGGTGATGGTCAGCATAGGTGAAAGAGGAGTGATGTCAGAGTCTGATGCATGGCCATGTGGAGTCTGTAGCAAAGGTGTAGCCGCAAACTTGCTTCAGTGTACATCGTGTACCGAGTGGGTCCACAGGAGATGCAGTGGTGTGAAGGGCAGCCTTCAGGCAGTGAGCGCAACGTTTGTGTGCAAGAGGTGTCGGGGAGAGGTACCACCCGCGGAGGTGATGGAATAGGGCTTGGAGGTGGATGGAGAGACATACGACACAATAGACGACTTCCGCTGCCTGGGCGACATGCTGAGTGCGAAGGATGGGGTGGATGCAGCGGTATATATATATATAAAACAGCGAGAGTGAAGTGTGCCCGGCAGAAGTTCAGGGAGTTAACACCCTTCCTGACTTCCAAAGCGCCACCTGAAGATGAAGGGCCAGGTGTACATAGCTTGTGTCAGAAGTGGCCTGTTGTGTCGTTGCAAGACGGGCAATGGGGACCGATAATGAAACGAGGATGGAAAGGGTTGAGATGAGGATGGTGAGATGGATGTGTGGTGCATTACTCAGCGACAGACAGCCCAGTGCAGAGCTTAGAAGAAGAATATGATTGGAGGCGATTGCGAATGTGATCAGAAGAAGCAGGCTGAGGTGGCATGGGCGTGTAGAGCGAAAGAATGACGCGGACTGGTTGAAGGGCTGAACAGTACAAAGTTAGTGGTGGAGGGGCAGCCCCCGTCGGCAGGCCAAGGAAGACCTGGCAGAACTCCGTGTCTGCACACTTGAGTCTGATGGGTATTGACCCACGGGATGCGCGGGACTGTATCAAGTGGAAGAGGGCAATTGGAAGAAAGGCGAACCCAGCAGAGCCGGGAAACACCGCCTTTAAACGTCGATGGTGATGTTGATATTTATTAAATATAACCTTTATTACATGCATGCATCCTCGCGTGCCAGGGGTCGATGCTGCTTATTACGTTAGTGCCAGCCAGCAGTACCCCGTGGCTGATCGCGTTGAGAAACTCTGATTTTAAGCTCAGCCTATGGAATCGCTCACTAGATCAGTGGTTGGCGGCAGGTCAGGTGATCATAATAAAATTAATTTCAACCAACCATGGCTCGTGTTACATGCAATGTTTGCACACGACCTGGCAGTTCCTTAAATTGTGGGGCGTCCTTTGCATTAACTAATGACGCTTCTAGGATATTCCATGCAGTTAAAGTGCGGGGAACATGAGTTTCTATATTTTTCAGTGTTGGCTCTGATGTGTTTATGTTTGTAAGGGTGATTTCAGCGTGTGCGTCTGTCTGCAGGTACTAAAATGTTTCTGGACGGGACAGAAATTTATTTGATTGTGGACGATTTCGGGAGGTTCCTTCTCCTCTCCACGAGATTTGACCAACCTAAATCTTTTATCATATTTGTTACGCTGCTATTGTAAGTGTAGTCGCCTTTTACGAAGTGGGCTGCTCTTCTTTGTATTTTCTCGAGTGTGTTTATATTGTTTTGTAAGTGTGGATCCCATACTGTGCAGCCGTATTCTAGAATTGGACGAACAAGGGTAATATTAGCTTTCTTTTAGTACCTGCGGACACGATTTCAGGTTAAGAATGATAAAGTGGCACTGGCTTTGTTGCAAGTTTGGGAGATGTGTGTTGACCAGGATAGGTTATCTGCATGACCTTTACCCCCAAGATATTTCCCTGTGTCAACTTGTTTTAGTATATGATTGCCAAGTGAGTATGATCTGGGTAACGTATTTGGAGTTCTGGCTATTCGCATTACATTGCTCTTTGTTGCATTAAAGTGCATACCCCAATCTTTTCCCATTTATTGAGAGCGTTTAAGTCGGTTTGCAAGGCCAACTGGTCCTCTGCGTTTGGACGGGTCTGTATAAGAGTTTGACTCAGCTAACTTCCACACTTCGCCAGGACTAGTTTTGCATGGCAAACAGCCCTGGCTTGCACGGATGCATGCCATTGGAAAGAACACAACATCCAAGAGTAAGAGAAAATGTCAATGGAATATCTCTGCAACCACGAGAAAGAAGATATGGACATACTTGAGTCACATACTTTGGTATGACACCACACAAACTACCTAGCTATGGCTGCACTTAAATGAAAGCTATCTGGAAAATGGAAAACCACTGAAAGCATGAAAATACGGTGTTTGTATGTAGATTATATTGATTCGCCATTATAAAAATGGTTCGAGTAAACAAATCAGCCTTCTCATTACCTCCACTCAACCGACTTTTCTAAGAAAACTTTCAAGAATAACAACGCAAAAATTCAGTGATCAAAACAATTTCACATTCATTTGTACAGCACTCGATTCACATACATGCATACACACGAGGTGAATTGATAAGATTTGTTATACTGGTGTAGTCTTCATACACACTGTGCACCGTCCGTGCAAATGTCCACGTCAGCTGCAGCTTAAATTGTGCTAATAAAATACCACTGATTAACATAGTAGCTTCAACCATAACTAGTTTGTTAAACTCAGATGTACGAATCCAATAAATACATCTTTGTGAATTTACACGTCATGGCACAAATAAATGACTCTACACCACGTCCGGGTGATTAAGAATGTGACGTCATCACATTTCTTGAGGTCACTGCTGGCAATAGCCATCACTAATCATGCAGAAAAAATCAAATTAATATTATAGTGAAAAACAATATTACAGTGAAAAACATGTATATAACATCTGTAAAATGCCATTTATGCACAGATGTCTATTACGTAGTAGTCTGTATAGAATTTCGATGTTGCCCAGTGGATGTCCCAGCATCAATCATAGCAGGATTTGCTGCTGAACACAAACAAAAGCTGCAACATCTGGATGCAATTTATCTTTGCTATCTTATGCATCTACATAATCTTTGTATAATGACGTCTGATTTTTTAAGATAAAAGTAAACCACATATTCCCTTTTCTTGTATAATAAACATGGAATAAATAAAATACAACAGAAAATAAGCTGTTTTGATCTATTTCATGGCAATTTTTAAAGGATTTGTTGGAGGCATCACATTGTTTATGACATACATAAGGGTGATCCAATATTCCCTGTCATGTATATTTCACAGTTGCGATGACATCCTCCTAACCAAACTACTAGAAATAGGGTCTGTCCAAATAATATTTAATAACCATTCCAAGGCAACATTTGAACCAAACATACATAACAGCAGCAGCACAGCTCAACCATTCGTGGCGGGAACATGCGACAACAAATCTTGAGAATTCTAAATACTTCCAAAAGCACAACAGTGCACCTTGTTGAGAAATGAGAGGCCTTCTGCCTGCAGAAGGTATTCATGGATCAGTAGGCAGGTGCAGTTAAAAGCAACAACCATTTAAAAAACTGATTAAAGTGGCCAATGCTGAAGCTGAGAATCTAAGATAAATATCACCAAACTTTACATGGCCCATAGTCGCTTACATGGTCAGGAAGGAATGCTGCGCTAGGTATTCTTTCCTGTAATATCCCAGTTATCAAGTTCACATTACCCACTGTGGCATACCTTGTTTTCGCAAAGAAGTAAAACAGAAAACGCAATCGTCAGCGAATCTAATTTGAGATGTTTCGCACTGCATATCTCTATGATTGCTTGAGGGCCTTAATACCCTATTTCATACCAATCGATCATGCAACTGCTAATAAATCAAGACATGACCTGATCTCAATTCAATTTGCACATATCAATGTTATCATTGGAAAAAGTCAGTAGACATTTCGTCTTGTTGTGGCATGACGAGGTGCTTCCTGGCTCGAGGCAAGGTATGACTACTGCCACCAGAGGTCGCTCCAACCCCGTCCACCGTTGCCATGTAATTACCGATGTTGCTCGATTTGAGGGGGTCCAACAATAGACTCTGATGCATTGCACTGTTAACTGGCAGCTCAACGTTTCCACTACACTTCCTGGCTGCCGCTGCAAGTTCGGCCTCCCTTTCAGAATCGTCCATGAAGCCAAGATTTGCAAACTCCGCAGAAGGCTTCGGCGTTTTCTTTGTCTTCTGTTTCGACTTTTTCAGGCTGCCGTATGAGAAGTCTCCACAGGGCAGCACCTCAACATTTTCATCCTGTAGTAGGTCAGAGCCTTTGCTGTAATGTCTCGAGATTTTCTGACTGTCTTTCTTTGCCGAATGTGGACTCACATCACTGCTAGAACTGTGACTATCAGAGGAGCTGTGGCGGCGATGTCGCCGATGTGTGCCCCGTGATGCTACACCATGACCGCTGCCATACGTACTCGTGTGTGACGAGTTGACCTTACCCCTGGTGGCCGACCCAGGCATGAGACAAGCCTGGGTCAGATCCGCGTGGAAACTGTCTGCAGTGAACGGGGTGATGCCGAACGGGTCCACCTCGAAACTCATGCTGGACTTGTTACTTGCACTTGTCACTTTACCAGCGGCGTACTGTGGCGCTCCCTGGTGTTGGAGGCAGACAACTGGCTGTGGGGGCTTGCTGGTGCTGAACGTCGCAAAGTCGCCGAAGCCAAACAGGTCGGTATTTGCAGATGGTGACACGCCCTGCATCGGTGCATCCCTGCTATCCTTGGGACTCTGGGATGCCGACCGCATGACGGTGGCGTCTGGGGAGAGACTGTGGGACGCAACAGAGGCACCTATCAACTCTTCCTTCCCTTTCTCGGCCACACAGCCTACTTCCTGCCCGGTGGTAGACAGGGACCGAGGCTGCGTGAAGACACTGGGAGTGACGGGCCCCGACTGTGGCGGACTGCCCAGCAACAGTTTACTGCTACGTTTCTTGCGTGATTTCTGCCTGAATGGTGCTGCGCCAAACACGTCCCTGGTGGTGACTTCGACTGGTGACAGCGACGACTGCGGTGACATGGTGATGCTGCCGGTACTCATGACACTCGAGCACTGCGACAGAGCCTCATCTCGAACCAGGAAGGGGTTCGTCATGGCCGACGGCTTAAACTCCGTGTCCGACAGTTCATCGTCATCCAACAGCGGCTTCACGCCAAACTCGTGTCCGACAATCCGATCATGCTGTTCACCAGGTGGCGCCATCTGCTGGCCCGGCGGTGACAGCGAGTGGATGTGGTGCGTCGGCAGTTTCGGCGACGCTTCTTCGTATCCGTCATCGTCGTGCGACCGTTCCGAACTGTCCGGCTCCATGCCGTTGCTGACGTCACTGCTGCCGCCAAACGTAGCCTCCTGATGGTAGGGTTGCAGCGAGGGTTTTGTTGACCTCTTGCTGCCGTATTCGTCCTCCAGCTCCTGATATCGGAAGTCACGAAACCGGCGTTGCTGCTGATATTTTTCTTGCTCTGCGATGTCTTGCCCCTCAGAGCTGGAGTCGCCCAGGGACTGGTTGACTGTGAGGGTGTTTCCACTGGGCACCGACAGCACTTTTTCATGGTCGTCACTGTCTGCGTCCACAAACTGGTGATACAGAGACTTCTCCACTGTGCGTCGCACAAACCGCGCCGTTCCAACGAGCAGGTCATGTGACTTGGACCCAGATTTTGCTGGCTGGGATGCCTGGTCGGGTCTGGCGTCAGGTTGTGGAGGTTTCTCCGGTGGTCTTGCCATCGGCTGCGCAGTAGACGTGTTGTCGGGACTCACTGTATCGCCACTTCCGTTCTCCTCCGCCAGTTTGCAATAACCATCTGCAAGACAACGTGGAACAGTTTCATTACAAGTAGCAAAACAGACAGATCTATAAACAATGTGTAAATAACATCACATAACATGAAGAAATCATTGACACGTTACTAGTTACAGTGATAAGAGTGTCTTATAAAACATCAAGGTGAACAGGTTGTGCGGATTACTTCTGTACAGCACCGACATTGCAGTTGGGTTTAGTACAACACTCCACATGTTTCCCCAATGCATTCCGTGACAGCTAGGCACCAACTAGACGGAATTCAACAGGATCAACTACCAGAGACAACATACATGTTGAGCAACACCGTCAGACGGCAGTGTTAGTCACTACACATACACTAGCTGCTACACTCTGTCAGCCAACCAAGCTACACAGGTGCCGGGTGTGAATACACAATGTGTTACAGTACAGAGAGTGTTAGTGCAACTATGCCTAGTTGAAACATGCAAGCCCATGCAAAGCATGTCTGTAACAATGTCCGCTTGCCACACTAGTGATGCCACTCGAAGCAACGACCGACTGAAAGCTGGCGAGTGAGTGACGGACAAAGTGAGTGTAAACTCTAGAAGAAGGACACTCACTTGCATAATCACTACTTGGTCTTGCAAACTGAGCCAGCAATATGAAACCAGCACCGATGATCGACCCAGAAGTGAGTGACACCTGCCAAGCTAGCCGCATTAGTGGCCCCACCCACGTGTCCGTCTTGCACCAAACGGAACAACAATTTCTTCATCACGTGTTAAAGCGACTTTCACTTGAACACGGTTAAAAAGCATTACTATATATGAACACACCATTTGTGCAAGTCTTGACGCAATCACAGATGGGAGCTCTGTATGACGTTGGATTATGTGTATCACTGATGGATTTACGCTGGTAGTGGTGACCTTGTATGATGTTTTAACTGCGTGTGCAGTTTCGACACAGATCGTAGACAAGAGTTGATGGCACACTCGAACATTACGTCACTATGGCAACGTTACATTTTTAATTCACATACAACATTTAAAACTTCCCTTGCTATGTTCTTGATGCTAAGCCAATATTTCTCAATATAAATCATCATATTTAATCATACTTTAAAAAGTATTCATCACCGACAAAATGTTGTATGCCACATTTAATCGTAACTTAAAAGTATTCATCACCGACAGTGATATATAGAAAACAAGCACAATGACCTATTCTTATGACCTAGAATAAACCATTTAAATTAAAGATTAAAAAAAATTTGAATACAACATAATGTCTACACTTTCTAAACTTAATATCCACATCCGTAACAAGTACAGAAACAATAAATAATAAACACAATATTATCACATCACTATGATGAAACAGAAAGCTACACAGCCTACAGTGAAAACTATACGTAATAACAATATAATAAAATATGTTATTAATTATTTCAATAATGTAAAATTCAGAAGAAATTAAGACATTTTATTGTGTACAAAACTTAATTCAATTGAATACAAGAATATTCTATTATATCCTCCAGTGGGAAACCAATGTGATTTAAATTTTCTTTTGAAACAAACCAATACAAGAATACAAGTTAGCATGTAACCAATTATCTTTATTTAACTAATAAAATCATGTAAACAATGGCATGCACAAACTATTTAAGTTGACATTTTTGACGTGGTTATATATAAAAACACCTCTTGAGCTCAGTCTATACCAGGGTAACCCTAGGAATACTGCATCTACGGCCGTTCAAGCAAGCCTATTCTGTTAGCTGTAAAAGAAACCATGAATTTTGCCCCAAGTTATTGCCAGTAGCAAAACACATCTACACTGTATGTGACAACAGTTCATATATCAGTTCAGTGTACTTTCTAACAGTATACAAACTGAAATTACTTGTAAATATAACTCCTAGTTACCTGGCATAATACATTACATTTATGGGTACACATTATGCCCATCTCACTGGAATTAACACGTGTCAAAAGACAATACAAAGTTGAGTGCATCTTTCTGATGACTATGTCGACATGCAATATTTAACACAATGGCACAAGACACTGTCTTTTGACTGCAAGAACATACCAGTTACTCATCTCTAGTTTTGTATCCTTTACACATTTCAGACTGTGTAAAACCATGTCGTATACACTTGTTTCATGCAAGCAACTAACACATGACGTGCTATGTAGAAACTATTCACTAATTTATACACGTCTAACTTCACTATGGCAACCAGACAGTAGATGTCAATGTGGTGTTCGGCATGGCACCCAATGCGGCAAACCGTCACGAGCCCCAAAAACTCAACAATCGACTGACAAGCATTCCACATAAACTGTGAGGTTCCCAGCAGAATTGACCTATCCATCACATGGCCTACTACCTAGCAACAAGCAGATATCATGATGCCCTTGTTGGTGTAATAAACATATGTAAACATTTTTGGTCCGACAAAGCTTGACAGAGGTCATGTGCATAATTTATACTGTGCAATTAGCCATTTTCAACAAGTGTATTTAAAAGAAGACAAATAACACGTCCTATTCTGCGTACACCTGACTGACTGGTTGACTGACAGCAACCACTACGAGAACATCAGCAAACAGTCTTCACATTCACTGTACAACTACATATATATTTACATGGTGGAACCCGCATTCCAACAGCACTCGAAATCATTATAATTTCATTTTAATATCGCATAATTCTGTAACATCGCAGTGTTTTCGTACTGTACACATTAAAAAAACCAAGAGTATTTTCAGGTACGTTTGCTACATGCTACATGCTACATGCGCTGTTAGATAGAAGGGTTCCACCGTATATACAATAGACCACACTAGAGCTGCCCATGCACCGCAGCCAAGCACAACATCACCTCATACCTCGAAGCTCCGTCACGTCAGAGACACTCCGTTTGTGGCCTCCAGACGTCTTTTCAGTCTTGGCCGCTACAACAGAAGACAACACTCAACATGTCTCTCCAACAGGTGGGCGTATTGTCAGAGTACTACATTCTCTACGTCAACAGTGTCACTGTTTTCTTTGTATGAATTACTTGGATTTAATTACTTATAAATTATAAAATTGCATCAATTAACGCTAACCTGTTTCACTCGTTAGGTGCCACAACTGTAGCAGTTGAATTCCCCTGCAATATGTGGTGATGACGAACCCACCCCCATTCTATGTAATGCTTAAGATGTTTTGGGAGTTTGCAAACATATGCTACTTCCCCTAAATAAGACAAGGTAGCCTAGTGGCTGCAGCATTGGGCTGTCAATTCACGGGACACTGCTTTGAGTCCACCGGCCGCCACTTCGTGACCTGAACAATTTAATTCACACCATGATAAGCGTGTCTTTCTGAAGAGGCACTAAAAACCACTGACACATTCTTCCTAGCGTCTCTGCCACGGTTGTTAAAAATCTCACACAAGGACGAAATGTGTATAACCTAACATAGCTTCACAGAGCTCTTGATCCCAGTCTGTAAAACTCACTAATTTGGTCATCCACCATATTATGCCCGACAGTAAGTGATACTTACTTGCAGGCACGCTGAAAGGTGCTGCACCAAAGGGATCAGCCGACAGGTCAGTGTTGGACATTACTAAATCTTCACGGCTCTTCACGTTGGAAATACCTATAAAATTAGACGACACATGAGAAAATAATCACGTGCATTTGGCTGAAGCGAAGTCAGCATGGCAGAGTATTAACAACGATGCAGAGACTGTGGCAGCGTAACAGATCTGCACCACGTATACAACAAAACTGGAGCACAGAGGGTGGATAGAAGGAATATGAATAACCCAAGGGACAAGATCAGGATGCAGTTGAGATTGGCGAGATGGATGATGTGGGCAGGCCATTTGGTACAGACGAAAGGTGAACCGACTACTAAAGAGTGCAGAGCAATGAAATAGCTCGGCCACAGGAAGCGGGTCAGGCCACAATTGACCTATCCATCATGTGATCTGTTGCCTAGCAAAAACTTTGTCAAGTGATACAAACATGGATGCCGAACACGTGGTGCGTTCGAGCATTCTGTCGTATATTTTGTTAAAATTCTGGCCACAAACATGTTTCTTTATGATAAAAACAAAAGGCAAAGTTTGGCAGGAATGTTTGACTTATGAGATGTCATGCAGCAAAAGAAATGTAATTCACGTGTATAACTGTCATCAACTTTGGTGGCAAAGGTAAAGCTTGATGGAGGTCACGCGCAAAATTTTGATAGTGATGTACACAAATGTATGTATCAATTAAAATGGATACATCAATTAAAATGTGACGACTGTGAAGGATGTCAGAAAGGTGGAAGAGGATGACAAATGGACAGAGCCGGGTGCCGACAGGGAGCAATGGCAAGGAATATGAGCCAGGGAGGTGCATCAAGAACTAGCCTTAACTTAGGGAGCTGCAAGAACCAAAACAAATTACTTATAATGGTATTACTGTCTGGATCAACTCAACAATGTCCAGAGCTCTTTGGCTGGTGTCATAAGTTCACAAATTGCAAAAACACAACATGTTACATGTTTAACAATGGTTCAAACGACTTCCCGTCCCACCGATACGTGGTGTCGAGTTGTGAATATAACTATCCAAAATAGATATTAGTATAACTCTGCATTAACATATTTCATTCACTAGGTGGTGGCACTCTGGCAATTTGTATCACAAAATCACAGTGATAACCAAACCACCCACTTAATGGTTAAGGTATATTGTTACTTAACGCACTTATGCGACCATCTTTGTATGGATGCTGTACATGCTTGGGCATATTTTAAAACCGAACTGACAGATAGGTATCTCACAAGCAGACTGTGGGGGGAGGGTGATGGGTGACGTCTTATCTACATGTCACCTGGAGCTTGGTGCCTTGAACAGACAAATGAATGAAACAGAAAGATCTTAGACAGGCCGCAGCAAGCCAGGACAATCTGTTTACTTACTGCTGTTTGAGCCACGCCGCAACCTGTCAAACTCCCTCCCAAAGATATTGTCCTCTGTCAGAGTTCCAAAGTTGTCATCTCCAAATGGGTTCCAGTCGGACATATCTGCTGACAGAGGGCGCTGCGGTGTGTGCGTTGGCGAGCCGGCCGGTGTTCCAGTTGCACTTTTCGACTTGGAAAGATCGTTTGGAGGAACAAGAGCATCCCCAGCATACACCCTGCAAAAACAATACGTGGGTCTTTAAGAAAATACTAAGTTTACAACTCATAATATACAAATGTTGATCTTTATTCTTGGCTTTAATGTGTTTCTGCTGTGAAGCATTTTGAGATAGAGAAGAAGAAAAATGTTCACTGTGCAATGGTTAATTTAGAGAAACAAGACAAATATTCAATGACCACCTGAAGGCTATGAGTCATTTTATGAAATAAGACAAACATTGCGTCCTACCTTAAGGCACAGTGCCGTTGCTGTGAGTCATTTAATGAAACAAGACAAACATTGAGTCCTACCCGAAAACATTGTGCCTGCTGTATGTCATTTTATGAAATAAGACAAACATTGAGTCCAACCTGAAGGCACAGTGCCATTGCTATGAATCATTTAATGAAACAAGACAAACATTGAGTCCTACCTGAAGACATTGTGCCTGCTGTGAGTCATTTTATGAAATAAGACAAACATTGAGTCCTGCCTGAAGGCACAGTGCCGTTGCTGTGAGTCATTTAATGAAACAAGACAAACATTGAGTCCTACCCGAAGACATTGTGCCTGCTGTGAGTCATTTTATGAAACAAGACAAACATTGAGTCCTACCCGAAGACATTGTGCCTGCTGTGAGTCATTTAATGAAACAAGACAAACATTGAGTCCTACCCGAAGACATTGTGCCTACTGTGAGTCATTTTATGAAACAAGACAAACATTGAGTCCTACCCAAAGACATTGTGCCTGCTATGAGTCATTTTATTAAATAAGACCAACATTGAGTCCTACCTGAAGGCACCGTGCCGTTGCTGCGAGTCATTTAATGAAACAAGACAAATATTGAGTCCTACCCGAAGACATTGTACCTGTGGCGAGTCATTTTATGAAACAAGACAAACATTGAGTCCTACCCGAAGACATTGTGCCTGCTGTGAGTCATTTTATGAAACAAGACAAACATTGAGTCCTACCCGAAGACATTGTACCTGCTGTGAGTCATTTAATGAAACAAGACAAACATTGAGTCCTACCCGAAGACATTGTGCCTGCTGCGAGTCATTTTATAAAACAAGACAAACAATGATTCCTACCTGAAAACATTGTGCCTGCTTTGAGTCATTTTATGAAATAAGACAAACATTGAGTCCTACCTGAAGACATTGTGCCTGCTGTGAGTCATTTTTATGAAACAAGACAAACATTGAGTCCTACCCGAAGACATTGTGCCTGCTGTGAGTCATTTAATGAAACAAGACAAACATTGAGTCCTACCTGAAGGCACAGTGCCGTTGCTGTGAGTCATTTAATGAAACAAGACAAATATTGAGTCCTACCCGAAGACATTGTGCCTGCTGTGAGTCACTCTATGAAACAAGACAAACATTTAGTCCTACCTGAAGGCACTGTGCCTCTGCTGTGAATCATTCATCGTGATGGCAGCTGTATCGCTGACATTCCTGCGATGTCTCCTCACTTGGGGTGGAGAGATTGAGGGTGATTCACACAACAGTTTCTCTTTCTCGCCCTGAAAGTAGCAGCAGCCAGTGAGGCTCGTCATCCTAGTGAGTGAGGCATTAAGGAACAATGGAAGACCAAAGATATAGTACAAATTTGTTGTGAAAACATTTCTGTAAATTTGTGAAAATGACCAATGTGAACAATGTCACCACTGGAGAATTGAAAAATAGTTCAAAATGTTTCTGAAAACTGAACACTAAGTAGAAATGCCATTTTGGCAACAATGCACTGTGTGATCTAATATTTCCAAAAAATTTTAAGATTCATAAACAGTGAGTGGTCAGTTAGCTTAAATTATTTGCTAGGTAAGAATTTATTATACACACTTGCTGTCGTTTAGACGTCGGTGGTTGTGGCACTTTAAACATCGCATCGTCTATATCAGCATGTGCTGCCACCTGATGGAAACTGCTGGCAGTAAAGTAGTTGCTGGATTGCTGCTGCTGCTGCTGCTGTTGCTGCACCATCTTTTGTGGTTGCTGACTTAGTTGCTGCTGTTGTTGTTGTTGCTGAATCATGGCCATATGCTGCTGTTCCAGCTGTTGCAGCTGTTGCTGCAGCTGTTGTTGCTGCAGCTGTTGTTGCTGCAGCTGCTGTTGTTGCAGCTGCTGCTGTAGTTGCTGCTGTTGGACGTAGCTCTGCTGCTGGCATTGCCACTGCTGTGTGTTACAGGCAGCCGACTGGGCAGACGGCGGCTGGTCATTGGATATCTGCAGCCGGGGGGCGGCGTGAGGGGCGTGGAACGACTGCTGAGGGAAGGGCGCTTGCTGTGTGGGGTGCTGCAGCTGTACGTGGGTGGGAATGGGAGACACAGAGGGCACGGACTGGGGCGCAACACGACTGTACGGGGGTTGTTGTGGCTGCTGCGGCTGTTGTTGCAATGGTGGCCTCTCTGAAAACATCAACAGGTGACGTGCTAGTTTCTTGGTTCACATCAAACGTTTTCATTGTTTTATCAGATACCAGAAGCTGGTTTAGGCACTATGTTTCTGATGCTAATATGGTAAATTTATTTGTGAAATACAGTTATTTACATAAATAAGCCGTTTTCATAAAAGCAAAACATTTCAAAACATTTATTTATTTCATGTTATGCAAACAAATTGTTAAATAAGTTGGGCTTAGTGAAATACATGCAACTTCTGTACGAGAAATCACTGCCCTACGTAAACACTGCTATCAGCATTGAGCATCCAGGTGGTGGTTATTTCCCAATGAAAGACGCTCAATTCTCATAAGTCATACAAAGACGCATGCAGGAGATTGACAGGTAATGACCCGTATGAACGTAAATGAATATGGTCAATGGTCAACAGAAAAAATATCTTCCCTTATCTCATCCGATTTATTTTTTAAATACCCAAATTAAATCAACTGCCTTGTGGCCAAAAGTTCAAGTCATCACAAGAAAAGTATTGATGCATTCCACAATCAAGGCATAAAGACTATTGCACATATTTGTTACCATGGCTAATACCCTTGATTCAATGGTGTTTAAGTAAATGAATAATAACTAAATATTTATAAATAAAGTATTTCCAGCACATAACTGAAAAATAGTTTCATAGAAAAGAGTAAATTGCATCAGGGAATACAAACCTGAGCGGTTGTTGGTGGGTGTAGGTCGCCTGCGTGGGGCCACCGTTGTCTGCACAGTCATGTTGGACATGACAGCGTTACTCTTGGGCCGCTGTCTCGGGGCCACTGATGTACCATCATTCGCTGACTCCGATTGTGTTTGCCTGCCAGTCAGTTGTACCAATGAACATCCTCATTCCTAGTATATCATACTGTATACTGACAACCAGAAATGTTGTACTATACCTAGATTTGGATTATTTATTATAATCTTTTGTTGCCCTTATGCAATCTGTCTGATCTCATAGAACCATGTAACACAGAACGATTTACATAGCAGAGATATAGCAAAGATAGGATTCATGGTTTTTGGCAGTAGGCATGTTTTAATATTTTATTTGCACAAACATCATTTAACAGTTTGTTTGCACAAATTTGAAAGAATAGGTGTTAGAGATTTAGCAAATAGATATCTTGAAGAAGTATTTGTTTCTTTATATTGCACATACACACACACACATATATGTATATATATGTATATATATATACATATACACACATACACAGAGATGAATACATAGATAAATTTCAGAGATCTGTCAAGTAATAACAGAACAACAACTTGTTATTCAGATATCAGCACCACCACCTACCCCGCATTGTTTCTGGAATCTGCTTGCCGCAAACCACTGTCAGTGCTTGGACATGACAGCTTAGAAATATCTGGCGCTGACACACACTAAAACATACACAAGTGCACTTATTTATAAGCATGTCAGGTACAACTAACATTTTATTTATTGCTACAGACACAAAGGAAGACTAGCTAGTAGCTACTGAGTGGTGGAGTGGTCAATAAACCCAAATGTCATACACAAAAGGGCATTCTCTATCCTTCTCGAGGTGACGTCAGTTACAGAGATGAAGTAGCACCTAATGAAGCTCACTTAGTAAATACACATGGCCAAACATGGCGTACTTCATAAAAAAGCAGCAACTTAATCCTTAATCTCAACTTAATAGTAATAGTTTATTTTCATGATGACATACGTTTCATGATGACACCCACTTATATTGAGGTTCTGTAAAGACCAGTGTCTAGCAGATTTAACTTATATTGAGGTTCTGTACGAGGCAGTCTTTACCAGAGATTTCACACCTACATTGAGGTTCTGTACTGGGTAGTCTCTACCAGAGATTTCACTTACATTGAGGTTCTGTACAGGGCAGTCTCTACCAGAGATTCTGAACGCAACGTATGACACTTGGAATATGTCCGGTCTTTTGTCTGGATTCACCTCCAACATATATGCTGCAAAACAATGTTGTTAGTTTAGTGAGCTGTAATTTTACAGGTTTAAAAGTTTACACAACATATCAACATAACTGTTGTTATCATAGTATTACGTGTAGTGTCCTACAGATCACACAAATATTATCTGAACAAATACTAAAATTAATGGGTGAGTTTGTGTAATACCGATAAAATGTCAGAAATAGGACTTAATTTACATGCATACGATGTAAATGACAAGAAATGAACATGGAATACTCACATATTAAGGAATGCAGCTCCTTCGAGTATTTGGAAGTGTATGGAATGCTAAAGTTGCCGCTCTGTATGGCCAGTGTGCTCTCCCCAAATGGTAGTGTGAAGAAACAAAGCTTGTAGAGCAGACAGCCTAGAGCCTGCGGACAAAAGGAAACAGTGAGGTTAAGATGATGACTAAAACTGAAGGTTCTTATACAGCGCACACAGTCCTTAGGACCATTCAAGGTGCTTCACACTTCACTTTCTCACAGACCTGTTCATTTCAACACCAACTTGACTTCTCTGGAAGCATTTATTTTGCAAAGTTTAAGAAGAGAGATAAGCAGGCAACTTTGGAAGGATGGGTGCAGGAAAACTAGTAGAGAGAGGTGGAACAACGTTAAGGACACAGGAAAAGAGGATGACCACAATTGAGATGGGAGGACTGTGTGAGGAGGTATATCATAAAAACAGGGGAAGATGAAAGATGGAGTGAGAAATAAGAGAGGAACCACAAATAAAAGACCAAAGTAGGAGGGAGGGTGTTGTCATCCGCCCATAACTTACTGAACAGACACAGCTTTGTGGTTTCACTGCACTGTCACTGAACTACCCTCTAAACTATCACACCTATGAAAGTGACATTTCTCAAAAATATGCATGTTGACATGTACTATAACTATGCACAATTTTCAGCTTCTTAGGATGTGTCTTTATTTTGAAACTTTGTGAAGTTATCTCATTAAACTTCAAAGCCATTTTTCTCAGAATTAGTTTTCATGAAATGACTTAGCACACCTTGTCTTCATCAAACGACAACTCCACAACTAATAGAGCTCGATAGGTGTCTGCAGTACCATTGGAAGCACATACAACTGTCTTTCATGGAGTATCGGTAGCTCAAAATGTCATTTTCTGACTTATTCCTGATTTTTACGCAGTGGGTTACATACTATAGCTGCTATAATCTTGTGCAGTGAAAGCCAACTAGATGCCCACTGCATGAGAGATGTATTCGCCTACCCAGATATCAGCCTTTGTTGTGATTGTCTTGCCAGCGTATAAGTCGACCATCTCTGGTGCCCGGTAAGCCACTGTCGTGTATCTACAAGGGGACAGAGTCAGATACAGGCTCCCAAATAAAGAGAATGCTACACTGTAAATGACAGTTGATCATTCCTAGTATTAAGAATATATATCTCTAAATAAAAGGTGCACTTTACAATTTCTATGATGATAAGACACCAGATGTGCATATTACCATGACTGTTGAATTGAATAAACTAAAACATTTTTACTGTTGCAAACATTTATGCATTTTATATTCCAAACTGTGGAAAACTGACATGTTCAAATGCCAAGAGTTCCTAAATGTCTTCAAATAACTATTCACCTTTTTAGTTCTTCCTCTATTTGTTGTATGGAGTTGGTCTTTGGATTCAAGAACCTTGCTGTTGCACTGCCAAAGTCACATAATACATATGTGCCATCATTCTCCATCAGTACATTCTCCAGCTACAAACACAAACAGTCACATTATACACGTGTGCCATCATTCTCCATCAGTACATTCTCCACCTACAAACACAAACAGTCACATTATACACTTGTGCCATCATTCTCCATCAGTACATTCTCCACCTACAAACACAAACAGTCACATTATACACTTGTGTGCCATCATTCTCCATCAGTACATTCTCCAGCTACAAACACAAACAGTCACATTATACACGTGTGCCATCATTCTCCATCAGTACATTCTCCACCTACAAACACAAACAGTCACATTATACACGTGTGCCATCATTCTCCATCAGTACATTCTCCACCTACAAACACAAACAGTCACATTATACACTTGTGTGCCATCATTCTCCATCAGTACATTCTCCACCTACAAACACAAACAGTCACATTATACACTTGTGCCATCATTCTCCATCAGTACATTCTCCAGCTACAAACACAAACAGTCACATTATACACGTGTGCCATCATTCTCCATCAGTACATTCTCCACCTACAAACACAAACAGTCACATTATACACTTGTGCCATCATTCTCCATCAGTACATTCTCCACCTACAAACACAAACAGTCACATTATACACTTGTGTGCCATCATTCTCCATCAGTACATTCTCCAGCTACAAACACAAACAGTCACATTATACACGTGTGCCATCATTCTCCATCAGTACATTCTCCACCTACAAACACAAACAGTCACATTATACACGTGTGCCATCATTCTCCATCAGTACATTCTCCACCTACAAACACAAACAGTCACATTATACACTTGTGTGCCATCATTCTCCATCAGTACATTCTCCACCTACAAACACAAACAGTCACATTATACACTTGTGCCATCATTCTCCATCAGTACATTCTCCAGCTACAAACACAAACAGTCACATTATACACTTGTGCCATCATTCTCCATCAGTACATTCTCCAGCTACAAACACAAACAGTCACATTATACACTTGTGTGCCATCATTCTCCATCAGTACATTCTCCAGCTACAAACACAAACAGTCACATTATACACTTGTGCCATCATTCTCCATCAGTACATTCTCCACCTACAAACACAAACAGTCACATTATACACATGTGTGCCATCATTCTCCATCAGTACATTCTCCACCTACAAACACAAACAGTCACATTATACACATGTGTGCCATCATTCTCCATCAGTACATTCTCCACCTACAAACACAAACAGTCACATTATACACATGTGTGCCATCATTCTCCATCAGTACATTCTCCAACTACAAACACAAACAGTCACATTATACACGTGTGTGCCATCATTCTCCATCAGTACATTCTCCAGCTACAAACACAAACAGTCACATTATACACGTGTGTGCCATCATTCTCCATCAGTACATTCTCCAACTACAAACACAAACAGTCACATTATACACGTGTGTGCCATCATTCTCCATCAGTACATTCTCCAGCTACAAACACAAACAGTCACATTATACACTTGTGCCATCATTCTCCATCAGTACATTCTCCACCTACAAACACAAACAGTCACATTATACACTTGTGCCATCATTCTCCATCAGTACATTCTCCAGCTACAAACACAAAAAGTCACATTATACACTTGTGCCATCATTCTCCATCAGTACATTCTCCACCTACAAACACAAACAGTCACATTATACACTTGTGCCATCATTCTCCATCAGTACATTCTCCACCTACAAACACAAACAGTCACATTATACACTTGTGCCATCATTCTCCATCAGTACATTCTCCACCTACAAACACAAACAGTCACATTATACACTTGTGCCATCATTCTCCATCAGTACATTCTCCAGCTACAAACACAAACAGTCACATTATACACTTGTGCCATCATTCTCCATCAGTACATTCTCCACCTACAAACACAAACAGTCACATTATACACTTGTGCCATCATTCTCCATCAGTACATTCTCCACCTACAAACACAAACAGTCACATTATACACGTGTGTGTGCCATCATTCTCCATCAGTACATTCTCCACCTACAAACACAAACAGTCACATTATACACTTGTGCCATCATTCTCCATCAGTACATTCTCCAGCTACAAACACAAACAGTCACATTATACACGTGTGCCATCATTCTCCATCAGTACATTCTCCACCTACAAACACAAACAGTCACATTATACACGTGTGTGCCATCATTCTCCATCAGTACATTCTCCACCTACAAACACAAACAGTCACATTATACACTTGTGCCATCATTCTCCATCAGTACATTCTCAACCTACAAACACAAACAGTCACATTATACATGTGTGTGCCATCATTCTCCATCAGTACATTCTCCACCTACAAACACAAACAGTCACATTATACATGTGTGTGCCATCATTCTCCATCAGTACATTCTCCACCTACAAACACAAACAGTCACATTATACACGTGTGTGCCATCATTCTCCATCAGTACATTCTCCACCTACAAACACAAACAGTCACATTATACACTTGTGCCATCATTCTCCATCAGTACATTCTCAACCTACAAACACAAACAGTCACATTATACATGTGTGTGCCATCATTCTCCATCAGTACATTCTCCACCTACAAACACAAACAGTCACATTATACATGTGTGTGCCATCATTCTCCATCAGTACATTCTCCACCTACAAACACAAACAGTCACATTATACATGTGTGTGCCATCATTCTCCATCAGTACATTCTCCACCTACAAACACAAACAGTCACATTATACACTTGTGCCATCATTCTCCATCAGTACATTCTCCAGCTACAAACACAAACAGTCACATTATACACTTGTGCCATCATTCTCCATCAGTACATTCTCCACCTACAAACACAAACAGCCACATTATACACATGTGTGCCATCATTTTCTATCAGTACATTCTCCACCTACAAACACAAACAGTCACATTATACACATGTGTGCCATCATTCTCCATCAGTACATTCTCCACCTACAAACACAAACAGTCACATTATACACGTGTGTGCCATCATTCTCCATCAGTACATTCTCCACCTACAAACACAAACAGTCACATTATACACTTGTGCCATCATTCTCCATCAGTACATTCTCCACCTACAAACACAAACAGTCACATTATACATGTGTGTGCCATCATTCTCCATCAGTACATTCTCCACCTACAAACACAAACAGTCACATTATACACTTGTGCCATCATTCTCCATCAGTACATTCTCCACCTACAAACACAAACAGTCACATTATACATGTGTGCCATCATTCTCCATCAGTACATTCTCCACCTACAAACACAAACAGTCACATTATACACTTGTGCCATCATTCTCCATCAGTACATTCTCCAGCTACAAACACAAACAGTCACATTATACACTTGTGCCATCATTCTCCATCAGTACATTCTCCACCTACAAACACAAACAGCCACATTATACACATGTGTGCCATCATTCTCCATCAGTACATTCTCCATCTACAAACACAAACAGTCACATTATACACGTGTGTGCCATCATTCTCCATCAGTACATTCTCCATCTACAAACACAAACAGTCACATTATACACGTGTGTGCCATCATTCTCCATCAGTACATTCTCCAGCTACAAACACAAAAAGTCACATTATACACTTGTGCCATCATTCTCCATCAGTACATTCTCCACCTACAAACACAAACAGCCACATTATACACATGTGTGCCATCATTCTCCATCAGTACATTCTCCATCTACAAACACAAACAGTCACATTATACACGTGTGTGCCATCATTCTCCATCAGTACATTCTCCATCTACAAACACAAACAGTCACATTATACACGTGTGTTCCATTATTCTCCATCAGTACATTCTCCACCTACAAACACAAACAGTCACATTATACACGTGTGTGGCATCATTCTCCATCAGTACATTCTCCACCTACAAACACAAACAGTCACATTATACACGTGTGCCATCATTCTCCATCAGTACATTCTCCACCTACAAACACAAAGAGTCACATTATACACGTTTGTGCCATCATTCTCCATCAGTACATTCTCCACCTACAAACACAAACAGTCACATTATACACGTGTGTGCCATCATTCTCCATCAGTACATTCTCCACCTACAAACACAAACAGTCACATTATACACGTGTGCCATCATTCTCCATCAGTACATTCTCCACCTACAAACACAAACAGTCACATTATACACGTGTGTGCCATCATTCTCCATCAGTACATTCTCCACCTACAAACACAAACAGTCACATTATACACGTGTGCCATCATTCTCCATCAGTACATTCTCCACCTACAAACACAAACAGTCACATTATACACGTTTGTGCCATCATTCTCCATCAGTACATTCTCCACCTACAAACACAAACAGTCACATTATACACGTGTGCCATCATTCTCCATCAGTACATTCTCCACCTACAAACACAAACAGTCACATTATACACGTGTGTGCCATCATTCTCCATCAGTACATTCTCCACCTACAAACACAAACAGTCACATTATACACGTGTGTGCCATCATTCTCCATCAGTACATTCTCCACCTACAAACACAAACAGTCACATTATACACGTGTGTGCCATCATTCTCCATCAGTACATTCTCCAACTACAAACACAAACAGTCACATTATACATGTGTGTGCCATCATTCTCCATCAGTACATTCTCCACCTACAAACACAAACAGTCACATTATACATGTGTGTGCCATCATTCTCCATCAGTACATTCTCCACCTACAAACACAAACAGTCACATTATACACATGTGTGCCATCATTCTCCAACAGTACATTCTCCAACTACAAACACAAACAGTCACATTATACACATGTGTACCATCATTCACCATCAGTACATTCTTCACCTACAAACACAAACAGTCACATTATACATGTGTGTGCCATCATTCTCCATCAGTACATTCTCCATCTACAAACACAAACAGTCACATTATACACATGTGTGCCATCATTCTCCATCAGTACATTCTCCACCTACAAACACAAACAGTCACATTATACACGTGTGTGCCATCATTCTCCAACAGTACATTCTCCACCTACCAACACAAACAGTCACATTATACATGTGTGTGCCATCATTCTCCATCAGTACAGTCTCCACCTACAAACACAAACAGTCACATTATACATGTGTGTGCCATCATTCTCCATCAGTACATTCTCCATCTACAAACACAAACAGTCACATTATACACATGTGTGCCATCATTCTCCATCAGTACATTCTCCACCTACAAACACAAACAGTCACATTATACACGTGTGTGCCATCATTCTCCAACAGTACATTCTCCACCTACAAACACAAACAGTCACATTATACACGTGTGTGCCATTATTCTCCATCAGTACATTCTCCACCTACAAACACAAACAGTCACATTATACATGTGTGTGCCATCATTCTCCATCAGTACATTCTCCACCTACAAACACAAACAGTCACATTATACACGTGTGTGCCATCATTCTCCATCAGTACATTCTCCACCTACAAACACAAACAGTCACATTATACACGTGTGTGCCATCATTCTCCATCAGTACATTCTCCACCTACAAACACAAACAGTCACATTATACACGTGTGTGCCATCATTCTCCATCAGTACATTCTCCATCTACAAACACAAACAGTCACATTATACACGTGTGTGTCATCATTCTCCATCAGTACATTCTCCACCTACAAACACAAACAGTCACATTATACACGTGTGTGTGCCATCATTTTCTATCAGTACATTCTCCACCTACAAACAAAAAAGTCACATTATACACGTGTGCCATCATTCTCCATCAGTACATTCTCCACCTACAAACACAAACAGTCACATTATACACATGTGTGCCATCATTTTCTATCAGTACATTCTCCACCTACAAACACAAACAGTCACATTATACACGTGTGTGCCATCATTTTCTATCAGTACATTCTCCACCTACAAATACAAACAGTCACAATATACCTTGAGCTTACCTTGAGGTCGCGATGGATGATTGGGGTCTGGCAGTGGTGGAGTCGAGACGTCGCCTCACATATATCACAGAATATCTTGAGTACTTCATATTCACTGAAGCCACAGCCGAGTCTGTCGTTCATCTGCTGGATGACACAACCTGACACACACAGACAAGTGTCAATGCATAATAATTAATTATTATTATATCAACAAAGTTCCTTGAATGTAGTGATGATCAGATTTCTTGCTTATTCATGTTGGGTATATTTGCCTCTCAAAAAACGTTGTTTTTTCTCTGTATAATTTCGACCGCATCTCGTGGCCTTCTTCAGCTGACTGAATTTACAGTTGTGTCACATAACATAGGTCATGTGACACAAGCTGGAGCATGACTGGCGGGAGCTCCTGGCCGAAGTCTCTGTTCAGTGAAGGCTTTCCTCTGTAGATATTAATCGCCTCCTTGATCTTTCTCCTCTGCCATTTCTCCTCGAGATTTTCACATCTTTCATCGAACACTGGTGGCCTTTGTTCAACTTGTGTTTGCTTATCGCTGATAGGGGTTGGCGACACGATAGATCTTCTTTAAATCGTGTGCCCAGTATCCTTGCTGTTTCTCCTATGTAGTGTTGGTCGCATTCTGGGCATTGGATGTCATATACCACCCCACACTTTGCTGCCTTGTCTGTTATTATGCAGAGAAAAAACAAAGTTTCTTGAGGAGTAAATTTACCCAACATCAACAAAGTTATTTGTCGGTAATCAGTCTGGATTAGTCCTACCAGATGTGTACTGACTAGTGAGACATTTGTGAACTTTTGGTTTTGAGAAATTTATATTTCCACATCAACAAATTCCACACATGTTTATAACAGCTCTTGCGCGTTTTCATCTGTCAGCAACCGGTGAGTGCTGTGCAGTTGATTAAATATTGTATTACTACTATGAACTGCCATCCACTGGATCCATCCCAGGTGCTTGTGCCTTGTTGAAGCTGGATGGCTTGTATGTTCTGTCGATCCCCAGAGCTATGCCGGCGGGAGCCTTGTGCTCCTGGCAAGTTCAATCAAGCCGGACAGATCATGGGCGGAGGAGCCAGACAAAACAAGCACCCTGGTCCTCCAGGTTGGGGGTTTAGCACAGGGCTAACAACTCTTGTCTTGCAAAACAATATTGTTATGGAAACAGCGACGAAGATAACTTTTACAATTGTGCATCACGGCCTTCGAGAGTCAACAACTCGTATGACTGCATGTGATGAAAGCCAAAAGGAAGCCACAGGCACGATTATGGGAGTACTGAGTGCAAAAACGACGACCAGGATTGGATTTTTTAATATGAGGACCATGTATGAAACTGGAAAACTGGTGCAGATAACCACAGAAATGAGACGATATAGCCTGCACATCCTTGGAATGAGCAAAAGCAGGTGGACCAGATCTGGAAGACTGACAACAGCAACAGGACAGTCGGTGCTGTACTCTGGACGAGACGACAACCAGCATTGCGAAAGTATAGCAGTTCTCCTGAAGAAAAGGGTAGAAAAGTCACCGCTGAAGTGGAAACCTATCAGCAGTCGTCTGATATGAGTTCGACTGAAGAGGATACATGGAAACGTCACCCTCCTCAAGTGCTACACATCGACCAATGACGGAGAAGATGAGGACAAGGATTCTTTCAATCAAAGCCTTCAAGCAGTAGTGGACAGGTCACCACGCAATATCACCATTGTCATAGGAGACCGGAATGCAAAAGTTGAAAGTGACAACACCCACAACGACAGGGTGATGGGAGGGAACAGATGTGGCAGCATGAACAACAATGGTGAAAGACTGGTGAACCTTTGTGGCATGAACAAACTTGTCATTGGAGGGACCCCTTTCCAACCCCTTTCCTTAAGCAGAAGGGACCGTAATCAGATTGACCATCTGATGATCAACGGCAACTGGCATCACTCTCTACTAGATGTGATAGTGACGCGAGGAGTAGATGTCGGAAGTGACCATCATCTGGTCACAGCTTATATCAAGGTAAAACTGAAAAATACAGGACACCGAACAATGGGTATGATGATATGATGCAGAGAGGCTTAGGGCTTACATGGAAGACCTGGCAAAACGGGTGGAAGAAGCGGCTGAGAGAAATGAACACGGAACTGTGTACAAAATAACCAAGATCATTAGCGGGAAATGTCGTACCACTTCCGATACCCAAATTAAAGACAAGCAAGGAAATCTCCTCACGACAGAGAAGGAGCATGAAACTCGCTGGACAGAACACTTCAGTGAAGTAGTAAACAGGCCACCACCAGAAGATGTTGCTATTATATAAGCAGTACCAGACCTGGAGATAAACACAGATGCTCCCCAGAGAGCAGAAATCATTGCAGCCATCAGGACATTAAAGGATGGAAAGGCATGTGGACATGATAATCTCAATGTTGAACTGTTCAAAGCAGACCCCGAGCTTGCAGCTAACATCCTGGAACCCACAGTCATCTGGGAATGGGAGCAGGTACCACCGGAGTGATAGATAAGATACCTAAGAAGGGGGCCCTTAGCAACTGTAACAACTGGCGAGGGATCACCCTTCTGTCAGTACCAAGCAAGATTCTATGCAAGATCATCATGCAGCGGATCACAGAGGCTGTAGATGCAACACTAAGGAAGGAACAGGCTGTGTTTCACAGAGGAAGGGGATGCTCTGACCAGATTTGTTATACTGAGGAACATCATCGAGCAGTGTTCAGAGTGGCAAAGACAGCTCTACATAAATCTTATAGATTTTTAGAAAGCCTTTGATAGCATCCACAGCCTATGGCACAGTTAACATGCCAGCCTTAGTGAAGATGGACAACAAGTACCTTCCCAGCACTGAAACAATCACTTACCTTGGAAGTGTCATTAGCCAATATGGAGGAGCTGACATAGACATCCGCAACAGATTAAACACGGCATGGAATCCCTTCATGGGCCTACCCGGTACTTGCAGTTTGGCGATCAGCACAGTACAGCACAAAGACAAAACTCAGAATATTCCAGAGCTGTCAACATTGCTGTATAGGGTGGAGTGCTGGAGAATGATGGAACAGGACCAATCCAGACCGCGAGTTGCTTGCCCAATGCCAGCAAGAGGATATCCCCACTATCATTTAAAGAAGACGCTGGAGGTGGATTGAACATGTCCTTCATAAAAACAAAAATCACAAACAGCTGTCTGCTGGACGCCAGAAGAGATGCAGAAATGTGGGCGCCCAAAGACAACATGGAGAACAGTTGAGGCGGTGCTGAAAAAAATTAACCATAGCTGGGGCACCATGCAGTGAATGGCTGGAGACAGGCAGAGGTGGAGGAATTCTTCGTCACTGCCCTAAACGCCAGAGGGCATAACAGGTAGTAAGTAAGTATGAACTGCCATGATATTTGTTGTGGGATTGCATAACAATTTATTAAACACAAGTCAAAGCCATTATCAAATCATGCACAGCAACACATACATAAATATTCTGTCTTTCAATTGCTTTTTTCTTGTATAAGAAACTTTGGATATTTTCCGGGTTCTTATGAAAAACATCTTCATTTTTCAGAGGTAATTTGTCAAACATAATGGTGACATAAGAATCATCATGTTTCCCTGCTTTTTTGTTTTGTGGATTTATATACAGGAGAAATGTGTACTACTTATAAAACACTACAACTTCACAAAGTTTATTGTGCATTGCATGAAGCAATAATTGTGAGACACTTTCCAGTGATACAACTCAGAAATTATTTATGTTTGTGACTCACAGAAAATCTTCATCAGAAATTGTCTGATGCAATTTGTAGTGATGGAAGATTCTCAGTGAGTCACAAATGGTCACTCCATCCGGTGGGCCATGCACAAACAAATTTACGGCCAAGTGATCACAATTATTGTTCTACTAATAATCATGCTGTGTAATGAATATAATTATTTACATAAAACAAGCCACATGTATGTTCTGTATTGGGAACATCTACGAGATACAATAATATTCACATACTGGGTGGTAAATCAACACTACAAACATTGCAAGGAAGCTATACAAACACCACTTCTCATTATACAAACACCAATTGCCACTGGACAGAATTGGCAAGCCTATTGTGGGGATATTATGATGTTTAGCTATGCACGAAACATCTGCACCTACAAAAGTTACGACCATCCTGCTCAGTATAGGCTTGGAATATGAAGCAAACATTTTATGAAAATACTGTACAATTTATTTTGTACACAAATAATTTGTGAAAATAATGTACATCAATGATTTATAAAAAATAAAACGTCTGTACAATTCTAATGCTGTTTCGTGCAATGGCCAGGAGGGGAAGTATTCCACGGAACAGTAGTTAGACTACATCCATTAAAAGTGTATGCAGGATACAGAAGGTGCTACAAAAGTGAGTGAGGTCTTACCCTTGCAATACTGCATGAGTACCAGTACTTCGTGGACGCCATTGTTCATGGCACTGATACTCGAGTCTACATATTTAATTATGTTCTTGTGCACAGACAGCGACTTCTGCAAGCAAATAACATCTTTCAACATTATCATCACATTCACAGTGTTATTGTTGACTGGGTCCAGTCGAAAAGGAGCAAAATAGGCAAAAGGAGACTGCCTTAAATCTACTACATGACATACCGTATTATCCCCAATAAACACGCATTGCGCCACTGCAAGGGCTTAGGTGCGCATCTATTGATTTATCATAAGACATACGTAACACAAGCTGCCAGCGGTGGACGAATGCACAAACTGTATATACGTCATGCAACTCTAAGATAGACAATGTGTAGCACATCTGCCAAACCATCTAGCATTCAGTCGACAGAAGACGGTACTCGACGTGCCACTCGCATCGGACAGTTACTGACAGCAATGCTTGCGATTTTATAGATACATTGAGCAGTGCTAAACTGACAACCATCACGCTTTCCATAAGACACCATTGGGCATTACAGCATGACCTCAGTCTGTGCTGAATTGGCACTCAAATCATAAAAACCCACATGCTTTGCCAGCTATGCAATGGGGCAAGAGCCAAGGCCAACTGTGAGTGAGAAGGGAGCAATTCTCAAAGATGTCAAGTCAGACATTGCAGCATGCTTCATTGTTTTGACCATTCTTCGTGGCTACAGATGGCTATGTGATTTTGAATATCACGTTATTTCGTCTGCAGTTTAAGGAAGGTTTACATGATTATGACAACATGCCCAAATAAAACAAAAGTCGCTCAAATTATAAATGTGGTGCCACCTTACGGAAAACAGTACAATGAATTGTTATCTAGACAGTGTCCTCAAGGTGGTGCCAGCAGCGGCATTATTACTGTATTTTGCATTTTCGAAGTGCACACGTGTTCATTACCAAAAATCAGTATAAGTGAGTGGTTTCACTTCAGTAAAAGAGGGGTACCCGTCTATTAGACAGTGAGCATCTATAGGGGATAATATGGTAAGTCTATTCACACTTGTGCAAGTAACAAGTGATCTGATCTACATATTCGATGTCAATTAATTTCATAATTATAACAATGCATTCCTCCGTGTAAACTTATTTCACATATTATGTACATGTACTACAGATCAGTAAACCCAATGATGGACTCAACTAATTGAGGATGGAGTGTAAAAAACTCACTTTCATTTCAAAACAAAGGTGTCAGTCAGAATAAAATGTGCCAATGACCCCAATTCCAGTGAAGACTTTTCACTGGTGGAGCTAACTGACCTCCATCAATGAGCCACACAAGACATTATACAAAGCATCTTTCTGGAAATGTCAGCTATGAGACCAAGGTGGGCAAATGCCACATCATATGATGCATAAATCACCATTAAATGTCTATTTAAATAAACGTAGCAAGTAACATTTTGATAAAGATTATTTAACTGACCTTTACATAAGATCACTGTAGGATTGAATCAATTGTTTACTCTTGGACAGTTTGGTTTGCAAAAAATTATAAATAGTTTTATATTATATGCCAGCATTCGAAATAGCACTTGTCCGTTTGATTTTTGGACCAGACAAATAAAATGACTACATGGTTATCCGGTGAACAAGTGAAAATGTACAGTGCGTGCGTGCAACATTGCAAATTTTTTATTTGAGGAAATTCAAACGTAAATGAAGTTTTCTAGCAATCGTGCACGTTGCAATTTTGTTAGTGTGTCGGCGTTTTGTCGTTCTGCCAGCAGTGTGTTGTATGCCAGTGTTCGACCGAGTTTAGTGCCTGTGTTAACAGGGTCATCCGCTGAGCGCACCGACCTAGCTCTGTCATATGTCTCTATAAATTATATTCCGCCTGGTAAATATAATTCGGGCACCGTTAAAACTGTTTTATCACCATTGAAATGGTAATATAACATTTAGGAAAAACACACGTTTGTTTTTTATGATCAATTGAATATTATCTTCGTTTATAAAATACAGAACTTTGTTAATATTGAAGTTCATAGAGGTTGAACAAAATAATATCAGATTATATAGTTCATTATGATTTTTGTGATAACATTTCCTTGCTTTGCATCGGTCATGTTCCTGATGGTTGAGTGGCATCTTCAATGACAAACTGATGCCAAAATTTTACAGCAGTGTTATATGTTATATATATATATATACAATATCAAACATAAACAACACGTTCATATCAGCATCACTAAAATATTTGTATACATCATGTAACATGTCTACTTTTAATATTCGTGATGAATAATAATGATAATGGACCTGAACATTTTTGTAAATATAATTTTGCAATTTCAAAATTTGGAGATTAAATTGTGTCTTTGATCACAAGTTAATCAGATGTACATGCAACAAAACAGCAAGAACATTGTGTTGTTGTCATAAAAATAAGACAGACTTTTTTGTTTTTTCCAAAGCTTTGATTCCTCTTGACAACCACTCGGACAAGTTAAAATTTGAAGGACAAGTAGATTTCAAATCTTACTTGTCCATCGGACAAGTAAATATTCTAGCTTATTTCTATCGCTGTATCCCTTTAGCCTAATTAAACCTACAGATAATTATTGTTTTCCCATAAAAAAATTGCTAAAAGTAGCATTACCACATGAAAAATAAAAACTGCAATTACCTAAACATGTTTTGTTATGCATATAAGGAGCTTCTTCTTCTGAAATAAATGTTTTTTATTTCATGAAAATTGGACAACTACTGAAAAAGTTATTAAGTTGGAAAGGTTGCTGCCCCAGGGGTTTTCGTTGGAACGCTGAGCATGAAAAATAACACAGACAAAATAGGATTACAGTATAAATTTCCAGGTTGTAGCGCTATTTTAGCATTTTTGTCATTGTTTTCAAAACAGATAAGTCATTAATTGAGGAAATTACTTAGAATTTTGCATCTGTAGGTATTTTCACACAAGGTATTCATTTCGTGCAATTTCATTGACCTAATTTGCATATTTCATGACCTAATTAGCATAATATGGCCAACATATTGGCTCCTAGACTGCAACAAGATGCAATTCACGTCATGTCATTAATTGTTTAGTGTATTTACAGGGTTTTAGAAAGTGTAGCATATCTTGTTTCATTATAGCTCATTACAATGCCAATTTTTTTGCAAAATTGGCAGAACATTAGCATAATTATTACAAAATGGCAGCCATATTGAATGAGGGTTACCAATGTTTTTTATGAAGAAATTGTTGTTCTGAGCATGTAATTAACTATATAATGACATTTACAATAGTACAACATAAACTGTTCCATTGCTATCAATTAATTATCACAATTTGAATAATTAATGGAGTAATTTGCATAAAATAAAATGGTGGACATATTAAATGTAGAATCCAATTTTTGAGTACATATTTTTTCCAAAAGCACATCATTAATATTTTGAGGCATAGTAACATAATACAACACAAACATTTTAATTAGAACTCACTTAGTTGCCATAATTTGCATAACTGATTATGTAATTATCATAAAACAAAATGGCAGACATAGTAAATGTGGAATCCCCATTTGTGTTAGACAGGCCTGGGGTAATAGTAATATGTAATTGTAACGATTACAAATATTGAAGTAATAGTAATAGGTTGAGCAAAAACTCAATGTAATAATAATAGGAAGCAATGTACTATTAATTGACCTAGTACTTTTATATTACTGTTGAATATTTATACAGAATTTCAACTGCATAACAATTCCATTTGATTAGGTTGTAGATTCCAGTAGTTTCTCTAGGTTTTATGGTTGCTCCCCCTTGTCAACTTCAGTATGGCCCTGGTGAAGTTTTACCCTAGGGTTTTATGAGTGTTTACATAGCAAGAGACACATGTACAGTGTGACTGCTGCATTGACCAAAGGGATTAAACTGGGCTTTCCTGCTTTGAAGCCAGCTCTGCCAAGTGCCCCATTGCTAACTACACTTTTCAAGTAAACCTGGGCTTAGTCAGTGTGTCCATGGTGCACACAATTCAGCCTAAACTATAGTCGGTGTGAACAACATCCTGATGTGTTTGTGCTTATTGTAACGAATTAAATGTCCACCATGCACCAAGCAGTAGAGCAATGTGGTTTAATGAGACTGTAATATAATCCACCTAGTCATGTGGCATTGATTATTGCTTTTGTTTTTCATTCCAGTGGTATTTAAATATAAAATGTGAGATTGTACTAAATATGGTATACACAATATATATATTTTTGGTAAATATTTATAATTTTTTTATACTTTTTAATATTTCCCTAATGATGATGATGAAAGTACTTGATATTCTCAAATGTTATTTCAAATACTTTGGGCATGGGTATAAATAAATGGGAAGTTAGATTTGTTATTCACCTGTCTTGTTTAACTTCTTGAGACTGTGAGTCAAACAATTGTATTTATTGTATTTATGCATACAGTGCATTACACCATAAAATGTTCTGATAAAAATGTAATAGTAATTGCTTCAAATGTAATAGTAATCAGAAGAAATTAGCATGTAATAGTAACAGGAAGGAAACAAAGTAATAGTAATAGATCACATTGCAAGGCCTGGTGTTTTTTCCAAAAGCATTATCATTTAACGTTTAGTGCTTCTTATCATAGTACAGTGCAACACGCTTATAACGAACTACTACTACGAGTTCGTTATATCCGTGAATTTGTTATGTGTGTACGCATTTACCCGCTAGGTGGCAGTGTTGTGTGTGACAGTTTTTAAACTATTCGCCAGGTGTCTATCAAATGCAAAGATATTTTGTTGTGTAACATTTATTTAGATGACACATAAGACAGGTACAAATGTTACTATTAGGTGTAGTTGTAGCATAAGATCGCAGTCTACCGTGTATGAAAAAGTAACAAAATACAGTATGACGCAGCCCTGTTAACGGGATGAACTGTCCTATAACACGCAGCTAACAATCACCTTTGATGATTTCCCTCATTAACCTAACACGCACAGAATGACACCAGTAAATGTGCTTTGAAGAAGTCCTCCATTGACATTTGTTTGCTGTTGGCTAGGGCATCAAACAAAAGGAAATCCTCAAGCCAGTCGCAGTGCGCAGTGTTGTCTGACTGCGTAGCCCTGTAACGAATGATTTCCCTCATTGACTTAATTACTTTGGCACTGACGCTCAGCGCGGCCACGGCATGGCTTCCAGGTCACGCCCGGAAGTATTTGCGAGCAACCGGGCGATTTTCAGTTGAACAGAAATTCGTTATACGGCAAAATTTGTTCAAGAAAAGATGTTCGTAATAACCGTGAATTTGTTATACCCGTGTTTATTAATATGCGTGAACGCTTATAATGGAAAACATAGGGAACAAATCCGTACGTAAGAAATTGTTTCGTTATATCCGTCAATTGGTTGTATCCATGTTCGTTATAAGCTTGTTGCACTGTATTACATAAAAAGTTTACTTCCTATATTATATATACAGTTTTTATACACTACTAGCCATATGAATTGCAGAAAGGGCCAATGAGATATCAGCATTTAAAGTAATGAATAACTGCACCAACAACTCAAATTTTATTGTTAGGCTTTGTTGTTACAATAGCTATATAAACATAGGAATATATAATTACAATTGATATATAATTATATACACCAATAATATAATCATGGCAATAACTGAAAATACCCATTTTAAACTGGCTAATTATTACTATTAGTAAACAAACAAAAAATGTAACAAGTTCTTATTTTATATTTAACAGAGTAAGATTGGAAAACAAGTTCCTGAATTTCAAGATTAAAATCAATTATTAGTGTAGCCAGTGTACTGCGAATGTGGTTTGCCTGCATGACAGCTAGGCACTAAATCCGCCTAGTGGACAACCAGCACAACGCAGTTGTTCACCTGGCTGATATCCAGTGACATGTGGATGTTACCAAGCGGCTAGTCTATTTTTAGCACAGCGTCACCGTCTGCAGTGGCGTTCTTGAAAAATTCATGTTTACCTGATAATTCGAAGTAACTTTCGTTAGGTTTACCACAGAAACTTCGTGCAACGTCTGCAGTGAAGACGAACACATCTTCTAATTGGTCGAACAGATCTCATGACGATCCAAATAGGTTTACAAGTGTAGGTTTTTAATTTACTGCGACCTGTTTTTGCAAAAAGCATACCGTTGCGGAGGTCCGTCAGCATAACATTTTTGGCGAGTATCATCACTAAATCATGAACGATAAGTTTGTCAAATATATAAATATTATTTAAACTTTACACCATTGTAAAGAACATTATCTTGTCGTTCCAGTGATATTAAATATGTCTTATTTTGCGCAGACTGAATGGTGTAAGGGCTTCGTGACCGCTGGCCTGTTGTACTTTAGCATCAGAACTGGATAGATCCAACTGCCGTGGCGGCTGCTGTGGTAATGCTACTAAAGGTGAGCTAGGAAATTCCAAAGTTTTGATTCATTTCAATAAAATAAACTGGTTATGATTTCTGCCATGTTAATTTATCATCGACGGTGACTGACCTACATTTCACCAAATTGAACAATTTTGTTTTCAAAAAACCACGAAAGGCGAACCCCCCATTTGTCATACAAACTCCGGATTTGTACATCATACACCAGGCATCTTTCCTTCACTGACATGTGCATATGCTGCATATTAACAATTATAAATTTAAACCTGTGTGTACCATAAGTGTTGCAATCTGCAAATGTTCCCACTCCCAGTGCGTAAACAATTTTTTCAGGGCGCGGAATTGGATGCCGTCTAAAATCATTGGTACTCCATTTGTACGTCACAAATGTGGAAATAAAACACTGATATGGTATTTCTGATGGTCTGAAACCAAACACCTGCAGCTGTAGGTCTTACTTAATCCTCCAGTACACAACAGGATACTCATTCAGTCTTAGTCACACCCACAAATCTGCCCAGACACCAGCTAGAGGACAGGTCCAGTACTGGTCCTGTCAACATGTCAACAAGGTGCTATTGACCAGGCCTGACCATGGTCCATGCTGCTGACAAACAGGTTCATATCCTGGCTGGACTGACCTATTTTGATTACATAGCCTTGGAGTGAATACTTACAGTGATTTGTATTTCCCGTTTGCACACATTGAGATCGTGTTCATTGTTGACAAACATGCGTTTGAGCGCATAGCGCTTCCCTGTGTTAGTGCACTTCACAAGGAAGACTAGAGCAAAGCCACCTGCAAGCACAAAGAGTAAATACTTGTCAAAACAGCAGCAGTCACACTATGAGTCACAGTGTATTCCTAGACACTTGTTGGCACTACGACTCAATAGTGTTGTGCAATCGGTAAAAACCAGTATGGTCAACAACAATGTCACTAAAGTAAGGAGTGCTGTCAATCTATTAAAATAAAGTCATTCATACACAAATGGACCCTTAACATGACACATGCATAAACACATAAATGCCCTTAAGATTTACAATTACAGGCACAACGTATCCCATAACAATAAATTGTACAAACATGTTCACTAGCCATTCTAAATATAATCTAGTAATTAACAAAGCACAGTGCATCAAACATAAATGTTAAGGCCATATACATAACAATATTTTAAATACATTTTGCAATTTTAATTACATTTTGTTTTGTTTAGCCTAACTGGCTATATTTCCTGATGTAGGCCGAAAAGTGGATTCTAAATATATTAATTAATTAGGAAATGCAACTATTAGTAATGCTACACTTTAAAAATTATGTGAATCTGGCAAACTGCCACTAAAAACTGCCAGTATGTCATGTCACCATGACAATTTGTCATATTTTCCAAGCAAAACCAATTATTCAAGTTGTTATCATTTTTTATCTGTTACTATTTTGTTAAATATAAAATCTGTATAGATCTATACATTGTAGTAAAGACAAAACAATAAAAAATCAAATTGTCACCAATATGTGTTTTCTACATTAATTAAATATTATTTTTCCTGTATCAGTTGCAAAGATCAATAATATTTATCTGTGCCATTGGTAAATTACCATTTTATTCATTAACTGTTAGGAATGTCTAAACTTATATCATTGTATACGAATGAAGTCACGAAAAGTGGAACAGTTTGGTAACAATTGGAAGTGAAACATTTTTTTCCCCCAATATTTTTTTATATAGTGTTATAGTAAACAGATGAAAATGTACCAAGGTGATAAGTAGAAGATAATTTATTGCCTGGTGCTTATTTTATACAATGATGAAATAGACCATTGACATTTTTGTGTCGCGTCTGTCACACTTATAAATCTGTGTCCATCGAAATAGTCAAATGATAATGCCGACATTGAAAAAATTGTGTCCCTTTTAAAAATCTGGTTCAAAAAGTTCCACCTACATTAGTTTTCCTAATAGAAAAAATAATTAACTGTCTGGGTCTGTCTTACACCTCACACCTAACTCAGCGTACCTCTCATGGGGAACTGAGTTCAACAGATTCCACTCTAGAGGACGAAAACCCCATTTTGGCTGGCCCAGTAGTAATTGTGACAGACGTGACATAAACGACAAGGTAATTAAAATTAACCTTTATTTTAAAACTGGTTGGACATTTAGTTTATATGATCTAAATCACTTTCTTTTTACCAACTGTGATGGAAATTACTTTAGGCAAGTACTGTAATACAGTAACTGAAAAGTGAAAATCTGACCTCATAAATTTCAAAATCATTACCAAACATGTGACTTATACAAATCTTAATCAATCACAATGTTTATGACCATCCTGTTTATGGTGATTATCAAAGATTTCATGTTCTACTTTCAAATGCTATTCTTGATCACTTGACAAGATGGATCTATAAGAGATCCACTCCTGTGAGGTCTAGTGGGCTAAAGTAAATAGTATACGGGAGGACATCATCTGACTGAGTTTAATCCTTTCTGGACCACCGGAACAGTTTCCTAATTTGTAATAAGCTGGACTTATCACCAAAAAAACTGAAAATGGGACATTCATTCTAATAACTCTATAGCAAAGGTCAGAAGTTTAGAAAATAAACAAGTGTTCCATTTTTCGTGACTTCGCTCATACTGTCTCCTTTGTAAATGTCACTATGCAATATTAATTACTGGCATACATATTTTGGTTGACTGTCGGACGCAAAGTAAAAAAATGGTACACTAATGGTAATTCGTGCTCCATATGACGCCATGTCTGCTTTATTTACTGATCTGGTCTGATTTAGTCACAATATACTGTTTATTGTAGTAAACAGACCGAAATATACATCTGACTCACTGACTGACATAATATCAAGTTTTAACAAATGCTAACCTGCAGACAGTGCTACCTTGCATGCACTCATCATTGCTCAAGTGCTTTCGCTTCATCACGAGACTAATGCCAACATAGTCACCTGTGAGATATTGTAAACCCAGAAGTTGGAGCCTCCACATGATTTCAAAGATGTTGGTGTTGTAGTACTTTTTTAAACCAGTTAGATTTAGTCACTATGCAGAGCAGCCAAGTCAGGCTAAAACAAGTGTTTAGATATCTATTAGTAGGCATGTATACTAAGACTCTGGAAAGTATATCAATTATGTGATACTTGTAACTAAGACCATTTTCATAAATTCATAGTCTAATATATAAATTTGTAATTTGTAGGGATTATAAATATAATAATTGTGCTGTGATACTATTTTATTAGATTACTGGAAATGTTTATTAGTGATGCACACCATTATTTAATGCACCTCTGACGTTGTAAATATAGACAATAGTTATAATCTATGACTCTGTCTCCCCAGAAAAGACCTGTATCAGTCAGTGTATAGTATTGTTTGTGACAGTTGTGACTTGTGACATATGTCTCGGTTGTCACTGGCACCTGATCTCACCTTCGGCTATCGTATCCTCCACGGTCACTGTATGTCTGCCGACATTGAAGATCTTCCCTGCAAAACCTTGCTGAGAATCGAAGGTGTTTTCTATCCTCGAGAAAAGTTTCTTCATGGTGACTCATTGGACTATCACCCGACAATGACGGGTTCCTGTCAAAGCACAACTGTTAAACCGGCTGGGCTGGCGACTTCATCTGTCAATCTGCTGCAGATTATAAACAGCGTTTAAAACTTGGCTTATCTAATGCCTCCAGGTGCCTATGTAACACTCCACTAAACCCTGGGTTGCCAGTATACTGACTATACTAGAAGTCAAAAATGCGGTAGAACGTTTCCACCTACGTTCCCCTTTCTAGTCGGTCAAAATGGCCTACTTCCTCTTCGCATGTAAAGTGATCACGTGACAATCGAATTTTTAAGACTACTTGCAAAGTTAATTAACTTCGTCCAAGTGCATATAAATCCATGTTACGCGATCCTTTGTTCCTTTTGCACAATCTACCTCACTGTCATGGTTCAACGTATGCCCAGTAATGACATAAAACGCTTTTAATGACGTGTTTGCAGTTGCTCAGCTTACCGTTGCTAAGTTGCAACTCGACCATAAATACTCAGTGTGACAGTGTGGCACAGCGTCTGACGTTGCACAATCGTAAGCAATATAAACAAATAATATAGAGTGTATGCGCGTATATGCGTGTGTTTATCACTAGATGGAACCACTACTGGCAGCATTCACGAATCGTGCATTTTATGTATACACACTGAACACATACAACAAATTATAGTTTTGTTTAATGCACACGTGTGCAATACAGCTTACGCTACGAGTATATGGCCATCAGATACGAGCGCGCAGTTATGATTTCATAACCAGACACGTTGAAATCATTAGCAAAAGGTCCACGAAGCCATCAAAAATGGATGCCGACAACGTGGAGCGTTTGTACATTATACCGTATGTTTTGTGGAAATTCTGGCCCCACGCGGTTTTTTGTGACAGAAACATACGGCAATTTGTTTCAAGCACAACTGTATGCAGGATTGTTTGATCTAGCATATATCATGCCGCCCTAGTAATATATCATGTGCATAACTTATGTTACCGGTATCAATTAACAATAGAAAGACAAAGCTTGGTCACGCGCGTAATTCTGATTGTGGCGTAAGCAAACCGTGACGTACTAGATCAACGCGGTAATGACGTATGTCTATACACGTTGATCCCATTAAAACATGACGCGTGCGCACTGACCAAACAACTATTGTTTAGGTCATCACGTGCAAACGAACAGTCCAATTGACCTATCCATCATGTAACCTGTTGCCTAGGAAAAGGTCCGCCAAGACATCAGAAATGGGATGCCTATAACACTTGGAACATTTGTACATGCCGTCGTATTTTTGTTGAAATTCTTATCTCAACAGTTGTTTGTTATAACAAAAACACAAGGCAAAGTTGTTATAGTGATATTTATTGTAGGTACACGGGGATGTTTTCTTATGATATGTTATGCTGCAATAGTAATGCAATTCACAATAAAAGTCATATAAAGCAGTATAATTTAATCGTTGTCAACGTTATTTGTAAAAACAAAGCTTGGCGGAGGTCACGCGTATCAATTTGATTGTGGCGTAGGCAAACAGGGTTATATATGTGAATAGCATTATTCTTGCGGCATGACATGTGATGGATCAAGCATTCCAGTTCCAGCTTGCACTTTAAAAACTTTGCCTTATACATTTTGCCACAAAGAAAACTTTTGGAGTCAGAATTTCACTACAATCTACGCACCATGTGTTAGACATCCAGTTTTTGCAGATATTTTGCTAGGCAACATATCAGGTGACGGCCAGGTCAATTGGTGGATCCACAGCGTCGCGGTTTGCTGACATTATAACAACTATTACGCCCGTAAATAGTGAGGCTTAACATCAGCTAAATATAGCTTCCCCGCATTTAATTATCACTGTACAACTTTGCCTTAGTTTTACGTTTTTATCATTAAGAAAAACATTTGGGGCCAGAATTTAAACAAAGTATACAATGGAATGTTGAAACTCTCCTCGTGTTCGGCACTCATTTTTGATGGTTTGACTGACCTATATTGCTAGGCAACAGGTCACGTTTTAGATAGGTCAATTGTTTTAAAACTGAACGACAATATGTATCTGCCAACCCTCTCGGGGGTTTTTCGGGAGTCTCCCGGATTTGTTGCGGAACTCCTGTCCTCCCCCCAAAAGAAGAAATTAACGTTTTTTTAGATGCAGTTAAACTTATTTTATTTAGGTGAGCCTGAAATGATCCTAATTATTGGTAAGTCTACTGTGAAGAACATATTCAACAACTTTGAATTTGCTAAAAATCATTAGTGAAAATATGTAAAATGCATGATACCTTTGTGATCTGCATTACGCTGTGGAATCATGATATACACGTACGTAAGCTCTCAGGCATAGGCAGAACCGATCGACACGCGGTGCATTGATTACGCCCCGCATATGCCCGGCTGAAAAAACTCTCACCTTGTTAAAACATACACAAATAATAATTACTCACTGCACGTTCATACGGCAGTTGTATCTAGTGGTGGCGATTGTGTTTGCTTTCCGTAAGAGATCCGGCGATCGAGGGTTCATAGGTTTGTCGTTCTGAGCTGCAGTTCACAATTACTCAGAGAAGGGTAGCAATGCTCGATCGGTGCCATTTTAATATTTTTATCATTTGCTGTAGGCAAATGTGTTATAGTAGAGAAACTTGTTTTTGTGGCGAGCGTCAATGGCGGGTGGGAATCTAAAGTTTATGATACGATCAATAATGTATTTTTGTTGACTGAAAAGTGTGTGCAATTTATTGGAGGGCAGACATATGGTTTTCTGCCACACACCCCCCCGTAGGCGGTGCGGCGGCGAACAATTGTTCCACCGCTGGTCCAATACTGTCTTATTGTACATAATTTGTACATTTGGTCAGAAGTAGCTTACTGTACTGGCACAAAGCTAGAACCGTATTGGAACAGTACTGGCCCTGTGCTTGTATAGTGTGTTTGCAAAGTTCTGAACCTGTACCGGCATGCTGTATTTGCCCAATGCTGGGCCCATACAGCCAACATTGCATCCTGTAGTTGGCGCTGCATGATATATACTGCATGGCTATAGTATTGGGCGGGTATGGCGCCTGCAAGATCAATTTCATTGTGGTATGTGCGTTGTGCCGGCTAACGGTACAAACAGTATTTGCCAGTATATTGCCAGGATTGGACCAATTATATTATGTTTGCTCATTCGTCAATACAGCTGAGTGAACTGGAGCAACGTGACATATGAACGAATTTGCCCAATGTTCGAAACGGCAACAAAATTATTAGATCGAAACCGGAATTTATCGATTGGGAGTCCTACCCTATGCTAGCGTAGTGTTTTTTGTAAGTGTGATTGAATTAGTACAGTGTGATTTTTGCTGAAACGTACGTGCGGCATACGTGCAGCGCATGTTATAAATCGTGCGTTTCTGTTTCTGTTTTCAATACTGCCACGACACCCCGGAGGATGGCTTCGGTCAGAGGTGTTACTTCTATTTGGGCACGTTCCTTTACCTGATATTAAGTAGACCTACTTAACACTGGGTAACTCCTCAAGGAAGGGGTGTTAAGCCCTTTCACAGGTTGTGAGGACCACCTAGAGTACAATTACACAATGAAAAAAATGATAAAAGTATGGTTATGATTAAATGAACAAATAACGTAGAATGCTACACTGTAAAGCAATGTGAACACATAATATATGTAATAACATCTTGCAACAAAACAAATCACTACAAATTGCTGACATGCGAATGTTTACTCAACAGCATATTTACTGGTGTAACATGGACAGCATTATTTAAAAAAAATTGTTTTATTTATTTACTTATTTTTCAGTACCAATTGCGATATTACTGTTTGTATACCATGATATAAGAATGTGATATTACTATTTTCGGTTACTAGCACTAGTGGTGTCAATTTATCACACAATCCAATACACTAACTAATACTAAATAATACGTGAACATAAATATATTTTATAACACTTAATGATACATGATTCTGAATAATTTATAGTATATTATAACATTACCTAACATTAACTACAAAAATACTACAACAACAACAACAACAACTACTACTACTACTACCACCATCACCACCATCACCACCACCACCACCACCACCATCACCACCACCACCACCACCATCACCATCACCACCACCATCACTACCACTATTACAACTACTACTGCAATCGTGTACTACTACAATAACAACAACAACAACAACAACATAAATGATGCTAATCACATGGATAATAGACTAATTCAAACAAAATGATCTCTTAATTAGTAAATAATCACTACTAATACCTAAGTTTAATATATCAACAGTAACAACCTTTTTAGCTTTATTTTAAATAATAATAATAATAATCATTCCATTTCTTAATATAGCACTTTTTAAGTAAGTAAATACCAATCAAAGCGCTTCACATATTAAAATAACGTGTTGACTAAATGCTAAAATATAAATAAATAAATTAGGGTATAAACATACAATTTCAAACAATAAAATTAAAAACCAATCAATACAATGAATAGGTTTAATGATACAAGCTCTCGTAACTGTCGAGGTAGTGCATTCCAGAACACCGGTCCAGAATAATTTGTTGTAAACTTTCTGCTGTTTGTTCTAATATATTAAATGTAATATCCATTATGATTTCTAAGAGTAATAATATAATACCCATTATGGTTTCTAAGAGTAAGCGAACATTATGTAAATTCACTGTGATTTTCTTTATTGTTTAAATGAAAATTTATATTAACTTCTGTCCCAAATTGTATAAAGACGCGGAGTATTTGGTGGCGGCTGACATTATGCGCGCCAACGACAGTTGACTCTATGCGTGAGATCGACCATCGGAGAAACATACGATAGGCAGATCTGCAGCTAAGTACAAAATGGCTGACCCGGACAGCAATGTAACGATTGTAAAGGAGTACGTTTTACTAATTTGCGAATTTTATGACTAATTTAAACTAAATTAGTGTAACAGTTCGACAGTCACGTACAATATTTAAACATTTAGTTGGTCTGGATGTATAATATGCAATATTGCTATGTGTCTATCGAAAACATCGTCAGCGTCGATCCTGAGAGTGACTGTTTCAGTGTTTGAGTGTTTCACGTTGTTGGGCCGGTATACAGATAATGGTTTCGTGGACAATGTTACCCGGAATGGCCGCGAAATGGCGAATTTCGTCTAGTGTGCACTTCGTGTGATACTGTTCCCGGCATGTTTAGTCTGTAGATATATAAAATGCGATGGAAGTTTTACCAAAATTGAAAGTAATATCGTACCAAAACAGGTCCTAAAGTCTAAATAAAAAGCATAATATATAAATTAAACGTTTTATTTTAAAGATGTTTTTGAACATATGAACAGCACTGAGAAACCCGGTGCAATGATCCGAGTCATGCTTTGATCTTACAATTCGTGATTGCCACCTGGCAAACACTACTTGGTTAGGTCATAGGCCATAGCACACACACTGGTGGATATTTGTGCATGAATAAGTTTTGCGTATTAATTGCAGCATGGTTGAATGCTTTACAGAAAAGTCGAGCACAGGTCTGCCAGGGGGTTAAGTGTAAACTGCTTTGATCAGTCCTAAGGACTGTATACTGCACTATATTAGTCTATATAAGAACTTATCTTTCTTACATACAATAAAGCCTGAAATCAGTGTAGCCATAGCCTAGGTGTAGCTGAATTCACTGCTGATGTGGACTTCTGGAAAATATTTCTGATTCAATAGGAAATGCCTCCAAGTGTTTTTTTAACTAACTTAAAATTAACAGTAATTGGACGCCACACTGTTTTTATTATAACTGAAAAGCAACATTATTTCATATTTCTACTAGCACTGAATAGCATAGTATAACGCTGTAGCGCAGTGGCTAGAGCTTTGGACTCTCGACCGAGAAAACCCGGGTTCGAATCCTGTGCTGCTGTGTTGAACCTTGGGCAAGTTTGTTCACTATGCATTGCTCCAGTTCACTCAGCTGTATGAATGAGTGCCTGGCTATATACAGTGGTGGATATTTGTATGAATAGTCTTCACACATTAATTGCAGCGTGGCTGAGAACAGAATTCAAGATGGTGTTCGATTGAATAGGTCAGCCAGGGAGTAAAGTGTAAAATGCTTTGAGCAGTCCTGAGGACTGGATACTGTGCTATATAAGAACTTACCTTTAATTAACTAGTCACAAGTTTCCAATACTTTATGATAACTAGGATTATTATGGTTGTAATAATTTTATGAAGAATCTGTTGATGTTGCAGGCAAGTAGAAGCAATGGACACCAGTACATATGAAGCCACGAAAACGGTGGCCGATCAGATATTTTCGGCTGCTGGAGATGCTGGCACCACCTTGTTCGATAACCCAGATGACATGAGCTGCTACTGGTAAAGAATTACATTTTATGTAAAGTCAAAAATGTATTTGTTTTATATGTTCATATCAAGGATGATTTGAATACAACTGTGACTGTTTAGAACAATATTGTATCCATTAAAGGTCATATCCTGGGACAAAATGTACTGTGTTCCATAAAAGCAAAAGATTTATGCACTTTCAGGTGATGCTATTTAAAATATGTTTATGAATCGCATAAAACCGTACAACATAAAACGAACCTCTAAATTTGCCATCCTTCGGAAACTAGTGGAACCCAGCCGCCAGCATGAACCGCCCTGACTGACTGACAGCCACCCCTCGCACGACCCGCCTCATGTAATCAACTCATAAAATGGTGGCCGATGGGTTGAGAGTCGTGTCTGTTTTGTTACCGAGACCGATGCGTACGATGATCAAATATATTTTAGAGACACTGATAATAACATTTGAGAGATTTATGTTGTTTCTGCTGATGTTAGGTTGCCTGGTGTTGGTGCTGTGCTATGTATATAGGCTGAGGCATGAACCTGTCGAGAGAGTCCGGCAACTGACAGCCGGCTGTTGAGTTTGTTGTTGTGAATGGGCCAGTGGTATTGTTGTGGTACTCGTTTGCATCTTGACGCTTCTTGTGAGTCATTTTAAGGACTGTTGATGTATTGAAATCTAACTTTATTTTGAAGCCCATTTTCCACCTCATAAGATATATCCATCAGCAGATCTGAACCACAAATGATGTTATTCGCCGTAGACGCAGTATGGATCACATCCTTTATATACAAAATGTTCCATTTTCTGCCGACAAATTGGGTCTTTGGGGAATATGTGCACCAAATTTCCAGTGAAACCTGAATTGCCACTGTTTCCCACAACACATACTTTCGTCAATTATACATGTTAATGATAAAACAGAAACAAAAAATTATAATTAAATAGTATTTAGCTGCGTAGACTATGTGACAGTGTTGGCCGTTCCACAAGTGACGCCATATATCTGCACCTACGGACATTTCCGGAAAACAAACATTTCCAGGTTTGCACTGTGACAGGTCACTGTTTAAGACTTCGGCTTCGGATTTGTAATAACATTGAATAACATGCATGTACAAGTATATTTACATAATTCCCTGGAAAAAACATTTGGACAAGATATGGCCTTTAAACTTTGTATTTAGACATTTCACTAGATATCAAGATTATACTTACTTGCTCTTCATACATTTGTTGGTACATAAGGGTTATGCTGAGTAGTAAATAACTGTGTGGCTGCTTCGTTATTGTATGTTGCAATATCGGATGAGTGCAAACATTCAAATATGTCTTCAGTGGGAAAGAGCGTGACCTGCCAGCGGTGGAGTTCCAGTGTGGAATGTGCCTGAGATTCTACCACGCAGACTGTATGACTTGTAACGTCAAGTGAGTATTGAAATCTTGCTTAAGGCCAGACACGGCAGGTAGATAGGATTATTTTTGAATTTGTGCAAACAGAAAATGGGTCTTACTGAGTAAAATATATATTGAACTTTTTTTAGCCAGACCTCCCGTTTCCATGGTAACAAACAAAATTGGCCGCCATTTTGAGCACTGCCATTTTTTATTGAATCCATATATAGTTATAATTCTTGCAAAACCATGTTCTCTATAGATTCTATTGTGAAATGATCAGAGCATTTTTTGAAATGTTGTTTTTATTATTTTTTTTTTTTTTTGTAAAATACAAAACAAATTATTGTTTTGGCAACAAATATGGCTATATCTTTCAAACTATTCATGGTTTAAAAAAGTGTCTGATCATTGCACACAGTAGAATATGCTGAATGCAACACTGAAAACATTTATATAGCGTAATTATTCCAAGAGATATCCCGTTTCCAAATGCAGAAATTTGAAGAAAAATTATTTTGAGAAAATGGCTGTCGAAGATTGCATAATGATATCGACATGCTTGATCCATGACTAAAACTCGGTTAGAGGTATGTAATTGTCATAGAAGTGAACTTTATTGATAAAGGTATAATAATCTGGCAGAAAACCTTGGTTAAAAAAACACCATTTCACCTGGGGTGTCTGGCCTAAGCAGGGTTTTTGTTAAGTGTGCTGATAGCAGGGACCATGACCCCCAAAGCAGGGACCGAACAACATGCCCTGTCCAAGTGACAGCGTGTCTAGGACTACTGTGGGTACCACTGGGCGTGTAACACTATTCAATCATAGACATTTGTTTTGATTTATGTAAGTTAAGTTCCATCTGTGTTAATTGTTTAAAAATCAGTATCCAATTAACGTACAATGTAGGCCTAACGCTATGGCGATAGCAGTGTCTTTACTGACACTGCTAACTGTAGACAATGCTACATGAGGACATTAATTCTCCAACCATTGTGGTGGAAATGAAATCCATGCATCCAGGAATCGCCAGGGTTAATCTCGCTTCAAATCGAACCACAGGAGGGCTGTTATCTCAAGTGTTCATAAGTTGGTTTCATAATAAAATTATTAATAACTATCAAAAAAAATATTTAACATACTGTTTAAGTATTTCACAACAGAATCATTATAAGCTCTATAATTGAAACAAGTCCGGGAATAATTATGGTCTATTGTAAAAATAACTGCTAGCAGAATTCCCATCCCTTTTCATTGAGGTGAAATACACTGTCAGTCTATCATTTATTTAATGCAAAACAAGATTGATTCTTAACATCAATATTATTTCCAACATAACAAGATTGTAACATTGTGTTTGTCGCTAGGCATAGTGAAACCTTCATAAATTACATATATCACTACAAACACGACACTTTGAATGCATCCAGCAGATTGTGCTAATTCTAGCAGTGTGAATATGTTTAACAATAGAATTGATAAATATCTGGTGGGGGCGGGTTATGTGTAGGTGAAAATCGTTTTGGACTCTCGATAAGCTTCCTAGTCTACATGCCATCTGGAGCCTGTAGCTTTGAATGGGGATCTTTAAATAAGTTGTGTAGAAACCAAGCCCACCTCGATGCCACCGTGATATATAACTAGATCTAATTGTAAACCTCAATGTGTTCTTTTGACCATTAAACATAGTTTCAGGCATGCAATGTTACAAAATAATAAAATATTGCATTCTATGCCACCTTTTAGGCCCAAATAGCACTGTTGTGGCTGTGGGTTAGGTGCGCAACGTGCATGGAAAGAGTCATATAACAGCATCAGTTGATGCAAACCGGAGCACTATTTGGGCCTATTGAACCAATGTTGATATAACAAAATGTAGGGCTATAAACCACATTGGAAAAGATCAGGAACCTATCATACAAGCCAAAGAAAGACAGATTTGCTTTTCGTGATTACGACACGACGTCGATGATAGTGAACATGCTGCGCTTCATTGGCGTAGCCATAGCATTAAGCAGTTCCGTAAAACTCCTGCAGTAATTAAATACTCATGTGGCTACATACCACGACTTCTAACATTTGTACTTAGCTTAGTGTTAGGCTGTTTTAATTAGTGAAACAATGTCACTACGCTGACATTGTTGCTGAGCGGTTCGCCAGGGGCACCCGCTACGAAAAAGCGCAGTGGCGGACTCCGGGAATAACAAATAATGCTAAAAATTGCAGGAAGTCAATTCAAAGGAACAATATGAACTGTGCCATTTATTAATGCAAAAAAGACAGTCGCCAACCATACAGTTTTGTTTCGATATGTCGTAATCATCATCGATACGCTGAACTGTTTGTGGAACTTATAGACGCAATACAGCACAATTTGTAACGCAAAGGCACACGGAAAACATTGTCATGCGTCATGAATCACGCACGGGTGCTAATAAAAAGCTTCCATTCTCGATAGCCGAATACATGGATCGGCAAAACCGGGTAAATTACCCGGGTCCGAATCTTAACAAAAACCCTGTAAAGCAAGCAATAGCAGTTAGCTCTGTTTTGTCAATGCCAATTTTATTTCCACTTCTAGTCTATTCCAAAACAAATCAATTCCACATTGCAAAAAATCAATTCCAAAGTATAATTTCCAGTTACAGTATAAATATAATCTCAAGGACAAATTAAATTACAGTTCGTTTAACCGTTTTAGTTGTTCTTATATGATTACAAAAATCACTATTGTTCATCCATTGTCACTCTAATAAGTTGAGTTCATTGACTCATGTCTGATGCTACAAAAAATAATTGTTGTTTAGAATTTTATTTATTCAGTTCCAGTTAACAGTGATCATAAAACGAAGCTGTGGCTAATACATGCATAAAGTCCTAGACACCAAATTAAATGTCAGATAATTTCATAGGTTTACATTTTTGTGAATTTCTCGTATTGCTATCTCAAATAATTAGGATTATGTATACTATTGTGTCAGTTTATTCACGTTAGAGTTTCTAATAAGTTTGACATACACATTGCATATTTTCACAGACCCTGCGTGCCATTCATGACAAATTACCAGTTCTTCTGCAAACGTTGTGATAGCAACGGACAAGAGATATTTACAAAGCGACTGGCCAGTGAGTACTTTGTGACTGTACGCACCAGAGAGCTTCATGTATAGTTTTTCAGGGCAGTTTGTTGGTTTTGAGAAAAACTCACCTTTGTTTATTCCTCACGGTTCCAATGGAAGTGGGTAGATGAATTGGAATATGACAAGAATGAATCCAAAGCAGTGTTGTACCCAGAACCCTTCATGTGATTATGACACGTGCTCATAGTATGTAGCTGTACCATCCGATGTTAAACATTTCTTTATAGTTGTCATGATTAAGTACCAGTTCATATAATGCAGCACATTTTAACAGTATATATTATTTGGAATAGTAAAGTAGTGCATATCAATTCATTTTTACACCATTATGTTCAATACTTCTGTTAATAACTCCACGCAGTCCGGATATGTGTTTAAACATATTACAATTACCAGAGCTACAGTTCTTCTTGTTCCCGATGTGCACATAAAATGCAGGTGCCATTCTCAGTCATGGGTAAATTGTAGATGATATTAATAATTTCAGGTTTCAGTCAGATGTGCCACACTGCTGTAGCTAACCTGATACTGCAAAACCCTAACACAGAATGCTTCTCCAAAGATAAGGTGAGTCTATATACTTTATTCCTCTCATATTTCACCACCTGAGCATGGCAGATGTAGTGCAGTGATCCTGTAATGTAGTACCTTATTCCATCCATGGGGCCATGGAGCAAAACAACCAATGATAGGAATTTTTAGTCCTTTGGGCCGATGGTCAAACGGACCAATGCCATCATTCTGCGTCCGCCGTTAGCTGCCGTATCTCAGAAACCGTTCAGTAACTATTTCTCTACTTTTGCATAGACATATCTTAGGGTACTGCCATTGGTCATGAGAAATCTGTATTTTATTGAATCATTATATGGGCCCCCCAGGGCCAAAAAACAGGTAATTTTTCACATTTTGCCTATTTTTTTCAAAAACTGTTTACCCGGTAGTACCGTTTTCTCTCATTTTGCATAGACATTTCATGTGGTAGTGCCACTATACACAATAAATCTGTATTTGATTAAATCATTCTAAGGGCACCAAAGGTCCCATAAAATGCAAAATTTGCTAACTAAATTGTTTACATCAGGAGAACAGCCCCATAGCTCTATTGACAACTGACTGGCTACACTCCTTCCCTCAACTAATCCCTTTTCCTACAACATCAGTCACATGCAGAGTCTGCATGTGAGTCTCTGTCTTGCATGGATCATTGGTTGTCTTTTTTCTGTTATTTAAAAAACTGTTCAGTAACTTTTTTTCAAATTTTGCACAGACGTCTGTAGTGTCACTGTACACAATAAATAATATGTGTTTGATTGAATCATTCTACGGGCACCTCAGGGCCTCCCAAAAAACCAAATGTTCACATTTTGTCTGTTTCTGCCTGGACTAGGTTGGCAGAGTGCCAAATGACCCACCCCACTTCACTGACGGTCTTTACCTGCTATTGTTTGATGGAAACTGTGACTAATCTGTAATTGGATACTGGCAGAGGCTTGTGTCAGACTGTCAACAGACAGCACCCACTAGACCCCTGGATAGTTGCATGTACATTTTAAGCTGTGTCAAACAGTGGGCTGCAACTAATGTGTAATGGGAATCCCTACTACACATGTAGAACCTGAGGAAATTTAAAACAGCAGTAGACATAATTATCAATGCAATATAAACATATAACCTAGGATTAAAATAAAATAACTTAGGTACAAAATATTATATAAAGTAAAATAACATAGGTATACTCGAAAAGGTTAAAGCATGTTTAGCCAAAAATTATAAGGAATAATATTCAGATGTTTTACTATACATGTTGCAGCTATTCCGTCACTCCAGTAATATTAGTATTATGACGTTAGTACTGTTTTTAACTGTCATTACTACTGTTTTTAAGTCAAAATACATGTTATGCATATGTACAACCACTGGAAATTGGCCTAAATAGCAGAATATTGGGATCAAATTTGACAGTATTTTTTAATAACACATTAACTAATATATACAATATTCACGAAAATGGTCTACTCGAATACTTTATTTCCAGGTGTATCTTCCCTGGCATGCATATAGTCTAGAGAGCTACTAAACATTTTGTTTAACTTAAACTGGTTCTCATGACCATTTCATTTCTGCTGTTACCAATTACAACATTCCATGCAGCAGATAATAATTTTACATACTCCACAGTGGTGCCACCTGGGGAATGACTGACAAATCAGTTTGTTCACTAAAAAGTAAATAACTCTAGATGTCTGCCTTTGTGTTTTTTTTCTCAAATACATTGCCAATTGGAGGTCAGAGGCCAGTGGTTCAAAGATGCATGGTAATATAGAAAGAGGCGAATGAACCCTACCCCCCATGAGGAGATAGACCTACAGTGCTTACAAAGTTAGCATATTGATATATAGATAAATGTGAAGACACAAGTGTTGTGACTGCTGCAGGAGATCATCCCATACATTGAGAAGAACTGGGAGAGTTTGACAACACAGTCTCGGCGCGTCAAGAACACGTGGCACACAACCATTGGCAAGACAATGGTAGGGATTGTCCTAGCGCTCTGTTGTTGTGGCAGGCTTTTCACTGTGTCACTGCTTCCCTGGTCACAACCTTGTGGGGAACGATAGCATAGTGGTAAAAGCATGAGATTCTCATTCAAGTTGAACGCCTCTTGTTGCCGGTTCAGACCTTGGACAAGTTCTTTCATTCCACATTGCTCTAGTTCACTCAGGTGTATGAATGAACACCTGTGTATAGACAATGGTGGATATTTGTGTACGAATTAGTAATTGCAGCATGGCTGAATTCTTCCCAGTGTAGTCGAGATGGTGTTCGTTTCAACAGGTCTGCCAGTGAGTGTAGAGCACTCTAAGCAATCCTACTCTTACCTAACCTACAGCTTAAGGCCAGATACTCCAGGTGAAATTGTGTTTTTTTTAAATACTCAAAATGTTTTTCTGCCAGATTATGATACCTTTGTGTGCATACTATCAATAAAGTTTACTTCTATGACAATTACATATCTGTAAGTGAGTTTGGCATGCCGATATCGAGTAATCAAATCCATTATGCAATCTTTGATGGCCATTTTCTCCCCAAAAAAATTCTCAAATTTCTGCATTTGGAAATGGGATATCCCTGGGAGTAATTATACTATACAAATAAGGTTTTCAGTGTTGCATTCAGCAGACTCTGTTCTGTGAAATGATCAGACGCTTTTTTAAATCATCAGTAGTTTGAAATATATCATCATGTTTGTTGCCAAAAATGAAGATTTTTTGCACTTTACAAAAAAATCTTTAAAAATAAAAACAAAATATTAAAAAAAATGCTCTGATCATTTCACAACATAATGTTTACAGAATATGATCTGCAAGAATTATAATTATAAATGTGCTCAAAAAAGAGTGGCAGTATTTCAAAATTTACAAATATTTATAGCCATTTTATTTGTTACCATGGAAACAGGGGGTCTGGCCAAAAAAGTTCAATATATTTTTATTCAGTATGATCTATTCCGTACTTTGGGGGAAAAAATTGCAGTTTGCACAAATAAAAAAAATAATCCCATCTATGCGTCACGTCTGTCATTACACTAAAAGAGATTATTTCTTTAAACAAAGCTTATAATTCTCACCAGAAATGATTGGGATTGGTATCAAGACACATATCTAAATTAAAGGAAATAAAAATAAGGCATTAGCTCAAATCCTTTTTCCATGTGTACACAAAGTTTAACATTGTATGTAACATTTGACAACATTAAACAAATACAGAAAAATACATTTGTAGCATAAATTCGATTTTAAGCCCGTCTGTGAAGCACTTCCCGCGGAAAATTTAATTTTAATGAGCTAGGCGATCACGTGGTATCGTGACGTCACTTATGACACACACTTGCATCAGACCGACCCTTTCCATGCATTCAGAGCATGTTTACAAGGATAGCTTTTGGGTCGAAATGAGCGTCAGAATGAGTTATTTTTTGTGTGTGCAATATTCCGACGTAATACAAACACTAGTCATCATAGAGGAACAAGCAGTTATCTTACGGTTCCACATGAATCAAATTTTATTCAAAACAACGAATGCGAATGTGCCTACAAGTCGACTAGGTTTCGCCGAGCTTGGGCTCATTTTCAGAATAATTATCGATTGCAACCAACGGGAGATAATCTACACCAATAAACATACATAGCAAACAGATATTGTATCCAGCTACAGAAAGTAACGTGTATAATCTCATAATATCACTAGAAAATCGATATATGAAGCAGGAGTTGTACAATTTATCATAACAACTTAAATCAGTCAGTTAATTTCTGTTGGTGCCGCTAGCTCAGTTGGTAGACGCGTTGGTTTCTTGCCATTTATTTAACAATAGGGCGACGCCGGTTCAATCCTGACAGCATGCAAACCATTGATTTTCTTTACACTTTTTTTGTTTATGTTTTCACGAAGTAATATAAACCAAATCATTTAGTATACTATGATGCACTGTTTGTAATTTAGTTTAGTTTTTTTGTAGTAATTATTTCGCCACAAAAATGAAAATATGGTCATTATATATAACAATGTTTCTAAATTTTATTTATCCAGACAGATCACAATCTGTATTCACATATATAATTACAATATATTATCGTACAATATATTTACAATTAATAAATTATATATCCATTATATTTGTTTGGATAAATAAAATTTAGAAACATTGTTATATAATGACCATATTTTCATTTTTGTAGCGAATAAATAATTACTACAAAAATAAAAATTATTTACAAACATTGCATTATAGTATAAAACGATTTGGTTTATATTACTTCGTGAAAACATAAAAAAAGTGTAAAGAAAATCAGTGGTTTGCATGCTATCAGGATTGAACCGGCATCACCCAATTGTAAAATAAATGACAAGAAACCAACGCGCCTACCCACTGAGCTAGCAGCACCAGCGGAAAGTCTCTGACTGATTTAAGTTGTTATGATAAATTGTACAACTCCTTCATATATCGATATTCTAGTGATATATTATGAGATTATACACGTTACGTTATGTAGCTGGATACAAAATATGTTTGCTATGTATATTTATTGGTGTAGATTTTCTCCCATTGGTTGCATTCGACATAATTATTCTGAAAACGAGCCCAAGCTCAGAGAAACCTAGTCGACTTGTGTCTTGTAGGCCCATTCACATTTGTTGTTTTGAATAAAATTTGATTCATGTGGAACCGTAAGATAACTGCTTGTTCCTCTATGATGACTAGTGTTTGTATTATGTCGGAATATTGCACAATAACTCATTCTGACGCTCGTTTCGACCCAAAAGCTATACTTGTAAACATGTTCTGAATGCATGGAAAGGGTCGGCCTGATGCGAGTTTGAGTCATAAGTGACGTCACATCTCGGCATCCCGAAAAGCGCGCCAAAAATATGCATATTTGAAAATGTCCGGATGCACTGCATAAAATGTGGAATTTCTAATTCATTGAATTTTTTATTTTTTTTGGGCTTGGTGGACATGGAAATAGATAGCAGGATGTAATATAATATGAATTCAAGCAATAGGTGTTTTTATTCCCTTTAAGGATTTTCATGATTACATTTTTTCTTCAACTATTTCACTGTAGGAAAGGTAATATTCTCCAAAATAATTCTGAGTGCACAACTATAGAAATGCTTGTATATTGCACAGTATCTGCATGATGAGGCAACAGTATTCACAAAGCAGTATTTATGTGGCTATATCATTAAACAAAATTAAAGTGATATTGTTAAAGACAGGATGAATTTGATTGAAATGCTGTTTCATTTAGTTCATGTTGTGGTGTACGCAACATAAGGCAGCACCACAAGATGTATATTGCTCTTGTATTTTACATGTGCAGGTTATGTCATTAATATCAGTACATCTTTTATTTACCCGATGCAGGAATCACTGCATTACACAATGTACATCAGTCATATTGTTGTGTGTATCATTTTATCTCAGAATATTGGGCACAGAAAGTATTAACAGGGTTTTGTTTTGAACATTTTTCGCATTGAAAGTGTTGTACAGATTTGGGCTCTACGTTGTTGACTTCAGATAAAGGACTCTGAGATCTTCCGCTACAAGGAGGACAGTCCGGGCGACATGTACGTCCACCTCATCAGTCAGGTCAGTGACTACAGTCAACAAGTGCACATGTTTACCATTCTTGTGGATTAAATGGGTCATTGTAGTGCAGCGGTCAGCCTACTGGACTGCCAGTGAGTTTTGTGGGGTTCTAAGCTAAATTTGTGTTTTTATTTTTATAAATTATCGCTAGGCCCCCTCTATGGTCATAAACGTTTAGCGGCTGATATTTGATAATAATAACGATACAGTGTTGATTTTACATGAAGGCACATGAATAATCAGTGCTAAATTTACATGAAGGCACATGAATAATCAGAGCTAATTTTACATGATGTCACATGAATAATAAGTGCTAATTTTACATGAAGGCACATGAATAATCAGTGCCAATTTTACATGAATGCGCATGAATAATCAGTGCCAATTTTACATGAAAGCACACGAATAATCAGTGCCAATTTTACATGAAGGCACATGAATAATCAGTGCCAATTTTACAAAAACATAATTTTCCATGATGACTGTGTCATAAGTCCATCGACATTGCACATACACATGGCACTGTGTGTGTGCAGTTGCATTAAGCCATTAATTATTTGGTTAAACTAGACCTATAACCACAGTAGCTCCATATCTGACCCCACCCCATGTTCGCCGCTCCCAGTCCCAGATATGGGGCAGAGCAAATACCCCCATCCTCTGCAAGGGATAATTTGGTAGTTCATAAATGGCTCAAAGTAGGTGTTTAAGTCAAACGTTTTCACAAAGTATTTGTACCATATGTTTGACATATTGAAAAACGTCGTTTCTGTGATTGTCATGTAAATGTACAGTGTTGCGACAAATCTATATGAAGAATAGTTATATGAAATGTAATGTTGTGACTCCACATTCAACCATAGTTATGTCCTCCCGGATAACTGGACAGATTTGCCAAGAAAAGCAGCCTTATATAGGTAACAACAGACAGACAGACAAACATGAGATTTTAAAATTACATTATGATTAAAATGTGAAGTTATTGAGGGACCAACAATGCATGACCAAAATGTTAAATTGTTCAAGAACCAGCAATCCCAATTTTGTGACTAGTCAGCGGAGGAGAGCATGTAGTATTCACTCTAATGACTAGTCATCGGAGGAGAGCATGTAGTATTCACTCTAATGACTAGTCAGCGGAGGAGAGCATGTAGTATTCACTCTAATGACTAGTCAGCGGAGGAGAGCATGTAGTATTCACTCTAATGACTAGTCAGCGGAGGAGAGCATGTAGTATTCACTCTAATGACTAGTCATCGGAGGAGAGCATGTAGTATTCACTCTAATGACTAGTCAGCGGAGGAGAGCATGTAGTATTCACTCTAATGACTAGTCAGCGGAGGAGAGCATGTAGTATTCACTCTAATGACTAGTCAGTGGAGGAGAGCTTGTAGTATTCACTCTAATGAATTCACTGGTCACTGATTGTAGGATCTGCGGAAAATTGCACCAAACTACGAGAACCTACAGAAGTTGAGTGGCGCAACCTGCAAGTACAATGACAGCAAGTCATCTTGCGGCTCCGACAGTGAGTGTCATGTTTCTGTGGACCATTTCACTGAGATAACGAACTCGTGAGGAAAATCCATCGCTAAACATGATCCTTTGTTAAATTTAAGGTGATGTTGAAAAGGTTAAAGTAATCATTACAAAATGCACTGCTGCTGGCTGGTATGAATGGTCTAACTGGTATGAATGGTCGAATTGGTATGAATGGTCAAACTGGAATGAATGGTCGAACTGGTATGAATGGCCGAACTGGTATGAATGGTCGAACTGGTATGAATGGTCGAACTGGTATGAATGATCGAACTGGTATGAATGGTCGAACTGGTATGAATGGTCGAAGTGGTGATTATACTGGGATATCCTGGCATTGCTCTTTAATATGGAGCTTAGGCGTGTGCAGTTTTTCCTGGTTACAGTCATGACCAGCGGAGTCAGTTTCTAGGACAAAGTACAACTGATTCCGCTAACTTCCATATGTTACATAGAATGTGTGTCTCAGGGGTAGTTAGTATAACTGGTTCAGCTAATTTCCATACGTTGCATAGAATGTGTGTTTCGGGGATAGTACAACTGATTCAGCCACCTTCCATACATTACATAGAATGTGTGTCTCGGGGATAGTACAACTGATTCAGCCAACTTCCATACGTTACATAGAATGTGTGTTTCGGGGATAGTACAACTGATTCAGCCAACTTCCATACGTTACATAGAATGTGTGTCTCGGGGATAGTACAACTGATTCAGCCAACTTCCATACGTTACATTGAATGTGTGTCTCGGGGATAGTACAACTGATTCAGCCAACTTCCATACGTTACATAGAATGTGTGTCTCCGGGATAGTACAACTGATTCAGCCAACTTCCATACGTTACATAGAATGTGTGTCTCGGGGATAGTACAACTGATTCAGCCAACTTCCATACGTTACATAGAATGTGTGTCTCGGGGATAGTACAACTGATTCAGCCAACTTCCATACGTTACATAGAATGTGTGTCTCGGGGATAGTACAACTGATTCAGCCAACTTCCATACGTTACATAGAATGTGTGTCTCGGGGATAGTACAACTGATTCAGCCAACTTCCATACGTTTCATAGAATGTGTGTCTCGGGGATAGTACAACTGATTCAGCCAACTTCCATACGTTACATAGAATGTGTGTCTCGGGGATAGTACAACTGATTCAGCCAACTTCCATACGTTACATAGAATGTGTGTCTCGGGGATAGTACAACTGATTCAGCCAACTTCCATACGTTTCATAGAATGTGTGTCTCGGGGATAGTACAACTGATTCAGCCAACTTCCATACGTTACATAGAATGTGTGTCTCGGGGATAGTACAACTGATTCAGCCAACTTCCATACGTTACATAGAATGTGTGTCTCGGGGATAGTACAACTGATTCAGCCAACTTCCATACGTTACATAGAATGTGTGTCTCGGGGATAGTACAACTGATTCAGCCAACTTCCATACGTTACATAGAATGTGTGTCTCGGGGATAGTACAACTGATTCAGCCAACTTCCATACGTTACATAGAATGTGTGTCTCGGGGATAGTACAACTGATTCAGCCAACTTCCATACGTTACATAGAATGTGTGTCTCGGGGATAGTACAACTGATTCAGCCAACTTCCATACGTTACATAGAATGTGTGTCTCGGGGATAGTACAACTAATTCAGCCAACTTCCATACGTTACATAGAATGTGTGTCTCAGGGATAGTACAACTAATTCAGCCAACTTCCATACGTTACATAGAATGTGTGTCTCAGGGATAGTACAACTAATTCAGCCAACTTCCATACGTTACATAGAATGTGTGTCTCGGGGATAGTACAACTGATTCAGCCAACTTCCATACGTTACATAGAATGTGTGTTTCGGGGATGGTACAACTAATTCAGCCAACTTCCAATGTCTTCCATACGTTACATAGAATGTGTGTCTCAGGGATAGTCAACTACCACCCACTGGTTGCGAGGATGATGAAATGTAATATGGCATGTTGCAGGTAAGACACGAGGAACAAAGAGGAAGGCTGTCGGTGATGTATCAAGTGGTGTCGTCAAACAGAAGAGGAGGTGGGTATTTCTACTAACAGCTGTCATCAGCTGATGACAAACATCATCGCCACTAGCTGTCACTAATGAGTTGTGGTGCCTCAGTTAATTTTTGGAGTCAGTATTACAACAATGTTTTACTTTTATGTTTGACATTGTGCAATGTTGCTGTTGCATTTAGTGGTCTGACTTTGTAGTTTAACCCTCTCATGGTCAGAACGCCCGAATCAACCCGACTCCCACTCATGGCCAGAATGCCTGAATACGCCCGAATACAGGGGCACATTTAAACTGGTACCGCAAAACAGTGTTATCCAATAACGGCAATTTATTTCAGCAGTTAGTATATAATAATATTGAAGTTTCACTGGGAAGCATCAAAAGTGCTAAATGATGGCGATTTCCGTGGCTAAACAGCGCCAACCACCACACGGTTTTGTAGTCGAACGCAGGCGATTTCTATGATTAAATGCTAACTTTTGAGCGGTCTATTTTGTTGTAAAGAACTATTAATGCGCCGCGCAACGAAGCGGGTGGTGTTTTTTAGCTTTGATGTAATTCTCGACATTGTAATTTATGTCGAACTCCAATAATTCGGACTTTGATGGGATTTTCGAATCGAGTTTATAACGAACGCTGCCATCGAAGAGGAATGTTTTGCACATTGATTACGCATTTAAAATATAACACCAACTTAATAGTTCAGACGGGATGACGGCTATTATCACAAAGAACGCCATTTTGAAAATATATGCACTCTAAAAAACTGAAATTATTTCAGTTTTATTTACCGTAGACATTTAATTAGTTTTCCATTCTGTAGCATAGTAATTTATGAACATTTCATACGCAGCATGTAACCGCTAATTATTAATGAAAAATATTAAAAAGATGAATTATTGAAAACAATTTAAGTATTTAATTTTTGTCAAACTTTAGCAATTCAATTTTGGGTAATAAATTGACATATATGTCACATACTTGGTCAGTTACACCAGGAATTAGTTCTTCAGATGTAGTGAACATTTTATTTGAATCGGATCAAAAATTATTTATTTATTTGCATTCAATATACAAACCGAATATATCACATGATTCACTCACAGCACATTCTCTCGATTTAATAGGAAGGCACATATTTCCATTAATTTGGCCTTGAGAGGGTTAGTGTGAATTGTGAAAATGGTCAAAGCATCCAATGGTCCAAATCTGCAGAGGTGTTCCATGTTTTTTTTAATAAAAAAAGTTTGTTATCCCAATTGTCTGTATTTCTTAATATTGGAAGATTATAAAAACAACTGCTTGTGATTGTGTCTAAAAGCTGTATATCAGTTGACCCTTCAATGTAAAAACACTAGGCATTTGTGATACAGAATATATTGCTAGGAGTCTATTTGTGGTTTATATTCTTGTTTATAATCGTTTTGTTTTAATTTGAAAATTGTATAGAAGGCTCAACCTTACTAACTTTTATAACAAATAATTCCCCGATTGACGTTCATTTCATAAATGAAATCTGCAGCATACTTCATGCATGGATTGTTAATTGAGGCAGAGGAAATCATAGGACATAGTCACTCAGATGTAGAATGTTAGACAGTCAGTCGAAGGGACGGTTTCAAATCCACCAACTGCCTTTTCGAAACTCAGGCAGTTTGTTCATCCCACTTTGATTGTGTCTTTCTGAAGAAGCAGTCAAAGTGTTGGTCCCTTCTGCCTCATTTCAGGGAAGTAAAACATCCTACAGGGAAATTGAAAAAAACCATCATTGCTCTTATATTATAGTGAGCACCATGTGGGCCTGATCTAGGTGGATATTTACAGGCACAGTAAAGCTGGTTCAAGTAATATTTTGTATACTTCTGTAAAAGTAACTGGGAAAATGCAGCTCATGCAGTGAAAAATGTACTTGAAGTATGGGTAAAAAGTAAATAATTGTACTTGAAGTAAACATAAAAGTACTTTACACAGAATTGTGACTGGCAGACATACGTAAGTGCATTCTCTTAGCAACATTTTGTAAATAATTATACTAAAAACCAAAACGAACATTTTATTTAATTCAGATGTTCTGCAAAATAAACTATACTAGCTTTTTTAATGAAACGGTCAATTAGAAAATACCATTGTTTGTTGAACAATTTTACCACAGAAATAATGGATTCTTTATCAAATCTGGACAGTACACATAACTATACATCGTTACAAGTAAACATGCATCTATAAAATTGTACATCATTATTCATGGTAAGCAAAAACTAAACTAACAACGAAATTATACTTGTTACATACCGGCTGTGAACCACACATTACATCACGCTCTAAAACAAACAGTAAATCCTGTGCATTAACCACATTGTGTTTGCCCGTGCAGTGAGATGGCCGCTGCATCGAAGCTGTCAGTGTTTGGCTACCCCCTGGAGCATCCGTTCAACAAGGATGGCTACAGATACATCCTGGCTGAGCCCGACCCTCACGCACCCAACAGACAGGCCTTTGACGAGAGCATAGAGTGGGCAGGCAAACCCATACCTGGCTACCTGTACCGCATATTCCTTTGCAACGACGTCCTACTTGCTCTGCACGACAGAGGTATAATATATCTGACTGTAATCAAGCTAGCATATGTGTGTATATGTCAGTGCGTGCATGTGCGTGCGTGTGAGTGTTAGTGTTTTGCTCCTAGATGTCTTGTAGTTCATCTAAGACTCACTGAAAGAAAACTAATGGTTTTAATTTGTCAAAATTTGCCATGTGCTAAGGGTTCATACTGGATGTTAGGCGATTGTTTGCAACATTATACATGTTTTCTACGATTGTTCAAAATTGCATAAACCATCCACCAATCAGATTTTATTGTTTGATGTTTAGCTCCCCAGTTGAAGATCAGTGATGACCGAGTGACTGTTTCTGGAGACAAGGGCTACTGCATGGTCCGAGCCACTCACGGTAAGAATGACCTAGGGTTTTCAGCTTGTCAGAGAAAGATGGGAAGAGTGAACGAATTGAGTGGTGAGCCACTCTCCAGAGGACGCTACTGACTTTACATTTGACTTACCATGAAAGGTTGGCTTAGTGTGCCTTACCTGGTGACAGCAGAAATGAAAGGAAGGAGATTTAATGTTGACAACTGCTGCACTTGACGGGTGTAACCATCGGAAACGTGAGGGTTTTCCCCAACACACATGCCAGAAACTTGGGGGTGACCTTTGATTCCAATATGTCCCTTGAGAGACACGTATCAAACATTTTCAGAAATGTGTATTACCACGTCCATAGCACCAGATGAATTAGTCGGTACTTAGACAGAGAACACATGAAACAACTTGTGCATGCACTAGTCATTTTGCGAATTGATTGCTGCAATAGTCTTCTTAATGGATTGCCAGCGACAGTAATTGAGAAACTACAACGTGTCCAAAATGCATGTGCTCGTATCATAACGATGCGGTCGAAACGAGACCGTGTCACGCCCATGCCCTTGCTTGCTTGCTGGCTTCCTGTGAAGAGTTGCATTACTTTCAAGACTTTACTTCTCACTTTTAAATGCCTTCATGGGCGTACCTCCATATCTATCAGCACTTCTCTCTCCATATCACCCGACACACTGTCTATGCTTCCCCGCACTAAACTCGGCGAACAAGCATTCTCTTGTGCAGCTCCAAGAGCATGGAAATAACTACCACTCACAAGTGGCACATTCAATGAGCGATGATTGTAATTATTAATACCTTTATTTTAATTAATTTAATATTATAATTAATTTATTATATTGTTTTAATAGCTTGCATACTTGTGTTTATTTATTTATTTTAAGGCAGCATAGTTGATTTTAGTAGTAATTGCATATGTTGTAGCACATTAGTATTTTAAAATATATATTGTATGACATGTTATTTTTTATTTTTTTGATAACCACTGTATAGCACCCCAGAACAATTATTTGGATGGGACGCTATAAAAGAAATTAATGATTACTATTATTATTACTTGGATTGTTACTCCTTGAATGGGTGAATGCTAGTACATGTACCACCACATTGTATATAAATACAATATATACACTGTGTATATATATATAATTTAAACTTGTTACCGTTTAATGCATCATATTTAATTAATTGCTTGTCTTTGCCGGGAAATGTAACATAGATGTTATAAATAAGATTGGCAAAAGTATAAATTAATTGCATGTAGACATTTTTGATGTACTGTGTGTGTGTGTGTGTGTGTGTGTGTGTGTGTGTGTGTGTGTGTGTGTGTGTGTGTTGTGCTAGGTGTGTTACGAGGGGCGTGATAATGTGTGTAGTTATGTGTGTTGTGTCAGGGGTGTTACAAGGGGCGTGGTAATGTGCATATTTACGTGTGTTATGAGGGGCGTGGTAATGTGTGTATTTGTGTGTGTTGTACCAGGTGTGTTAAGAGGGGCGTCGTAATGTGTGTGTTCGCGTGTGTTGTACCAGGTGTGTTACGAGGGGGGTCGTAATAATAAGTTTATTTTCTTTGGCAGCCATAGAGGCAAAGTACAATAGGTACATTAAAATTGATAAAACATTTAAATAAAGTAGATTAATAAAACACTAAATGTAATGTGTGCGTTTGTGTCTGTTGTGCCTGGTGTGTTACGAGGGGTGTGGTAATGTGTACATTTGTGTGTGTTGTGCTAAGTTTGTTAGAAGGGGTGTGGTAATGTGTTTATTTGCATGTGTTGTGCCAGGTGTGTTATAATGTGTGTGGTAACGTGTGTATTTGCGTGTGTTGTGCCAGGTGTGTTACGAGGGGCATGGTACTACGAGGTGACCATCACTAACATGCCCCCAGAGACCTGCACCCGACTGGGCTGGTCATTGCAGACTGGTGAGTCCCGCCACTGACCACTGCCCTCGTGGTCAGCTCAACAGTTCTTGTCACTCAATTGTGTATCAATAGCAAAAATACACAAGTTACGTAAAGCTGATCGCACGTTTGCGGAACAATCGTAGAAAATATGCACAACATTGTGAATAATCAGTTTATGTTCATCTAGTATGTGATACAAACCCTAATACCAGTAAGAACCCGTGACCAATAGTGAATTTTTAGAAAAAAAGGCACTACGTTTCTTCCAAATGGTCATAAACCAATCAATCCCTGAAAGTTTGGCACCCAAAATGGAAATCATCTAGGAGCAAAATGTTCACACACCATGCACGCACACACACATACCACACACCACACTCTCCTCCCACACACACACCACACCCCACACTCCCCCATACACATACATTATAAAAAATTATATAATATATATAAAATTAGCTGAGTCTGAGTTTGACCTTTGTGTTTGCTGTGCCAGGTAATCTGCAGGCGCCTTGTGGCTATGACAACTTCAGCTACTCATGGCGGGCAAAGAAGGGGACGGTGTTTCACGAGAGTCGCGGCAAACACTTCAGTGATGGCTATGGTGAGGGCGACGTTCTCGGCTTCTACATTAGTCTGCCTGAGCCTGAGGAGCCCAGCAAACTGCTGCCGTATCTTCACAAGAAGATGGTAAGTGACGCTTCAAGTACCTTGCTCATCTCATGGTCAGTTGGCTCATCTCAGGGCCAGTTTACTCCAAGCCAGTTGGCTTACTGGTTGGCTAATCTTGGGCCCAGGAGAAATGGCTTACTGGATAGGTTGCCAATAAAATAATATTGCCTTGTTTCTCTTTCTTTTCAGCCTCGTGGTTATTTTGTACATGGTTTGTACTGAGATGTCCCACTGCACCTGTTAGAAATGTTATTATCTATGAAACTTTTCCGTGACTACCTTTGTGTAACAGAGAATCAAACGTACTGTTGCGTATATGAGCTTTATTGACAAATATGACATTATTTCTTGTGTGAAATTGTCACTACAATAATTGCTGAGAGCAGATTCTTCCATCATGGTATGCAATAGAAAATTTAGGATCTCATAAGCAGGGGGTAAACCTATTCACCCATTAGTTTTTCCATGTTAAAAAGTAGAGTTGCAGTAGATTAAATATAGGGGAAAAAATTGCCCATGGGTGACATGGCCCTGTCACTGTGCCACTCGCCATGTACCCGTGACCACCTGGATGGTTAATCTTAATCTTTCTCTGGCTAGAAGAATCTTATAAGTTTAATCTGAATAAAGATACTGTTTCTCTGACATTATTTTAATGCATATGTCCATACTTTGTGATGTAAGTTTGTTTGAAAAAAGTAGAAATTCCCTGCAGGCAAAACTTCATAATTATGTGTATTAATTATTTACTAGTACGCATTTATAACAGAACAGTTGTCCACTGAGAAATTCAATGTGTTATTTCGTTATGTATTTAAATATGTATCCAGATTATATGTACTTTACTTGAAAATGAGATGTTCTGACAAAAACTTGATTATACAACTTGTATAAGTCATTTAGCAGCAATTCTATTGATGACAGTGAAGTGATGGTAACATTAATGCAATATACGCAAAAGCAGAAAACAATGTTTATTTCAACTCACAGTCAACTGCTGTAGTTGTATGAAACATTATTAATGCAAACACCATTCAACTGTATTGATATATTTAATACAACATAGTTATTCAGTGCTGTAAGCAAGGGGTGAATACTGTCGTAAGCAAACAGTACCTGGTGCATCAAGCTCAGTTGACATTATACTAAATATTGTGTCTTTCATAGTATAGTACCTCTTGATCAAAGATGGTACATTTATATTTAGTGCTCAACTTTTGCAGTGCAAGCAAACCTATATAGTCCTACGCATCTATATTATACAAAACCGTAGTTGAAATGTGCTTGTTGTGTATCGCAATGAGCAACATGCCGTTCATAAAATATATACTCTTACTTTGTAGTTCATAATAGTAGCCATCATGACTCTGCAAGCACATGTGCCATCAACAAAAATGTCTATCACAACCAATACTCATTATAGTAGAAATAAAATATACATGTACTGCAAATATTAATTATTCACTGCCTGAAAGGCGCCTTGCAATAATACATGTACACATCAAGTCGCATAGTTTTGTTTACGCCCAGTATATATGTTTAACATCAGAATGTCCAACTGAAGAGGAACTAATAGAAAGTGTGCATGCATGTACTTCAATGGTGAGGTGGGCTGCAAAGAGAGGACTTATAGGGGTTGACTTTGGTATCATTACCAACAATGAAGGGTTTCACAAATTGCAGATTTAAAAATGCTTTGTGTTCTCACTAGGTGGTGTGACTTGTCATTTATAAGTCCTATAGTATTTGGCACATCATGCATGCATGCTCATTGCATGAACATCGAATATCACAAATATTGCAACTTTCGTCGACATTCTTCTAACATATACATCAACCAACGTATAAATAGTATCAGTAAAACATAATTGCGCACATTTGGGTCTTTGTTTGTGAACATAATAATGCTTCTAATATTCCCACATTGTAGTAGTTTGAACCAAAATTAACAGTGTCCCAATTGTCTCATTATGCACAAGTATTTTAGTGTGCGAATACATCGCAGGTGTTAAAAAATTCAGCTTTGACATTTTCAACTTAAATAAATACCTCCTGGCAAACATTGATTCACCAACAGCCTGTATCAGTTGTGAGTTTTATGTGACATGTTGTAGAACACGCTACAGTTTGACAATAATCCAATGGTTTCAGTGTGCATCATGAAACATTGATATTGCCGTCATTGATGTCACAACATTTGTTATCATAATTATCCTCCTTGCCCACAGGACTGTTACACCGTGTTCTTTCTTCATAAGACATATACTCGCATCACAGGACCTTGCGGATGTCTTTCACATGGGCCATACTGGTTTAGGCTCGTGGCAAGAGAATATTGTTCTCCATGTTGTAGATCAGTGCCTCTGTATCAGGAATACTTGCAGTGGTTAAGTCTCAGAAGCTCCAGGCTGCCATTTGTTTGAATCTTGCCATGTCGGACAAAGGCACTGGATGGTTCAACCACAGAGCCAGGTTCAACCATATAGCCAAGTTCGACTGTAGAGTCAGGTTCAACCATAGAGCCAGGTTCAGCCATAGTGCCAGGTTCTCTCTATACAATTGTTGGTTCTTTATCAACTGTGAACTTCACTATGGAATTTTGTCGCACCGTCTGTAACAAAAATAATTATGTTATGTTCTAAGAGCACATTTGATGTTCAGTTTAAACTACATATCGGTTCCTGTCATGAGAAATAGTTTGTAAATTGTTTACTTGCAAGAGAAAGTAACATTATGTCTACGAAACAGCAGCAGCAGCCAAGCTAATACTTAGTTTATCAGAATTATTATAAAAGTACTACAATATCACTGCTATATATTCACTTAGAGAAATTACTTATCTCTGAAACAAATGTTTATTTTCACAAGATTTTCCCATCCCATAAAAATACAGTGCCGCCATTTCACCCAGGCATTGCTGCACCAATAAACTTGAGCAACTAGTTTCTAGAGTAGCTATTTATGTTTATTATATAATCACAAGTGAAAGTTTCAAACATTATGAACAAATATTTTATTTTAACATGTTTTCTTTTTCTAAAGCCGCTGTAGCTGCAATTTTGGGATATAATCAACAGCTGCAACATGAAACACTGTCTTAACTGTGTAACAAAAAGATAAATGTTTACAGGCCTAATGACTATACATGGAATAAATGAGTACATCGTTAACAAGTACATACCTGGACACCGTTCAGGGCAAACTGTTGGCCGCAGCTGTAGTAGCTGTTAGATTTCTGTCTCACTGAAAGGAGAGCATTTTAATATTTTTATAAAGGCTTCAGCTTCAAGTCGGACATTGTATATCAACTTGCATACATTGTACATAATTATAATAATCAACTGTGAACTATATCATTGATGGACTAATCAATGTGATTTTAAAATATATTTTCAACATAATGTTTTTGGGTTTATTCATAAAACTAATCAAACACTGTAAACTATGATAATATAACACTACACCATTCAGGCATTGCAATATTATAATATAATTATATTTCTTTTGTGTAGAGAAATCCTGTGTAAACAAAGCCAGTATTTATGATACAAACTACAATGGAGTATATTGTTTCATAGTGTGATATTTTGAGTATATTTAAGTAAAATAAAAAAATTATTACTCTAAAGAGATAAACTATAAATAGTTTCATATATAACAGTAGGACTGTATGCAAGGCAAAAACCACTGTGTTGTGATTTCAACATGATTTTGCAGTAGGTGTAAATGTATATTGTGAGAAATATTTGATAGTAATTTGCCTGTTTGTGAATACAGTAGCAGCCAGGCTGCTGGGGTACCTTCCCACAGCTCAGGAGACTGGCATTGTTCAACTCGAGGTGCACTTGTTGTGTGTTGACAATGGCACCAGCCTACAGGACACATGGAGGGGACCTTTGTGGTTATCACAGGGCATGGGACCTCTTGTTGGGTGCAAGGATCTCATTATGGTTGTGCTAGACACAGATATCCCATCTGTCTTGTGTCTTGTGAGAGAATCATCTATCTCTAATTTGACTGCTGTGTAAACACAAACTCTACAAGGTGTGTGTTGCATGTGTGTGTGTGTGTGTGCGGGTGTGTGCACTGGTGTGTGCACCTTTGTTTGTGTGTGCACGTGTGTGTGTGTGTGCACATGTGTGTGCGGGTGTGTGCACTGGTGTGTGCACCTTTGTTTGTGTATGCACGTATGTGTGCACTTGTGTGTGCACTTGTGTGTGCACGTGTGTGTACTTGTGTGTGTGTACGTGTGTGTGTACTTGTGTGTGTGTGTGTGTGTGTGTGTGTGTGTGTACTTGTGTGTGTGTGTGTGTGTGTGTGTGTGCACATGTGTGTGTGTGCACGTGTGTGTGCACATGTGTGTGTGCACATGTGTGTGTGCACATGTGTGTGTGCACATGTATGTGTGTGCACATGTGTGTGTGTGCACATGTGTGTGTGTGCACATGTGGGTGTGTGTGTGTGCACATGTGTATGTGTGTGTGTGCACGGGTGTGTGCATGCGTGTGTGTGTGTGCATGCGTGTGTGTGTACTTGTGTGTGTGCACTTGTGTGTGCACCTTTGTTTGTGTGTGCATGTGTGTGTGTGCATGCGCATGCATGTGTGTGTGTGTGCGTGTGTTTTTAATTTAACTCGCCTTCCTTACCACACTCCCTCTCCACAAGGAACAACAGCACCGTGTGCCTCAACATTACTCAAACAAAACAGTAGCATGCATTCAACTACTACAAAAACATGCACAAAACTATGAGGCAGTGTAATAGATGCATGCATGTTATACATGGGTACCAGTCACACAACACTACAGTGTTAAAACAGTAGAGCTGGCAGCAGTATTTAGCAGGCAGCATTAATGGAAGGTGTGCGTGGTGTAGGACAGGTGAGGACAGCCATAACCTGGTCCAGAGAGGAGCAAGAAACATCTGGTCATGCTTACACTCCATCAACTGATTGTCAGTGGGAAATGCAGCATCAAACATGCACTCCCCATGGCTGCAAGAAATGTACATCTGTTAGCACAGTAGCCGTTCAAAGCAACGTTCACCTTTACTGACTCTGTATCCACTTTCATCTCACACTGATAACACATTTTAGCTTGCCACTGGTATGCGCTTTAAATGTAATCGTTGGTTTAGAGTAATATAGATAGCTGCCATGTGGTGTTTACTCTTTTAGCAGGTTATAAAGAATATCTCAGATGACTATCGTGGATTTGTTTATTTATACACTGACTCGGCTGGGTTAAATTGTTTTGGTTTTTGCGATTCATATCAGCTTAGATTGGCTATGGCACTGGTGTTGGAACGTCATGCAAGACTTAATGGAAGGCATTTACCCATAAGGTTAACATAGTCTTTATAATAAATTTTTTTCATTGAGTAGTTAAAAATTTATTCTCGAATTATATATTTGTGAACAATTCATACATATTGCATATGAATATCGGTACATAATTGTAGCTTTGAACGGACATAAAATGGTTAGATCCATTGGGATAAGTATAATGTATAAGGAAAAAACCTAATTATACTGCTATATAAAACAATAGTGTGGCTTCTTTTAGAATACTGCATACAATCATGGATGCCATACCATAATATTAAGGATAAATATCCTATAAAGAGTACAGAGGAAAGAAACTAAAATTATGCTAGAACTAAGGGTTAATTCTAATACCTTAAACAGGCCTAAAATGTGGTTTAACAACATTACAGACCAGAAGACTAAGAGGAGATTGCATAGCAGTTTTGAAGATATTGAATGGTTATGAAGCTATTGATAAAAGTATTTTGTTCTCAGTTAAGAAAGGTAGGACTAGAGGACGTGAAGTAACATTGCTGGAGGGTGTATAGTGTAGGAGCTAGCAGTGTGAATTATTGCATAGCGTATGTCCATAGTCTTGAATTTGCATAACAAACAAGTGTATAGATTTTGGGCCTAGGGAATGGCAGACAGATCTTGATGGTATGCTGCGGCCATCAAATAAAATGGACTGATATTTTCAAATTGTATTTCTCAATCAAAATACATGTGTATGTATTTTCATTGGCCTCAGTGAATTGGCAAGTTGTTGCTTATTAAGTGTGAGCTGTAGGCCTAGAATCCCAACCACAATATCAGGATGATTAGGCAGACTCCACATTGTTGAGTCATCGTAGATTAGCAGTACTAGCTGAATTTACCAGTTCCGTTTTTCCACAGATCCCATTAACCCTTCCTGCCACGACACCTGTTTACCCTTTATTTGGCATGTGCATTTAGAGTTATATTTGATGCAGAATGTACAGGGCGTAGTTACATTGATGACAGCCTAGGTGGCCCAGGAACTGACAGATAAGTGTCCATGGCGACCTAGACAGTCAGTCGGTTGTAACACAGAGATTCCGTTGACATCGAATTACTCTGTGATTGATAGGACAGATGTGGCTGTTTCTCTTGGCATTTACCCGGTATGTAATGTGGTTTTAATAGAGTCAGGACATCACAAAAGTCCTGAAAATCATCCCATTTCTTTTATTTCAATATTAAAATAGGTTTTTATTGTTTGTTTTTTAATCATCAAATATCATTGTAAGTATATTTTACAAAGAATTAAATGCCCAGCTAAAGCATTTATTAATTGTCAACAGTTGTATGGTAATGATGAACTTATGTACGCAGTCTGAGTAGTGCAGTATTTTAATGTGTTTTGGGGGAATTTGCTTGACGTTTTTTATTGCAGGTTAAAGTTATAAAGCAGCACTGTCCATTAAAATCACAATAAAACATTTACAGATCACTTTGTTTTTTTATTTGTATTCTCGTATCATGATGTGCCTGATCACAATTAACCACTATTACCGAACATTATCTCATAATATATAATTAATAATGATTATTAATAATAAATGTAATTAAATAGTGAACATCCCATGCAAATCATTGTTCTATGGTTCACATGTTTACTTCAAACTTTTACATGTCTAAATACAGTTCAGGCTTGATGTGTTAGTACATGCTGTAATAGCAAAGTCCACATTGGTCACGCATGACTAGTTGAGGTTTGCTCACAGGTCATGCATGACTGATTGAGAAGTACTCACAGGTACTTGATGGAGCCAGTTGAGGGGCCTACAGAGGCACTATGCTGTCTCGTTGGAGAAATCCTAAAAACAACACAGCAGTTAGAAACTATTAACCTATCCTACGTCTGTACAGACTGGTAGATAGATAGATAGATAGATGTATATATTTTATTTTCCAAAATTGTACAGCAAGTTGTGTAAACAACAGTACAGACAGTACTACCTGTTCATGAAGATACACACACCACAAACGTTAATGAAATGTAATTAATATATATTAATATATAGTTTCAGTTAGAGATGTAGTAATTATGATCACATTCACATCAATACTTATTTAATGCATTTATGGTTTTTTACATTTTGATTATAATAATGTTTACTAGGTGAGTTACCCCGGTGTTGTATGGCAAGAAAAGACACTTATTAATATTTTCTGATTAAAGCTGCGTCTAGACCAAAGATGTAGATCAAAGAGATTATATAATGCAATTGGATAACTACCATGTTACCTAATAAAGCCAAGCTGCAATTTAGCACAGGCTCACCCACAGACAGCACTGGCACCCAAAGTCCCACCCCACTGAGGCCCCCAGGTGAAATAAAAAATCTCAGTCAATGAACCACCCAAATTGGCTCACTACCACGCCCACAAAAGTTCAGTCCCATGCATGTAAAACTGATGGAGATATGCTTGGACATACATACATGTACGTACACATACATGTACATACATGTACGTATGTACATGTATACATTACATACATTATTGTGTTCATGCAGGTGACAGACACACACTTGGTTTTATAAGACTTGAATAGTTGTAGTTGGTACTTTACCCAGAGTTGATACTTTACCCATTCAAAACTTCACTGGTATTTGCATTTTGTGTAAATAACACATGTAAGGAAAGAAAGGTTGACCTACCTTGACCTCTTTGCAGGTCTTCTTTGTGCTGATTGGCTGGTTGTTTGATCCGTGGGTGTCATTTGCTGACATGAGTCTGGTGAAGAAAACAATGATTTCATGAAATTTGTTAGCAGAATTTCATTGCTATTTCGTTGACATTTTGTACTTGTTATGAGATGGCTGAATTTTGGACCATCTTTTTTAGGTTATTTCAAAGAGATATATTTTCTTAGAAGATGTGTGTGAAAGTACTTTTAATGTCACTATGCATTAATGGTGATGTTTTTCACAAATCATCCCTATTTTACAATACTAGTTTTTAAAAAGAAACAAATTCCAATCCGGTTTTGTTATTATTTTGAACAGTTGTTGATAAATTGACCAATAACAGTGCGCAGTATAATACATTTAAATAAGACAAAATATGTCCATGAGAAAATAAATATAATGGAATAATATTAAGGAGGCTTATGTATTTTTTTTATGTTATGTACATAAAATGATGAATGGAGAATATTGCATGACACACATACCTCGGTGCATTCCTGGCTGTTGCATATGCCACACACGGGTACTGCTGTTCTCTGACAGAGAGCGCTGCTGGTTGTCCAGATGTTCGCTCTGCCATTTACGCATATCTGCGCCACTGTTGTTAAAATAACTACCAGTGCCCTCTAGGGGCTGGCGTGCTTTCTCCGACCCACTTCGGTGTCTGTGCCATTTGTGGTAATCTACAGAATTGTCTGTATTATCCAACGATGCGGCAGCAGTGTTCTGATGGGTGCCAGACTTTGGACTTGGCTTAGTGTCATAACACGCCGATGTAGGTGTTGATGTGATGTCATTATTGTGACTTAGACTAAACACTTTGGTTTCTTTTACAGACGTTTCATTGTTTGCCCCATAATGATATGACTGAGGGCGATCACTCGGTCGCTGGACATTGTTCTGAAGTGGCCGATAGCCATCGTCCAGCAGCACCTTGCCAGCAACCTTGTCTGTAGTTGTGTCCATCACAAGGTCATTTGGACACTTGAAGTTGGCGGCCTGTGAGGCAGTCCAGCAGTCAGTGTGGGTGCCGACTGTGGCCGTAGCGTGTGTTTTCCGAGTCCTCTCTGCTCTATACACGTAGTCGTGTTCATCTACGTCGTTCACGTTGTGGTTGTCCATGTGGTTGTGGTTCAGTTTCCACAGTGCACACTTTGCCGCACCACTTCCATGTGTGTCATTGTAGTCGATGTCCAGCGTCAGGTGAGATTGTGACACAGATGACATGTCAGCTGTCACTGATATTTCACTTGTCTTGCTCTCCTTGCTCTTTGATGGTGTGTCCTGGAATGTGGTTATCAAAATGTATAGGCAGTGAATGTGAGAGTCAATAAAATAACATGAATTATTTGAGTGTTATCTCTGCATATTTTTATTAATGCAGAAGAGGGATTTAAAAGATTAGGAGGGGCAGGAGGAAGACACTAGGGAGAGACAGGGTGGTGGAGACAGCAAGGAAATAAGATCCATGACAGAAGAAAAGCCAAAACTGAGGACTAGTATCAATGTCGGCATCACCTCGGCTTCAGGAACAAAGAAGAGACAACATTTGTTATATTTTGAAGTGCAACATTTTGTGCTATGACTTTTCCATTGGTTCACTTACACAGAGGTCTCCAGAGGGCGCTGCCTGCTGGGTGATGGGTTTGCGGCGAGGTTTGTTGTGCTTCCTTGGTGGTGGAGCACGGCGGAACTAAACATAAAATTTACAAGATAACATACATGACCATGTTACATCAATGATGTTAACAGGAATATTTCTAAGATATAATTATATACAGATTTATTCTAGCAGCACTAAAGTTATTTGTGAAAGAATGAACTCTATGGTAATACCATTACTTGCACGCTCAATGTTGTAATTTAACATCCAAGTAAACAAGACAACTACTTCGTCCTTTTAAAGTATGTATTGCATTAACCATTGTTTGTATTATTTGCATACATTTGAGCTGATTGACCCACTGACAACATTGAATGACTACTTCAGTACCCACCGACTTGAGTATCTCCGTGTTTCGTTCCACTCCAGCGAATACGTCTTCGTCATCGTCCTTAGTGCTGCCCCCTTCCTCGTCATCCATGAACCTGCCAAGTAGACAACACTTCTCTGACTGCAAAATTAAATAACCTATTTTTGAGTGATACTGCAGTTGTCACACACTTTGTAACATACCTGATGTCCTTGTGGGTATGCTGTGACTTTTACCCCCAGGGGGTTAAAACTTGGGGTGTTATATACTGGTATAGTTGTGTTTCTTCAATATGAGAATATATCTGGTATAGCCAGATTCTTGGGTTTTAGAAAAATTAAATTGTGTGAAGGATTCTGGACGTCCAGGAACACCTCGGTATGATGCAGGATATTATCATTTTAGGGTCATGAGCTCATAGCTGTTACTTATAATAAACAAATAATAGTAAGTACAATATGATATTTCTATGATGCCATGGCAAAATCAACTAATGCTCTCTGCCACTTTACAGACGTCTAAAAAACGTTCTGGGAAATAAATATAAAAAGATATGATAAAAAGTAAGTTTTTATATATAACATGGACTGGTCAGCGTACAGTTTTATACTTCACTCACTGGCAGACCTGTTCAATTGAACAGTATTCGAACACTATATCGACTTCTCTGGGAAGTATTCAGCCAAGTGGCAAGTAGTACACAAAGTTTATTCGTACACAAATACCCACCACAGTCTATAGCTAGGTTCTGAAATGGAAGGCGCAGCTGTCATAGAAGCCAAGGTTCCCAGGCACACATTCCAGCATTCACAGACTTGGGTGGAAATCTCACATTCAGCATCTACATATTAGTCATGCATCAGTATTTGTTTATACTAACCAGGCACCCATATATACAACACACAGAGGTGGACAAAGACATTAGTGAGCCAGTTCTTATCTCAGATTTAATAGTTTGTACTCTGTCACCTAATGCCAGTAATTATGATAGGCGAGCAATTATGATACCAGTTAGATTATGTATCACCAGAGTGCTGCACTGCTCAACTGTCCAGAAATAACATCTATTTCCAGTGAGGTTCACAGTGTCCTGCATGGAAGATAGAACCTGATTACAATTTACAGTTGCTGTAAAACAATAATTGTAATATCATAGGTAACAAATTATATATATATATATATACAGGTCAGAGCTGGAACAAGTACATTTATTTTGTACTTGAGTAAAAGTACAAGTAACTTTGGAAAAAGCTACTCAAATAAAAGTAAGTCCTTTTTGAAAAATGTACTTGAAGTACAAGTAAAAAGTAACCAAATGTACTTGAAGTAAATGCAAAAGTACTTCTCTAAAAACTTTTGATATGGTCACCCACTGCGAACAAACAAGTGAATTCAGTAGTGTGCAAAGCAAACACTGTATTGAACAGGACAGGATCCTCAGCAGGATACAATGACAGGCCGGCTCCTCAAACAAACTATACATACTATGCAAGACAGTGACAAAAGAAATAAAATAATGGTAATACCATATTCAGTAGTGTGTACAGTGAACACTAAATATTGTCTACGACCAGGCCTGGGGATCTATATGTGAGACAAAATATTGAAAACATGAACCAAGAATACATATATACAACATTTATAGGCCCTAACAATACTTAGTTTATTATTAAGATAAATCTGAGTAACCATTAGCAGTTTAAATTGCCACAGCGAAGGGAATGTTTTGGGGCGATAATGTGTGAATTTCGACGTGCGTTTATCACTAATGCAATTCGGGACGTTATTCAGGTCACTAATAGCTCGAACCTAAATCTAAGAACATGTTTTGTTCATATTAAATGCACTTGCACCTTTAGTACAAATAACGACGTGTTATGGTGTAATATATTTGCACAGCAAAAATGAGGCAAGAAGATCTTTTAGCTGCGTAGGTCTAACACTAATAATTTACCGACCACGTGTGTAAGGAAGGTTTGAAGGTGATCAACAGATCTGGCATATCGACGCACACAACAAAAAGATCAACTTAACAGTAGCCCCGTGAACTGACTTAATCTCAAACATACTGGATAAGTATGGCCATGGATGCTGCAAATTATCGTTTTCGGCTGATCCTTCTATAATAAATCTTTGAACGCGAATGACACCTGGTGATCATGCCTGGTAACGACAATGATAGGCCAATCAGAAAAGACTACCACTTGTTGCTCCGGCTGATATCTATTGATGGATATATGTTGGGGGAAACCAGTTCCGGGCTTCAGGCATTATCGTTCGTTACTAATATTTTTGGAGCTCCAAACTTTTAACGCATAAATAATGGATACTTCGTTACATTTATGAAAAGTACACACATTTGTACTTCGTTACAAGTAAAAGTACTCCTAAAAAAATGTACTTCGTTACTCACGAAAAGTAAACTTTTCTACTCAAATACAGTAACGAAGTACTTGTACTTCGTTACGTCCCAGCTCTGATTCAGGTGTATATATATATTACATATGTATATATAAAAAATAGAATAATATATATATATATATATAATTGATGACCTTGGTGACCCTTCACCTGTGACCTACCTGCCAGACTCTACTCCAGTACTTCTGGGATAAAGAGGGGATGTGTCGGTGGGAAGATATTCGAAGGAAGAGCCTTTTCCCTCTTGCTCCTCCATCCCGTTGTCATCAGCCTCCCAGTCAATGTCTGACTGCCATTTCCTGGGAGCATTTCCCTTTAGGAACAGGGAAGACAGAGCAAATGTTTATTTAGGTGAAATCACAGTGGTTAGGAGTTGGGCAGACTCGCATAACATTTTGAAAAGTACAGGAATATGCAGCGAAAGACTCCGGCAACCCTCCTACTAGGACTCAGACTCACAACCCTGTAATAAACATTTGGTTTCCATCTGATTTTAATGAGGAAGAAAAACAGAAATTGTGATTAATTGTATCTGCTATCAAAGTTCTTCATGTAGGTCAGAGGATGTGATCAACGTATTGTTTGTAAATATTGCATTAGGATTCAAACACATACAAGCCTATACTTTTTAAAATTTTCTGCTGCGTTCAGCTCATTAACTCTCTGGAGATTCTAACTTTTCATCATAAAATGATGTGCTTTGTGTGTCCTCCACTGGGAATCAGAAAGTGCTGAAGTTATCAGTTTGCAATCGTTCTGACAATTACGATGTACGTACTCACTGTCTGGACTTTATCCACATCCTATGGGGTATCCCAAGGGTATCTTTCTAGATGCCTCCACACATTGCCCCAGTTAAGGACAAGATGAGACCCTGCCTCTGTCTGCCATGGTGTAAAGTAGGGATGTGATACATGAACTGTGGACCTGTTATCCTGTCATTCCTGCTGGAAGATGAAAGCTGGCAGGTGAAGATAAAGTGAGGCCCTCACATTAACTCTAGATAGTCCACTGCATATGTTGATAGGGCTAATTGATAGGTGCCCTGTTGTAGCCTGGGGTTTGACAGGCAGGCAGGATAGATGAGTTTAACTGGCCTGGCATTGGGGCCATGTTATCAGGCCACCATTTGGTCAGTTATCAGTGGATAGTCACACATTTTGTTAAGGTTTAATGTGAACATTGAAAATGATAGTACAACTGGTTATCCGATGGGGAAACTTGAATTTGTTTATGCTATGACTGTTGTGTGGTGGGAATACTGCATTCTAGTTATTATAACTTGCATTCTAGTTATTATAACTGGCTTATAAAGAAAACACTTTGAGATTGCAAGTTAACAACACTATAAAAATAAATGTATTATTATATATAGGGGACAATTACAGTGAGTTATGGACATGGTCATACAAAGACCAGTTTGAAACTAAGTGCTGTTAGCAAAAAGATCGTTACATTCAGAAAGAGAGATAGATCGTTCATAGGACTCCTTCAGAACAATTACTTGCTCTGTGTGAGCGAGTGGTATACAGGAATAGGGTCCTTTTTGAATGAATGCTGTAAATACAGGCAACCCTTAAGTGCAATACTTTGTCACAAATGATGTACACTGAATATTGCCTACCACAGGTACCTATACGTTAAGTTGTGGACACAAAACGAGGAAAGAAAATTTGCAGTTGATAAAAAATAAACAAATAAATCAAACAAGGAGCGATATGTCCCAGATGTATGCTTTATCCTCCCAGTCCTTATGATTCCCCCATGAATGGTGTTGTTGATGCCATGAAGCCCTTACACAATTTTAGGATTCTTTGGTTATCATGCCATTTGTTATAATTCCCTTTGGGAACATTCCTAGGTGCACAGCCCTGCTAGCAGGCACACATACCATGCCAATGATGATCCCCGAGCTCTCAAACTCCTCGAATGCCTTGCTGCGTGGTTTCTTCTTTCCTGGCTTCAAGCCATCCCGCTTGTTCACAACTACATCGCCGTCAGCTGGACTCTTTCTCTCAAACTTTCGCACTCGATCCTTTACAGATATCGCATTATCCTCGCTTGTCTTTCTCTCGCTCCCGCGGTGTCTCCCTCTGCAACATAGAACACCAGCCGGGTGAACAGGTAACATTACACTAATGACATGTAACACCTGAAGGGGACAGATCACTATGTCCAAAACAAGAAACTAGATGTATTTGTTGAAAACAAATCTATGCATTTACTCTGGTTAGTATTTAGGATGAGGGTAATTGCCCTACCCTCTGGCTTTATGAGCATCACTGGCAAGGTTTTTCAATGGACATGAAAATTACTTATTTTAAATATACACTGTATTAGCCTACTCATGGAGCAACAAACATTTTACTCAACAAGTGGCACACCCTGGAGAATGGCTGACCACTCTATTTGACCACTGAAAAAGTAAACAACTTTAAATAACTACGTTGTGTTTTTTTAATATATCGCCAATTGGTAACTCAGCGGCCAATGGTCGAAGTGGCCATGGGAGGAAATACGCTTACATTGCCTCCAAATTGGTGTATTAATATACAGATAGTAGCTCAAATTAATTTCTCAACATGTATCTACTGTAATTTCACTGTAAAATTATGTAATGTATTTTATAGTACTTGCAAATGAACCGGAACGAATCCTCCTTGCCAAGGAATGAATGGTTTTGACTACTTACCCATCTGCAGAGTGGTGCAGTATAACTGTGTTATTGAACTTGTTCAACTGGGTCAAGTGGGCAACATTATGTAACATATTAACTGGCTGGACTTCCATTAGGAAAGAATCTGGTTTAAATGACATGGTTTAAATAAATAGATATGGTTATGGTAGGGGTAGTTTGTAAGAGGGTTGGTTGGTGGGGAGGATGGGGCAAAGATAACATATGGACAGGAAGGGCCCAGTGTAAGACATTAACAGGGGCCAGCTGACAGCAATGATAAGGTAATTATTCACCTCATTGGGGCCGGCCACAGCTGCTTCAACTAACTGGCCCCCAGACATGCTGACCACACAACACTGACCACATAGACTGACCACATAGTGGACAGAGGTCAGGCCACTGTTTCTGCCCTGTCAGGTTCACTAATCCTCAGTCTAGATGTGGTGCCCAAACTGACAGTTTTAATTAGTGTTATTTTATGTATATAATTAGTTTGTTTGCCTAACTCTATTCAGGCATACTTGAACGTCCAAACAGGGGACTAGGGGTGTCATCAAGAAACAGAAGAAATGTGCTCCAAGTCCCTCCAACTAATTCACTGATGACTTCAGTGATGTTATTTGTTGCATTTTGTCCATGATTAACCACCATATTGGCTGAATGACAACATGTGATGTTAATGTTTCATCTCAGAAAATCATGTTTCAGATCATCTGTTTCACGACTTTTTGTTCCGAAAACCAAGCTTAATATTGGCAAACATGCTTTTTTTTAACTGCACCCAAAATTTGGAATCAACTCCCTATAGCTTTAAAATTATCCGAGACTATAAATACCTCCGTAAAAAAATAAAGACATATTTATTTGAAATTGCATTCCCACCCTAACGGTCGGTCCCTTGCTCTAATGACGACTCTTGTTGCTTGTCCCTGTTAACGATTTTGCCCAATGATTCTTGTATGTTGCGCCTATGAGCTCAGATTCTTGGGGATTTAGGCGCAATAGAAGTTTGTCATTATTATTATTATTATAATCAGTGTCAATGTTTTTAAAGAGAGTAAGGCAATATATATCTAGGTAAAATGTTGTGTAGGCATTTGAATGAAAAAATATGTGTGGATGATAATTGGTGAAAAATAGGAGTCCTGAGCCAAACCTTCTGCACTTTTGTAATGACTTTATTCTTAATTTAATTGTGTTAAATTAAGATTCAATGACAATGCATGTGTGACAAAGTACTTTTTCTGTTGGATAATCTTATTGTTTGTTTTGGTTCCAGACAATAGCCATGTTGTGTTGGTTTTAGCTGGTTATGATAGTCATGAGCCATATCATTGTACAAGTATACAGTGTATCATTATTGAGAAGGTTGTTAAGAAGAAACATCACCCTGCATCCTGCTGAAATAGTTAACATGAAACTATCTTATCTTTGCTGTGATACAGACAATAGACATGTTATGCTGAGTATCTAATGTTCCTACAGAGCTGTGTTTTTGATTATCTGCTGTAGATGTAGTTCTCCCAGGAGACAAAGGGTTAATGTGAATTTTTTAGAATGATAGCCACTATCCCCAGTCTTAGCAGGAGAATTCTAGATGTGGTAGCATGCATTAACCGCTTTCCACTATAGTCGGATATGTGTAGCATGAAGAAAAAGCCATGTAGTTGTTGAGCAAATTTGAGACAAGGTAAAAAGGTAGCTGAGCTATGGTTATAATGTTTAGGTGGAAAACCAGTTGCTTTGTAAACAAATACCTGAGATGCCCAGAATCATTCGTTGCATGGGCACCAAAGTAAACATCTGTCAACAGTAAATCTACATTAAAGACTAAGAATTAATTAACATTTGTTGCTGGCGACATTACTATTGTGGTTACGAAAGCTGATTAAATCCCAGAGTGAATGTCAAGGGTTAGGATGTCACCGATGCCCTTCCAAAACATCCAGCAATAACAACGCCGAGTACCATTTTGTGGTGACCTCTTAGCCCATCCAGATAGTCTTTGATACGGCAACTTGTTTATGCAGTTGTGGAATCAGATGTTTCTCAGCTGAAGCAGAACTGCTCTAACTGGATTATGTGCATGAGAGGTCATAATAGCCATTAAGGTTAACTAAATCATGAGTCCAAAGCCAGGCAGTTGAGTTATTGCCTCTTGAACTGGGCAGTAAGGTCAAACTGGCTGACCATCTAGAAATGTGATTATTATTTGTGCCAACCAAACCCACAACTCTGCAAGGTATATATTTCCATCAATAATTGTAAAGTCTCCCCATACTTGGCTGTACTAATAATTAGCTGTTAAAATTCCAAGAACGTCCTGTTTATCTCTACTACAGGTGTGTTTCCTATTTGAATGCTTTAAATACAATTTGACCATTTCGTGGGTGCAATATTTAAATTGCAAACAAATGTTTTGGGCTTATTAAGTGCAATTTGGAGGGCAGTATACATTCAACATATGTATTAACAGCGTTCGAAATAGCACTTGTCAGTTTGTCCGGGACAAGTGATTTTTGGCCCGGACAAGTAAAATTTACATTAAACAGTGACGAGTGCAACATTGCAAACTTTTTATTTGAGGAAATTCCAATTTTGTTAGTGTGTCGGCGTCTTGTCGTTCCGCCGCCAGTGTGTTGTACGCATAGATATAAATAGAAAACGCTAGTTGAACTTGTTGTCTATAGGGGAATGATTAATGATGTAACTCTATGGTTGTACGTCAGTGTTCAACCGAGTTTAGTGTCTGCGTTAACAGGGTCATCCGCTGAGCGCACCGACCTAGCTTTGCCATACGCGTAGGACAGACTCCGCATCAGCCATCGTTGATCGAGACTGTATTTCACACAATCGTAAATCGTTCAGTTTGGCCGACGTACACATTGCTTCCACTCTCGGATCATATTTGATGAACTTTGGAAATAGTAGACTTTGTATAGCTACCCGTTATTTCAATAAGTATAGTTTTAACCATTATTACACCTAACCTACGCGGACTCGGCAGTCTTCTAAATCATCGAACGTTACTTACGACTAGCCGATCCAGATCGGTGACAATTTTCAAAACTTGTAACTGGCTCTCCGGTAAATCTATGGTGCAGGTTAATAAACGGAATATTAATGACATTTCAGAAGGGTTGTTGTATCTATGTAACATCTATTTTAACCATAAATTGCGAGTTTTCGAAACCGAATTATGCAAGACGCGCGGCCGGGGACTGGGCGCCAACCGCCGTTGACATGTCGGCTTCTGCCAACTACGGCGGTCTGCGCGCGGCAGCAACGTTACCAGGCGGAAAATAATTTATAGATTTAGATCTATAAATGATTTTCCGACTGGTAAATATAATTCAGACACCGTTAAAACTGTTTTATCATCATTGAAATGGTAATATAACATTTAGGAAAAAATATGCGTTTGTTTGGTGATGATCAATTGAATATTATCTTCGTTTGTAAAATACAGAACTTTGTTAATATTGAAGTTCATAGTCATAGAGGTTTAACAAAATAATATCAGATTATAATTTTATTATGATTTTTGTGACATTTCCCGGCTTTGCATTGGTCATGTTCCTGGATGAGTGGCATCTTCAATGACAAACTGATGCCAACATTTTACAGCAGTGTTATATGTTTTATATATATATATATATGTCATATTAAACATAAACAGTTTTTGCAACATTATAAAAACAAATAGCAAGGAAAACAATTGTCTCATTCCTACCATCGTAATAATTATTTGTTATTAATAAAAGCGTTCATATCAGCAAGCGTTCATATTGGTATACATCATGTAACGTGTCTACGTTTAATATTCGTGATGAATAATATTTGACCGGAAAATAGTTGCAAAAATAATTTTGCAATTTCTAAATGTTAAGATTAAATCAAATTGTGTCTTTGATCACAAGTCACTCAGATGTACGTGCAACGAAACAGCAGGAACATTGGGTTGTCATAAAAATAAGATGGACTTTTTATGTTTTGTTCCAAAGCTTCGATTCCCCTTCACAACCAATCGGACAAGTTAACATTTTGGCGGACAAGTAGATTTCAAGTCCGGCGGACAAGTAAATATTCTGGCTTATTTCTATCGCTGATTAAGAACATTATTAAAAACATTATAATTAATCAATATTAATAAATAAGGCAAGGTTGGTTTAACAGTAATAATAAAATATCCAAGAGCTAGTTTGTGAGGAACTTCTGACTGAATTGTCCTCGGGTTACATATTATGACACACTTTGACCAACATTTGGCAGATGTTTAGTGCATATCGTTTGATTGGAGGAACAAGGGAACCATATCACTAAGATAATGAGCTCATATTGTTTGATTGGAGGAACAACGGAACATGTCACTAAAATAATGAGCTCATATTGTTTGATTGGAGGAACAAGGGAACCATATCACTAAGATAATGAGCTCATATTGTTTGATTGGAGGAACAATGGAACATGTCACTAAAATAATGAGCTCATATTGTTTGATTGGAGGAACAAGGGAACCATATCACTAAGATAATGAGCTCATATTGTTTGATTGGAGGAACAAGGGAACATGTCACTAAAATAATGAGCTCATATTGTTTGATTGGAGGACAAAGGGAACATGTCACTAAGATAATGTGCTCATATTGTTTGATTGGAGAAACAAGGGAACATGTCATTAAGAGAATGGGCTTATATTGTGTGATTGGAGGAACAAGGGAACCATATCACTAAAATAATGAGCTCATATTGTTTGATTGGAGGAACAAGGGAACATGTCACTAAGAGAATAGGCTCATATTGTGTGATTGGAGGAACAAGGGAACATGTCACTAAGATAATGAGCTCATATTGTTTGATTGAAGGAACAAGGGAACATGTCACGATAATGAGCTCATATTGTTTGATTGGAGGAACAAGGGAACCATGTCACTAAGATGTTTGTGTGACTCAATGGTGAAGGAGTTGTGGTGCCATTGACAGTTTTCAATACAAGGTCACTGTTAAAGAGCGAAATCAGTTTTAAAGAGTAAACTGAGCTTACGAGCGCATAAGAATATTAATGAAACGATCCTCTGGTCTAATATTAAATTTTACATTCACAATGTCTGTATAAAATATTTTCAACTTTGACAATCATGCGGAAATGTTAGCAGCATCACTCAAGTGTTTGCTATATGAATGGAATAACTGTTATGTTGTCATTACTGACAGGCTTTGACAACCCAAGCTGACATCATCCTATCAGTTGCACAGATGAAGCCATCTCAAGAAGATATGTGAAAGTTTCTATGTACAGGTAATTTAAAATGTTGGATCCATGTGGTAATAAGAAATGTGTTATTAGAATACACTTACTTACACACACACAGCAAGAAACCAAAGGCATGGGCAGTTATTACCATTACAGTATTTTTATTGAAAGCTTGTTCGTAGTGGCACCATCCGGAGAGTTGGTATCTACTTTACTATTTCCATTTATTTTAAAGTTACAGATTTGCTGTGTTACATATTTGTACAGCAAATATGTAACTTTTTAAGTGTACAAGTTGAATTAATTACCTATGTGCGTTTTGATATGCACCAATTGGCAGGTCAGAGGCCAATGGTCCCAGAAAGCAAATGAATAGAAAGAGGCGACAGGACAGTACCTCCAAGTTGGCATATTAATATTTTATATAGATGACAATACTTACTGTACTGTTCCTCGCGCCTTCTCATTTCCATTCTTGTCATTTCCCCATGTCCCTTCCACCGGGATGCTGACATCCCCATCACCATGGCGACTACCGCCCTGCGTGTCACCTGATTTCCTGGCAATAAATCCGCTAGATTCCTCATCCTCCTCCTTGTGTGAGGACTTGGTCTTGGCGCAGCAGCACCAGGTGATTCCCACCAGCAGGACGAGACCAAACAACCCCACTAGGGTGATGACAACAGTCACGACAACCGTACCCACAGTCTGGGGTTGTTCCCTGAACACCCCACCCAAGGCAGGGTCGTCCCCATGGTATTCCTTCATGGTTAGCTAACACCCCACCGATGGGGTACTGCTCTATAGCGCCATGTTGTCGGTAGTCTGAGGACACACAATGGCGTCCTAGGTCGGCCAGCGGACCTGAAGTGTTGGCATGGGTTGTGTGCCGATGGAGGCCAGCTTGAACAAGTCCAGGAAACTCTGAGTCAGACACCCTGACTGCCTCCCTCTCTCCCACTCCCAATCACAGCTCCCTGGCTACTGCCTCAAGTGCTCAGACAGCAGCCTCTGTAACCTGATCATGACTGTACAGGCCAGCATCAGCCCTAGCACTTATTTAGCACAGAGCACAACACTGGGCCAGTTTAGTAATCCATTACACAATGACTGCAGTTGTAGACCTCTCACCTTGTGGAGTCTGCAAGGTAAACAGAGCTTGTCAGTGGGACCACAGTAATGGCAAAACTGACAAAATAATTATAGCTTAGTGCTTCAGATAAATGATGGCGGATAGGTCAGTGGAATACAGTTTTTGTTAGCCCCACAGGACGAGGGAATGTCTAGTTATGTTTTGAAATAGATATTTATGTATGCAAACTGAAACCGGAGAAGAATCAAGATGGGCAAATGTAAGATGACAGCTGTTTTTGAGAATTACCCAAAGCCATGCAGTGAGTAATCTGTCGTAGAATGACAAGGGTTGGTGGATCCATGCCAATTAATCTCCATCTGCCTACGGCTAATCCAGACTTCCGTGCACATTTCTAAATAAAACTATTAATTTCTGACTCATATTTTGCACATTGGTTGGACATTTCTAAATTAAACTCTATTTCCAGCTCATACATTGCGTAGTTGTTTCTTCTTTAGCTAAACAGAAGCCTTCTGCTGTTTTGAAATCTCGGTCAGATTCCTGCATATTTTAATTTATGTGTTAATTCCAATAATTAGTTCACTTATAACTTATCTATCGATCATTCTATACTTTAATAATTTCTTGATTGTATTCCTTCTATTGATTACGGTCTGTTTCAACACAGGCGACTACTTAATCACAGTGCTGAGGAATGAAACGCTTCATTAACTACGACAATATTTCCTCTGACATTCTGTGGCCAAACAAAGCATTGCAAACACTGGTTCGTGTCTATTGGCTCTGTACACTCTCTATTTATAGCTGTCTGGTTAGTGTTGTTTCGTATATGTAGGACCTATCTTGTTCTCCACCTGGGACATTTATCAGGGAGTGGATCAGATGTGCATGACATCTGTCCACTGTTACCCTTCAGTACAAGATGCCTGCAGGGCCTATTACCATACACAGTAGGGCCAGTTATAATGCACTGCAGGGCCTGTCACCATAAGCTGTAGGGCAAGTTACCAATACCATACATTGCAGCAGGGTGTGGGGTCATAATACGACTTTGTATTTATTTTTAAATATGCCAATTTTGCATATTTGTTTTTGACTTCTTCCAGAAGCTTGTACAGATGCATTTGCATTTGATGTTTATTTTAACCTATTTGAAAGTGCACATTTTAGGTTCTTAAAATTAAATATCAGTTGGCCAATTCATATCTACCTAGAACCCCATAGCTTCACCATGTTATGCAAACATTTGACAGCTTATCAACGTTATGTATAAAATATATGGCAGTGTATTTGAATTGAACGTTGTGTATCTGGAATGTTAATAGAGTGTATTAGTATATGAACACATGTGTTTGTGTTTTACAATTTAAAATGGAAAGTATTTGTGTTTGAATTTGAAAATGCCACATATCTGTGTTGTATTTTATCCAAAAAAATGTGTACTTGACCCCCTAACACAGCACTGCAGAATTATTCCAGGATTGTGTAATTTGACATTTCACCCTGGTTTGCCCAGATCTGATGAGGGTATGAGTACCGGTACATTGTTAATGATGACATCATGTGTGTGACAGTAGTGGATGTAATTACTGACTGCATATACGGTACCACAGAATCAGGGCCAACCAATGTATACCTTTTTGGTCCTTGCTGCTCTAAAAAACACATTTACTATAGTTACTTGTTTTCATCTCTCACTGATGGTTGTGAAAAGAAATAAACAATACTATTGATTTGATGTGCTGTTGAGATTTTGCAAAAATAGGAACAACAACAGAACGTGTTTCTGCATCTTGTGTAGAATTAAATCTTCTGTAAATGTTTCTGACAAAAGGAGTAGTGTAGGTGAGTATGTCGAGGGTGGCCTGGTAGGTATGTACATGTCTGTTGTGTAGTTAGTCTGCCTGGTTTATCCAGTCACATGTAGCCAACAGCTAAGCAGGTACACCCATACATTTGTGACTTCATCCAATTAATGACTACAGCTGAAATTACTCTTGCAATTAACTGAATGTAATCAAGGCCAGAGAATGTGCTTAATTATTTGGTGATTTTAATTTAGTGATTATGTAAGATAATTTAGAGAAGGTTATGTTGTTATGCTCTTGTGGAGCGCAGTAGCGCAGCGGTAAAAGCTCAACTGAGAGAACCCGGGTTCGAATCCTGTGCATCGGTGTCGAAACTTGGGAAAGTTTGTTTACTCTATGTTGCTTCAGTTCACTCAGCTGTAGGAATGAATACATGGCTGTAGATAGTGGTGGATATTTGTGTACGAATAGTCTTTGTGCATTAATTGCAGCATGGCTGAATGCTTCCCAGAGAAGTTGAGATGGTGTTTGATTGAACAGGTCTGCCAGGGAGAAAAGTGTAACGTGCTTTGAGCAGTCTTGAGGACTGGATACTACGCTATATAACAACTTATCTTTTTATGATTGGCATTCTGATTTTTGTTCAAGTTATGATCAAAAGTTAGTAATCGTGGATTTGTAGCCACATATAAAATACCATCCTGGTTAGTTTTGGTGATAATCTCACTTTCTTGGCCTACTAAGTATACACACAGCTAATTGTATTTCAATCAACCAATCAATCACATTTGTTGTGCTTATGTCATATTAGATTTACTTATTCTGTCAAAATGTGCCAACTTTGTAATGTTATCTGAGAGCAGGGAGGCTGTAGTGGCAGGTTCTGTGGTAGGATGTGTGGATTAGTGTTGGCAGGAAACAGGGTGCAGCTGTAGTCATCTATCTCTTGGCTGTGGCAACACACACACACACACATGAACCATGTCCACCCTCTTGGCCAGGAACACAGTCACACCAAGATTCTAGGAAGCACCAATATGTGGTAAGAGTGGTGTACCCCGTGTTGATATGTTGGGGTTTTGCAAACAGGTGCCAGCATCCAAAAGCTGGGGCAGTGTGGGGGTTGTCAAAGATACATGACATTTTGTGCATTCTGGCCTAATGTAGTACTATTGTACTACCTTAGGCCAGACTGCACAAAATGTCATGTATCTTTGATGAGTGGCCACCCTTTCTGCAAAGGGTTGGTCATATAAAAGGGGCGGCCATTCTCCAGGAGGATACTTAGTCAGCTTTCTACCTTCACCACAGGACACCATACAAAAATATATTAATTTATATGGATGTATGGAACAACATTAAAAAAAATATTAATAGAGTAGCAATGTGTCAGGTTTCCAAGCATACTCTGTTCTTTATCAGCTAATGGCTTGGTCTTCTGTGACAATGCTAGAACAAATCCTCTTAGTAGACTTGTAACATTTTTGTTTTGCAAGCATTAACCATCACAACCCACAAATCCAGCCTATTTGACTGACATGACATCATCAGAAATATGTGGCGTACTGTCGATCACACAATACCAAACAGCAACGGAGCTTAGGTAGGACTGTCATCCTGCATTGGCAAGTTTTTCCCTGCTTAACATGTTGCTCGGCTAATTTTGAGCTTGGAAAACTAATGGGCTACCAATCTTGGCCCATTTGGCCTTTTGCAAGGTCTTAGATAGGCCACCGCAATAAGGACAGCACCCAAACACGCAGTGGCATCAGTGGCAGCAACAGCTGCAGTAGCACTTGTTTTATGACATTATGGAGTTGTGTTCTTGAAGAGCTTGTGAGAAGTCGGTGCCAAGTATTCCGACTCCTGAGACCGGGGCTAAGTTACAGTTTCTATGGCATCAGTGCATTCGTGGGAATGTTTTTATTTCCCTGGATGCCGCATGAATCCTACAGCTGGGATGTGGAGCTCCAGATGGAACAAGTACCGGTAGGTAGTTGGTTAAAACGGTGAATCATGCAGATGGAGTTATTGTGTTTTATATAGTGGGTGTAGGAAAGAAAGTTTCAGGAAAAAGGAACGGACAAAAAAATAATAGGATAACAAATAACATACAAAAGGGAATAGATTATTATATTATTAATGCAAATAAGCATTACAGGTCACCAGCAAATGTGAATATCACATTCAATTTAAAATATAGGCTTTCAGATCAAGTCAAACTCTGGGTGCAAGTATGCAAAGTCAACATATCTAAATACAATTAAAAATATGTAATTAATCCAGCTGAGAGGAAGGCATTAGGTTATAGTAATTTATACTTTTATAGGGAATGGAAATGGTTTAGAACTTTGTATATATTGCAAGATTCCACGCGAGTGGAGCCGACTGCGACATGAAGTAACTCGGCACCTGCTTAGGGAGTAGGACCTTTTTTTGTTTTGGGATGATATATAAAGACTGATAATAGTTCCGGTTTCCGACTGATAAAATTAAACTAAAGCGATGGGGAAAGTTTTGTAAGTAAACATTTTACGGTAACCATTTTAGCGGTGGTTATAGCTGGATACCTGTAACACAGCCCGGGTGACGACTTTACATAAGGCTGATAAAACGCTCGTTTACCGTAAACATCATTACCTAAAACAGTTTCCCTACCGCATTAACTGTCTATGAAAACAGAACAGTTGTATATATCTCATGTGGCTGTTGTATCCCCGAATGAAGCACTTACATCATGTACGACGTAAACACAACGCCCGAGCAATATTACAGGTATCCAGTTATTATCAATACTAAGCTTGATTACAGTAACTTGTTACTTACAAAACTTCTCTCCCACCTGTTTGATTTCTTTCCATCAGTCGGACACAGGAACATTCATCAGTCTTCGGTGTCATTTCTGTGATTATACCCCAAATGGAAATATATATCCTGTTCCCCATGCAGGCGACAGCACAACGGATGTCGCCAGCTGACTCCAAAGTGAAAACGAGATGCGAGACTTACAGACCCTATTCTGGCTATAAATCTTGAAAACACTGGATTAATCTAAATTATATATAATTTTGAACTGCCAGTTTCTTTGTGAATTCTCTTGCACATGATTTCATGTAACCTTACCTGCTTAAGCACGGTCAGTTTGTTGAATTACCTATTACATGTCATCAAGATATGGTGATTAGAAGCACCACTACTGGGTTGATATGTAATACCTGTGTGAACCGATCAATGCTGTTCACGGCCAACCACTATTGATCCAATGAGAGAGGTGAAATTCCTCGCAGAATTAGTAGGATTACTCAATACTGACATAAGTTCACGACGGGCTTGTTAGATTAATTTTCTCGAACTAATTACATCTTATTCTAGAAGCAAGGATTTGGTAAATTGTTTCACTGGAATCACCGACAGTCCTGAAACATCATAGGTGTTTCTCCATTTTAGATGTAGCAAGAATATCTGGATATCACAAACTATGTTTGAAGTACCCCAAACTATTCTTCTTCCCACTTGATAACTTGCAGAATGGGGACTCATCAGTTTGTTTGTTCTGCCCTCATATTGAGTTGTCTCCATTTATCCTGATCTTGTGACGTTCTCCTCTCAATCTCAGCGGTCCTCCCCTCCCTTCTTGAGATCTCTGTTAACACTATCCCTCCATATTCCTCTTCCCCCTCTCTACCTCTTCTGTCCTCCATGCTCTCTTTGTCTGTCTCTCACTCATTCCCTGTGCACGTCTTGCCCACCAGAGTCTACTTGCAATCACCTACATTTTCATATCTTTCTTCACTATCATTCGATATCTATAAGTCCTCCATTTTCTGTTTGTTATATATTTTCGCTGTACATATTCTACAACTACGAACCCTACAAAGCAAGACAGGGAATTGGCTAAGATTGTATTTTACAGAATGTCTCTACTCTTCTGGCATTAGAAACGGCTGTGCATTTGTGGCTGGTTTTTGCTGCGATGTCTGAATGATTGGGAGCAATGTGTTGTTGGCAGTGTATCCTGTGTGGGCTGACTCCCAACTCCCAACTCCCAACTCCCTGGGAGAGCCCCAGTCAGGTGGCGGGCAGGTAGGACTGCACCAGACACGTACCACTTGAAGGTTTTTACACTGAGAGAGTGTGACAGAGGACAGCTGCTGTGTAAGTCATACTGCCATGGGTTGGTTGTCACTTGTGGAGGAAGATGTTTTGTAATGGATAGACCACCTGTCTTGAACTACCATTGTTCTTAATCATTCTGTAGCTCTGTTGATTTTTAGCCTTAATTGGAGTCTCACAGATCCTTGTTTGATAATTGTGTATTATTTCTTGTTTTTTATATATATATTTTGTTGTACTCACTTGTTGAGTAATGTGTTAATATGCATCAAAATAAAGCACTGTGCGCCTTGATAGATAACCTACTTGAATAAACAATGCTCTCAAAAGACCATCTTTTTTTCCTACTTTAGTAACTGCCTGCCTAAGCAGATAACCTGTCTTGAATGACCAGCACCCCTGAAAGACCATCTTAGTTTAGCAACTGTCTGTCATGACAGATAATCTAACTAGTGCATTGATTGCTCTTAAAATAGCACCATGCCTTAGAGGTCACTAATGCCAGTGTTGAGAAACCAACCTGATTTGAGCAACCTCCAATCAGAAGTTATGAACCCTTTGAAGACCATCTACCTGCCTTACCTACCAGTCAACTACCTGAGACCACCTCTCTTGAATGACCACCCTGTACCAGTTCTCACTTGAGCAAGCAAACAGTTTTAAAATACCACTGACTTAGAGCTAATCTCAAAACAGATGTCGTGAAATTTATTTTGTTCCCTCAGGGGTGTTAGGCAGCTGTTTCTTTTAGTGTTGTACATTGACGTGTTTTTCAGAAAGAACATTGGTGCTGACTTTTAGTACACGCAGGTAATGTTTGGTTGTGGCAGCTGAATGTGAATGGGATGTGATTGTTACACCTTTAAGGGTATCAGCTCTTATGACCACCTGTCTTACTAAACTATTTTCTGGGTGTACACTGTACTTGGAATCGGCTAAGTACTGGGGTAGTATCTCCCATATGCTGTTGTTCTGACTTGAAAAATGATAACATATCTAGTATATGGCTCAAAATTCTCCCCTGATTTGATTTAGCCCACCCTGAATCAAGTTTAACGATGCTCACATTTATAGTGTGTACAATTTAAGTAATGTACAGTCAGTTTACACTTTAATAAAATAATGTAATGTATACTTTTGGTAAAATTATCAACAGAATTGCCACATTGTTCATTAGATGGGGAACTGGTGAAAGTGGTTCTATACTATACTATATAGAGCTGGACTGTGTTTGCTTTTTAACCAATTTTACCAGTTCCAGTGAGAAGTGATTTAGTCAATTGTCCAATGTTTGCAACTTTGCACTAATTACAGTTGAATACAAAATAATACATTTATAGTATAACTTATACAGATGAGCTAGCATGACATAGTGGATACTAGATGGTTCAGTCCTTTCAAAACATGAATCTAAAAGATGACTTGTGAAACAAAATTGGAGGAGCCTTTAAGCTCATCTATCATCTTTGTATTGTCATCATACGACAGCACAGTGTCAGTGATTAAGTAATTTCCTAAAGACATCCTGTTTTCAAGGAACTGCAGGCATTCCTGGCTGGTGAGCTGTGGCAGCGTTGTGGTTCCACGGATGCCTGTAGTCAGAGGTGACCGCAGGATGACTACCACCTATACAAGGGACAGTAACTATGGTCTTATAAGTTTACAAAGTAAAACAAAAATGTTATCCATTTAACACTGGTTCATACCCAGCCTTCCCCACCAAATTGTGGTGTGACTTGTGATTTAGTGATCCAACATAAATTGTTAGTAGTGTCCGTTTGTATTAACATAATGTTTCACTGCTACTTGGTGCTACCATAGCAATTTATTTTCTCAATTTGGGGTGACAACCACCCCCCACATAACGCTTATTTTAATTTGGGTCTTTGCGAATGTATGCAGCCATCCCTAAGGCAGTAATGTATGGATTTACCTGTAACTTCTGCACAAATGATGAAGAGAAAGAATGCACAATACAGTGGGTCTAGAGGTTGGAGCATCAGACAGTCCAGCAAGGGCCCTGGGGTTCAAGTCCACCACCTACGCAATTTTGTTTACCCCACGTTGCCTGTGTCTGTTAGAGGGCACACAAAAAACTTCTATCTGGTGTAAATTTCTGGTGAAGTCTTCAATCCCACGTGGTGGGAGGGGGTAAATGTATAACTTGTCATAGATCCCATGTGCTGGGAGGGGGTAAATGTGTAACTTGTCATAGATACCACGTGGTGGGAGGGTGTAAATGTGTAACTTGTCATAGATACCACGTAGTGGGAGGGGGTAAATGTGTAACTTGTCATAGATACCACATGGTGGGAGGGTGTAAATGCGTAACTTGTCATGGATCTCACATGGTGGGAGGGTGTAAATGCGTAACTTGTCATGGATCTCACATGGTGGGAGGGTGTAAATGCGTAACTTGTCATAGATCCCACGTGGTGGGAGGGGATAAATGTGTAACTTGTCATAGATACCACGTAGTGGGAGGGTGTAAATGTGTAACTTGTCATAGATACCACGTAGTGGGAGGGTGTAAATGTGTAACTTGTCATAGATACCACGTGGTGGGAGGGGGTAAATGTGTAACTTGTCATAGATACCACATGGTGGGAGGGTGTAAATGCGTAACTTGTCATGGATCTCACATGGTGGGAGGGTGTAAATGCGTAACTTGTCATAGATCCCACGTGGTGGGAGGGGGTAAATGTGTAACTTGTCATAGATACCACGTAGTGGGAGGGTGTAAATGCGTAACTTGTCATGGATCTCACATGGTGGGAGGGTGTAAATGTGTAACTTGTCATAGATCCCACGTGGTGGGAGGGGGTAAATGTGTAACTTGTCATAGATACCACATGGTGGGAGGGTGTAAATGCGTAACTTGTCATGGATCTCACATGGTGGGAGGGGGTAAATGCGTAACTTGTCATAGATCCCACGTGGTGGGAGGGGGTAAATGTGTAACTTGTCATGGATTCACAAAACTAGTATCTCAGTCTCTAAACTCCTCTTTGTGTCATTATCCTAACAAAAGGACTCGACCAGTTACCAAAGTAAAATATAGGAACCTGATAAGACACACAATGAGCTGAAATAGTTGTTCTCGTGTTGACTGTCTGGCTATGGTTGTCTGTTTTGTAGTATATCGTACACGGAGGAGCATCCAGACGGTTGTGCTGTATTATAATATGAAGTATGAAAACCACGTGATTTGACCCTGATTGATAGCGATGGTAACAGTGATATGTACTGATAGCAATAATGAATGATTGAAATAACAATGTACGGTGTAGGATTGCGACGAGGAAGATAGCCACTGAATGCTTGTGCCACTACCTGCTGTTGATGTTACTACTACAGTACATACTTCTGCGCAGTCTTCACAGTTTCGCAGTGGTTCATAAACATACACATTCACCTACCTCCAGCAAAGTCACACAGCGAATCTGTCCAGTTTCACAAACTTGACACTCCAGGAAAATAACTGACGACAGTTTCAATGTGAAATAATCCTGATGATTTCATCTGTTGAAGTGACACCCCTCGTATGTTCGCAGGTGCATGTCTGTGCATGTGCATGCCTGCTAGCCCAACAGACTGGTATAGGTGTCAGCTGGGGGCCCCACCTATGTAATTAGCTACAACAGCCCACTAACATCACACCGACTGTTAGCTGCGCCAGGTTCCTGCCGCGTGCTAGGCGTGTTATTCCAGGTATGCCAGCCAGCCTGACGTGTCTATAGATTCAGCCAGCTACAGTTCACACATAAGGCCAGTCCGCATGAAATCTTATGATTCCGGCCACGAGTATTGATACAGTATTCACACTGGTGAATATGTATTAAAATAATCTGGTTTGATGTGATTTAGCATCTATCGCCAGGTCAAAAGAAGTGAGGGTGGCGTTTCCGGGACCGGGACTGTAAACACAAATAATGCAAAGAGAAGCGATGGAAAACTGACAATCTGTAGTTAGATTATAATACAGGTTCTAGCTGTGTTACAATAACTCCCTAAAGTTAGAAATGTGAAAGTGAAGATTGATCACCCTGCTGGTTGAGCATCCTGTTCACAGCATGGTATATTCGTTTTTACAGGGATCTTTTTTGTGTAAAACAATATCAACATGCAGGTAAAGTTAACATGTCAACAACAGAGATATTTTAATCGTGGATTTCTACACCATACAGCATGGCAAGCTGCACTAGATCTGTAGGAACAATGGCATCTTGTCCAGTTAAAATCTTTATTTAATTTTATACATTTGTCAGTGTCCTGCAATAAATATGATAGCTTCAGCATACGCTTTAGTTGCCTCATTGACTATTATTATCGGTTGAGTAGTTGGCAAACTGCTCATATTAATAGTTAATCTGTAAAATACCATCTGTATTGACACATGTTTATTGTAAGATTTTCGTAGACCTAGTATATCTTGCCATTCATCTAGTTTTCTTCAGTGGTCACATTAAATCTGTTGTGAAATTGTCCAAAGAATTGTACATTATGAAGAAGTTTCCCAAATCTGAATCCTTTCTTTGTTTTTATAATGGCACATGCCTTGGTCAAGGTAACTTTGGCCATGGCTAATCTGGTCATGTAACTGGTCATGTGGAACACTGCATTTGTTGTTGAGTGCTCTTATATAATACTATGATGATAAGACTTAGTTGGCTGACTGTATCAGTAGATCTGTTCAAGTTTCTGGCATTGTTCACACAGCATAGATTGCATTCAATATTGAAAATTATAATTCGAATAATGGCAGCTTGAACCATGGTTACCCATGTTGTAAGTCCAGTTGGAGATCAACTTGACCATAATATGAACATATCTCTAATGCTAATTTAGCCATGGTCACTACTCAGTCAATTAATGGTGTTATCTACAATGACCTGTATACTTGACCCCAGCTGACTGGTGCACATGTAGCTGCACTATATCTTACATTTGACGTACTGCTGTTATTTATATGTGCCAGGAAGTATATATATTGTATGTGTGTTTGTGTGTGTGTATTGTGTGCATGCATACAATGTATATATACAGTTAACACACACATGATGCTGTGCGTGGCAGAGGTGTCAATTCTTGCACTAAAATTTTATGATTAGAACTTTATCATTTCTTATGGAGTTGTAAGGAGCTATTGATGGATGCCATCAAGGTATAGATGATTTACTGCAATTTTGTTCAGACTATTCCGGGAGAGTAATAAATTGTGAAATTTATACCAAAAAATTAAATCATGCTGGAGACAACAAAATTATGTTGTTATCTTCCAGTTATAATAAAATATGTTAACCCTGTCATTATTTAAATCTACCATGTCTGTAAGATAAACACATGATGGAAATGATGCAAGAAGAACTACAAATTGAAATACATTGAAAAGCAGAGCAAAGCCATTGATGTTTGACCAAACAGTTCTTTGTAGCCTGGATTTACACCTGTGTGTGTGTTAAATTAGCTATAGTGCAAATGTTGTAAATGACACTGACTGGCACTGTGCAATCAAACCGTTACCTGTCACAGCCTACCTATCAAGAGATCAATGCAACAAATTATGTCCTTTGCCACTTTATCTAGATGTAATGCACGGTTAGTCATTTGTGTTGCAGAGGTAGCTAATTCCACAACAATTAGTTATAGGCATGGAAACAGGGGCGCAGGGAGAAGCTGCCCCCCATTAAATGTGAGCGTGAATGTTTGTTTTTGTGGCGAGCGTCAATGGCAGGTGGAAATCTAAATTTTATGAGACGATTAATGTGTACTTTTGTTGAATGTGAAAGGTGTGTACAAATGGACAGCAGACATATGGTTTTCAGCCCCCTCCCAGTATTAGACAGCGGGAAACTTTTTTTCAAAGCCCCCCATGTCATAATTTCAGCTCAGCTGAGAGAGGCTGGAGAAGGTAAATTGACAGCAGTAGCACAACATAAAAAATTAATTTTCAACAGCACTATTCCCCCATGTTTGGATGTCTGATGGTGAAGGAAGATATGTGGTGGCGCGGTGGCAGCGAAGCGAACATTTTTCAGTAGTACTTAAGCTCCCGTAATCCCCCCAATATGAATTTTGTTCCCATACCACTGCAGTTAAGATGGGTGGTAACTTATGATACACCCCTGTAGTATAATTAGCACACATTAATCTATCTATACACAGTAATACCATTGATATCTTGGCAAGATTGATCAAGACTGCCATCCAGAATCCAGAACATACACCCCAGAAAGCATGTGGACAAAGAAGCCTTTGCCTTAACAAGAGCCCAACTTTTTTTTATCTAAGTGAAACCACCCTTCTGAGGTATATTTTGATGTTGTTTTTAAACATTCACAATGGTAGCATTTACACAGTCAGTTAACCTGTCCCATTCCTCTGTGAGAATGAATATCTTATGTTTATATATCTACAGTTCTTTCACTCATGTTACTTCACTACTGGTCTTTATTTCTATCTTAAGTAAAAAAAAGTACTTCTGTCAATATTTTTTTAACCATTAAAATGTTAAACGTCTATCTGATCTCTGCTTAATCGCCTGGTTTCTAGTGTTGATAAACCATATTTTTGTAGACATGTTTTATAATGATGGTTTCTCAGTTTTTTAATCAATTATGCCGCCCTCCTCGGTATGCTTTGTAGATGTGATTGGCAGCAAAACAGAACAGGGTGTGTCGTTTATTTAGTTTTGGTAACAATGACACTGGTTGCAGAACTATCTACATTGTGAAGTTGGCTATCTCTAATTGGGCAGAAACTGATTGCACATTGGGCCAGTGCTGTGTGCTAACACTAAGTGCTAGTAAACATCTCAGGTCTGTATATTGACCCGTTCCTACAGGTTCATGTCTTGTATTTGTCTTATGCTTACATGTCTATATTTTACTGAACAGGCCTAAATTATCATGGCTTTATGATAATAATGTTGACATCCCTAACTAGTTTTTATTCACCAATTCCTTCTATCAGTCCACATCATTTCAGGCTAAGCATATCTATTCTTTTTTTTAAATATTGCGTTTTAGGCCACTTTTCTATCCAAATTGGCGTCCTAATTGCCCCTGCCTATACAGCCATCGCATATTTTAGAAGGGCAGCTCACGACAATAATGGAAACTGATGCCATTCAGAGCATTATTCCGACCACTATATGTATGCTAAAACACAATCTTCTAAAAGAATATATACCTTGAAGTTATATGGAATGATGGAAAGAAGACAGTGGCGTATACAGACGTTTACTGGTGTTAAATCAATTTCATATGGCAGTTAATACTAATTTGCATGATTATCCTTTTTTGTAAAGCAAATCCACCATAACTTTGTAAATGGTCACATTTGTTTAGTAAAACCTCAGTCTGTATTTCTTATGCTGGTTCTTACGTCAGCAAAAAAGCATGTGAATGACAAACTGCTGACCATGTCTGACGGCAGGGAGTTAAAGGGTTAAACATGGACCCAGCCACCAACTGGGTCTTGAGAAGGTCCCTGACTACAATATCAGAAGCAGTGCAGAGAGATAGAGGGTTAACATAGCCCCAGCAACAGCTAGCAGCAATCAGTTGCAACTTGGAAAGATCACTTACAAACTTGACATGTATCAAGTGCACCTTGTTCTAGTCACCCTTTCATTTAGTTACCCCTTCATTCACCCCCCATGTGACACACAGTCATACACACCTGAGACCTTCTGTCCTAGGCACTTGGGAGTAACTGTCTGCTCCCTCCTTCTTCCTGCAGTAACTGACTCCCAGTTGCTCCCAGACCCAGCAGGAATAGCTGTCTGACTGGCAGATCACCCCACCTCACCACACCCACTCTTGGGGTAAGGGAGGATTCTCTCTCATTCAGGTTACACGCAATAATATGTCACATCTGCCTTTTGTGGTAGTGTCTTAGCACTGACTCCTGAGACCCTGCGTGACTAGACACTGCTCAGACACAGCCAGTTATTATGTGGCATTGATATCACAGAGCCAGATTATGTTCTCCGCAAACTGCTTATTCAGTTATGCATCCACAGGTTTGTCGATGCTGCTCAGACGGTTTCATTTAGAAGTGTAGAATTTTTGTAATCCTACATTTTTCATCACTATTTAATTATTTTTAAATATAACTAATATACAGTATATTCTTATTGAACAGTATAGCATAATTGTTCATCATTCGGTTTTATGTACCCAACTAATATAATACTGTAGTTTCTTTTTGAAGAGTAACATATATATATATATAGTAGAAGACCAATGGTACATTAATCATTTTAATATGTCAAACCATTTAATGAATACAGTGGAACTTTATTAATCGTGAAACCTCGGCATCCGGAGTGTGGACATCATTTCACACGAACCAAATTTCCAAATGCCCCATATACACGGTTATGTGCGTGATTCATTCTGGAACACTTGTCCAAGTTAACACATAATATGTCACATATGCTAGCCTACTTTGCATGGTGGCCAAAGTGTCTGGATTAACCAAAATGCCTGGATTAACCAAAGTGTCTGGATTAAAGAGGTTCCCCTGTAATTAAATGTATTCAACAGGCCAGAGAATAATAAATTTGAAGGGAGGCACAGCTGGGTTATTTTACTGTGACTTCCATAATCTGTGACACAGTCTTGCCTGTGTAAACACTCTGGTGGCACTATCCTGTTTATCTATCCAGATCTGGCACTGGTTGGAAACTATCATAAACCATACCCCTGCTTGAGGCTAAACACCCTGTAACTGAAGATTAAGCCATCTTAGGAAACCACCTGAGTTACATCATGGAAATAAGAATAGTTGTGTTGCATAATGATATTTAGATGTGTATGTGTATGCTTCACAATTCTACAGGTGGGTCTACTGTTGTTCAGGGTAATATTTTACTTTGTTGGATTTTTTATTGCAGTTTCTGCAGATAATATTAACTTAGACCAGAGAACAGTTTAATTGATATTTAGACTCACATTTCTGTTGCTGGGTAACTTATGTGTTTCAACAGTGATAAAGTAATAAGATCATTTCCCAAATCGGATCGGCTTCATGAATATTTTGCATCGCTTTCAACAAAATCTATTGAGTAAATGTGGACAACTTGTCCAGAAACTCAGATGCTGTCATTAAGGCATCAAAATGTACTGTAATTTGATACCTCTGATCTGTTGATTTTAACTAACTTTTTGCGATATTTTCTCACCAATGAACCAGACAAAATATACACGGACTACCAGGACATGCAGTAAAAAATAGAAACTGGTTGACATATTTTCATTGGCTTGTAGACAGGCCTTATCAACGTGTTTGAAGTCGGCACATTTTTCCCTGTTTCACACATGCTGCTTTGTAAAGCACACAGGAACCTGGAAATGGGCACACGGTCAGCAACTCCACACTTACCTTGATGTGTTTTCCCTTTCACCACTCCTCACTTCCCACACAAGTTGCAGGATGTGAGGAACAGCACTCCCAGCTGCACTTAAGATCCCTGTGGAATTCTGTCTTCCATGGCTTGCCAGTGCTCCTGCAGATAAACCTGTGGTGCTTGATGTATGACTATGAGAGAGTTAACAGCATGAGGTTGTAAACTGAGTGAGTTTGTAGGGGAGACTGTGGCTCTGTGAATGCTGGCTGCACCAGGGCCTGCCTGCCTGGTTGACTAGTTGCAGCATGTAATTTGCTGGCTGTTTCAGCAATTATGTTGTTGTTGCTAGTTATGAGTCCACACCCACAGACATAGGCAGACAGCTGGAGTTGTGTGTGTGTGTGCGTGTGTGCGTGCGTGCGTGCGTGCGTGCGTGCGTGCGTGCGTGCGTGCATGTGTGGTGGTGTGTGCGTGTGTGCATGTGCAATGTGCATGCGTGCAACCATGTGTGTGTGTGTTTGGTGTGCATACTTTGCAGTTATTGAATGTGTTGTGTATGCTGGACTCAAAGTGGGATTGGGAGTAAGAGAAGGACCAGTGGTGGGAAGGAGGAATGCAAGCACTGGCTGGAAAGGGCTGAGACATAAAGATAGGGGAAGGAGAAAGGGAGCATCGCACGCACGGGATAAAATGAGACTAACTGCCCTGAATTTGTTTGTCAGTTCAGTAGATTGCAGTAATGCACAAGACATACTTAGTAAAGTAACTGCCCTAACCTTACTTGAACATCTGTCTGCAGCCTTTGATACCGTAAATCATAACATTCTAATTAAACATTTATCAAAGTGGTAAGGCATACCTAACTGATATAGATACCAAACCATTAAGATTGGGAACTGCTTTTCGGCTGCAATGCCCACTTTATGTGGTGTTCCCCAGGATTCTGTTCTTGGGCCTTTATTTTTTACTCTCTACACAGCACTACTAAGCTCTGTTATTAACCGTCATAATCTAAACCATCATCTTTATGCAGATGATACCCAGATTTACATTTCTTTATCTACTCGTAATACTAATTGCTCCTTAGATCAGCTCAGAAATTGTCTTAATGACATTTTCGTTTGGATGATCGAGACTAGATTAAAGTTAAATGCTGATAAAACAGAGTTTCTTATAATTGGTACTCAGAGGAAGCATGACAAAATTAAATGTTTTTTTCCCCACACCTATGCTTAGCCAGTATGTTATGCTTATGCCTACACCTTCAGCACAAAATCTTGGAGTAATTTTTGATAATAATTTCAATTCTAGACGGCATTTCTCAAAACCGCTGCTGTTACTGGTATTAACATATTAGTGATTTATGACATATTCGCCATTGTTTGCCTCTTTCTGTTGCTAAAACTGTCGCAACTGTACTTGTTACTAGCAGGCTTGTTGTTACACCATGTTGTGACACCATGTTGTGATGTTACTCAATCTTGTCATGGCACCTGTTGATGTACCATGTTGTTATAAAATATTAAGATCCCATATTCAGAAGTTATTGCTTCCAGAAAAAATAATTTGTTCATCCCTATGGTTGTACAGAAATGTTTTCAACTCATAAATTCACACTTGTTAAAAGGTTAGGCCCCATTTTTGTAGTGGTGATAAATTAATTTACTGATTACCGGCACCTTATCCAACTGACCCAGCTAGATTCTCAAACTTTCTACTGAAACATCTAGGTCTACACCGTTACATATACATGCTACCCTTGTGTATGTCCATGCATATGGCAGGCATTTATAAATGTCCCCTGTCTGTATATGTACATACTTGTTTGCTATGTATCAACTCAAAGTGTCTATTTATGTCAGGTAATACATAGGCATTATCAAATCAAATTTTAGTTTTACAAAGCGCCATTCTTGCAGTCGTTGTTGGAAATAGCGTCAAGGTTGTCTAGAATAAGCATATACACACACATACACACACACACATACACACACACACACACACACACACACACGCACATTGTCACAACTGTGTCCCCCTCTGGTGGATAACTGACAAACAACACATTAGACCAAAATAGACATGCATGTATACAAAAATAAGCAAATCTACTCAAAAGAGACATGCACACACATGCACACATGTACACACACACACACACACACACACACACACACACACACACACACACACACACACACACACACACACACACACACACACACACACATGCGTGCATGCAACTGTGCACTTTCTCTCTCACCCTCAAGCAAAACTTGTCCCGAGATATAATTTTTGCTGTTTGATGCAGACTATTTTATAACAAATGGACATCACATTATGTTATTATTGCAAAAGTAATATCTTGATAAATAGGCTGGATTGACAGGATCAGTGAACATTATTATTTTGAAATCAAGACATTGTGTATAGTGTATTCATTAGTACGGGTGTCACCATACATTATTGATGCATCACAAAAATTGATGTGATGAAGCAGTACTATCAATAATGAATTTAATTATCCATAGTTATTGTCATTAGTACTCTGACCTATCGATAATAACTATTGTTGAACAAAATCTGCATTGCTACTTGTGTCCATAAACAAGCTTTTTCAGAATTACAAATATTAAATATTCTAATTGTACTTATTTATCGAACACAAATCATTGAACACAGCACACACAGATTTTAATTAAACAGCACCCAAGGCACCACCCTCAATCACAATTTGTTTCTGCTGTTCTGGTTGTTCTCAAATTGCAGCTATTCCATGATATTATCGTAATAGTTTAGTTTCTACACTGTCGCAATAATATTACAATAATAATGCAGTCAGACCTCACTTTACGATCACCTTGCAATTAATTAAGATAGTCCCAAATTATTTTTTAGCCGTAGTGTAGAAAATTAGTCTTGCTAATATGGTCGCCTTTGTCGGATCCCAAGGGTGACCTTAATAGTGACGTTTTATTGTACATTTGTCAAAATAGTACACCTAACCCCAAACGTCACACCTATGCGTTTGCATCAGTCAGAATGTCAGTCTGTGTGACTGGTGTATCGAGTGTATCACTGAGTGAACTAATGGAGTTGTGTGTTGTTACAGCCTCTGGTGAAGTTCAAGAGTCATCTCTACTATGAGGAGAAGGACCCAGTGGGGAAGGGAGGGAAACAACTTGAGCCATTCCTCAACAGCAAGGTCAGTATCTACTAGTGTTGGCGATCGATTGGATTTTCATAGTTGATCATTGGTTTGGCCAAACTGATCAGTGGTGGTTTGTACAATCAGTTTGCTGGTGGCCATTCTAAGAATAGTTTGGTCTCTAGGTGGCAGTACCAGTGTCACCCATCAATGGCCACAGACGTAAACATATTATGATGTATGTGATGAAACATACACACCTGTTCGTAATAATTACCACAGGAAACTTATTGAACGGCTACATTTAATGCATTGCAACATCCTGTAACGTGAGGCTTCTGGACATGTTGAAAGTGTAGCTGTTTTCATGAAACCAAAGAGGGTTTTGGTTATTTGGTAATGGTACATATCTGGATGATGAGAATTTTGGTTAGTATATACAATTTCTGCTTTGCACAGTATATGAAATATGTAATCTTGTATGATTCAATTTTTATAGCATTGTTTTTATTATTTTTCCTAATTTATTTTCATGATTGACTATCAAATGTTGTGTTGTATGCGGCTTCAGATCGTACTATACAAGAATGGTAAGCGCCAGGGCGTGGCATTTGAAGACATCCTCGGGGGCACCTACTATCCTGCTATCTCACTCTACAAGACCGCAACAGTATGTATTCATTCATGCGATACAATATATGGTTTAGTTTTTTTACCATTTTTTTGTGAGAATTTACTAGTATGTTGATCATACAGGAACACAATAATCCAAGTGTGTTTCGTAGAATGGTGGTTTAAAAGCAGTATGCTATCTCGACTGCTCTGCTGTGATGTCATCGATATGATACATGACCAATATCTCATACAGGTATCATACAATTAAGTTGTCCAAGTCTCTTGACTGTTTTCTCGAAGTACACCCCAATAAGCTAAGTTGGAAGCACTGAAAGTTTATCACCTCCCAGGTACTGAGGTATGTGACTGTAAGTGTATCACCTCACAGGTGCTGAGGTCTGTAAGTTTATCACCTCCCAGGTGCCGATGTCTGTAACTGTAAGTGTATCACCTCCCAGGTGCCGAGGTCTGTAACTGTAAGTGTATCACCTCCCAGGTGCCGAGCTCTGTAACTGTAAGTGTATCACCTCCCAGGTGCCGAGGTCTGTAACTGTAAGTGTATCACCTCCCAGGTGCCGAGGTCTGTAACTGTAAGTGTATCACCTCCCAGGTGCCGAGGTCTGTAACTGTAAGTGTATCACCTCCCAGGTGCCGAGGTCTGTAACTGTAAGTGTATCACCTCCCAGGTGCCGAGGTCTAACTGTAAGTGTATCACCTCCCAGGTGCTGAGGTCTGTAAGTGTATCACCTCCCAGGTGCCAAGGTCTGTAACTGTAAGTGTATCACCTCCCAGGTGCACCGGTCTGTAAGTGTATCACCTCCCTGGTGCTGAGGTATGTGACTGTAAGTGTATCACCTCCCAGGTGCTGAGAACTGTAAGTGTATCACCTCCCAGGTCCTGATGTCTGTAAGTGTATCACCTCTCAGGCGCTGAGGTCTGTAAGTGTATCACCTCCCAGGTCCTGAGGTCTGTAAATGTATCACCTCCCAGGTGCTAAGGTCCACTCTCCACTTTCAGTGACCTTCAACCACTGGCCCACTTACAAATTGGTGATGTATTTAAAAATACAAAGATAGTCATTTAGAGTTATTGACCTTTTTCAATGGACAAATTGAGAGATCAGCCATTCACTGGGTGGCGCCTCTGTTGAGTTATATTCAGTGTGTGAAGAAGGTATCTGCTGCATGCAATGTTGTTATTTGTGACAGCGGACATTTTGTAGTTATGAAAAGGATTTATAAGTTCAAAATACAGCAATGGTAATAATTGCTACCGTTGGTTAGTTGCTCCATATCATGAATGACCTACTAACACAATATCAGATTTCTCATTACAATACATACAATACTAATCAAGTTAAGACAAATTACATATAATAACATAATGAGAACAACAAGGGAAGAACATTACATAATGTTATATGTGCTATATTTTATATGGATAAAAATGTAAATGCTGCCCGTCTTATCTAAGCAAGGTAGAAGAGTTTTTGTAATGGTGTAGTGTACTTGGTTTCAGGTGATGGTGAACTTTGGTCCAGATTTTAAGTATCCACCAGAAGACTGCGATGCATACAAACCAGTGAGTTCATGGTTGATGTTTGTAGAAATGTACAAATTGTTCTCCTCTTTATCATTGAAGTCTGTGATGAAACTCACCTTGATACTAGTCTTCAATTTATTTTCTTTTTTCCATCACTGATCCTGTTATATTGCCATCTTCACCACCCATCTCACTCCCTCAGTATCCCTCTTTGGCTCCACTCCAAGATAATGTCTCTCCACTCAGTTCTCGACTCCTGGGGTACTGTTTGTGCTTTTACAAAGAGTTCATACCGTACGAAGATTCGTACGGGGATGTTTGATTATATTACGTAACTCAAAACAATCGTAGAAGACACATGTCGAGCATTGTCAACAATTGTACACAATTGTAAGTTCACAATTATATGTGGGTGGGTGATGGGTGCTTGTCACAATAGCATGGAGAATATACCGTTACATCACTCCAGTTGCACCATTTGTTGAGTGGATGCAATTTTGCACAGTTATCGGTATGAGAAATGGGCAGCGTGGTGTGTGATGTCTTGGCAATCATGTCACGTTAATTGAATTCAGTGGCCATTGGAGCCCTGTAGTTTGAAAAGCCATTTTGGATCTCTCGAAAGCGTAAGTGTAGATGTCAGATGTGTGTAATGTGAGTTGCTGTATGGTTGTAGATGTCAGATGTGTGTAATGTGAGTTGTTGTATGGTTGTAGATGTCAGATGTGTGTAATGTGAGTTGCTGTATGGTTGCAGATGTCAGATGAGTGTAATGTGAGTTGCTGTATGGTTGTAGATGTCAGATGTGTGTAATGTGAGTTGTTGTATGGTTGTAGATGTCAGATGTGTGTAATGTGAGTTGCTGTATGGTTGTTGATGTCAGATGTGTGTAATGTGAGTTGCTGTATGGTTGTAGATGTCAGATGTGTGTAATGTGAGTTGCTGTATGGTTGTAGATGTCAGATGTGTGTAATGTGAGTTGTTGTATGGTTGTAGATGTCAGATGTGTGTAATGTGAGTTGCTGTATGGTTGTTGATGTCAGATGTGTGTAATGTGAGTTGCTGTATGGTTGTTGATGTCAGATGTGTGTAATGTGAGTTGCTGTATGGTTGTAGATGTCAGATGTGTGTATTGTGAGTTGTTGTATGGTTGTAGATGTCAGATATGTGTAATGTGAGTTGCTGTATGGTTGTAGATGTCAGATGAGTGTAACGTGAGTTGCTGTATGGTTGTAGATGTCAGATGAGTGTAACGTGAGTTGCTGTATGGTTGTAGATGTCAGATGAGTGTAACGTGAGTTGCTGTATGGTTGTAGATGTCAGATATATGTAATGCGAGTTGCTGTATAGTTGTAGATGTCAGATGAGTGTAACACGAGTTGCTGTATGGTTGTAGATGTCAGATGAGTGTAATGTGAGTTGCTGTATGGTTGTAGATATCAGATGTGTATAATGTGAGTTGCTGTATGGTTGTGGATGTCAGATGAGTGTAACAGGAGTTGCTGTATGGTTGTAGATGTCAGATGAATGTAATATGAGTTGCTGTATGGTTGTAGATGTCACATGTGTGTAATGCGAGTTGCTGTATGGTTGTAGATGTCAGATGTGTGTAATGTGAGTTGCTGTATGGTTGTAGATGTCAGATGTGTGTAATGTGAGGTGCTGTATGGTTGCAGATGTCAGATGTGTGTAATGTGAGGTGCTGTATGGTTGCAGATGTCAGATGTGTGTAATGTGAGGTGCTGTATGGTTGCAGATGTCAGATGTGTGTAATGTGAGTTGCTGTATGGTTGTAGATGTCAGATGTGTGTAATGTGAGGTGCTGTATGGTTGCAGATGTCAGATGTGTGTAATGTGAGGTGCTGTATGGTTGCAGATGTCAGATGTGTGTAATGTGAGGTGCTGTATGGTTGTAGATGTCAGATGTGTGTAATGTGAGGTGTTGTATGGTTGCAGATGTCAGATGTGTGTAATGTGAGGTGCTGTATGGTTGCAGATGTCAGATGTGTGTAATGTGAGGTGCTGTATGGTTGCAGATGTCAGATGTGTGTAATGTGAGGTGCTGTATGGTTGCAGATGTCGGAGGCAGCAGAGGAAGCGACTGTGGACCATGCCTTGTGTGACATCCTCTATCACATAGAACACCAGAACGAACTACCAGAGTTCTGAATAAATAGATTTATTTAAAGTATCTCCGACATGGAATTCTTATATGAGCAGCTATGGTCCGAGACTCAAGTTCTCATGTAGAACATTTTGGACACTGCATTGAGATTTCTGCTTCTTAGAGGATGCCTGATATGTCATACCAGCAGCTGAGTTCATTCGTGACATCCTAGCTGTGGATTTGATTTTCATAAAATATGCCGAATGTTGCCAAATAGAATTCAAAAAATGCCAGGATTATAATGGTATTTTAAAATGTTCAGTCAACGCAGCATGGAATATAATTGCCATAGTTGTCACCAGCCCAGTGTCTCGGTTATACTCATGTATGTTGTTCATAGTCAATGTTCTCATATAATGTGTCATGTTACGGATCTTAGATTTTTTATTGTTTTGTTTTTAGTGTCAGAATGTATGTTTAGTTTAAATGTGAAGCACAAAATAAATTATATACAGTGTATATATGTATATGTTTACACAACTTGTACTTTCTTCCTTCATAAACCATGTGGAGAAATATACTTATGTGTAGGACACAGTGGCTTCTTAAAACATCAGATCCTCAATAGAGATAACTATGGTTCTAATCCTCCTGCTGCCGTGTCGAACCATGAGCAAGTTAATTCGCTCCACAGTTCTGTCAGCTATTTCAACGAGTACTTGGCTACAGACAGATAGATAGTGGTCATTATATAGTAATTGTAATGTGGCTGAATACTTCCTGAGTAGTCGAGATGGTGCTCAGTTAAATAAGTCTGCCAGGGAATAACGTGTGAAGTGCTTTGAGCAGACCGAAGGATTGGATACCATGCTTTATACAATGGTATCTGTTTGACATTAGAAAATGTATGCTTAATGCAGGATCTCCGAATTGATTCTGGATGATAATGCACTCATTCTGGATTATACTGCATTCATTCTGGATGATAATGCACTCATAATTGACGATACTGCACTCATTCTGGATGATAATGCACTCATTCTGGACTATAATGCACTCGTTCTGGATGATAATGCACTCATTTAGGATGATAATGCACTCATTCCATATGATAGTGCACTCATTCCATATAATAATATACTCATTCCATATGATAATGCACTCATTTCGTATAATGCACATCACTCATTCCGTATGATAATGCACTCAATCTGTATATGATAATGAACTAATTCCATATGATAATGCACTAATTCTGGATAATAACACACTCATTCTGTATGATAACTGCACTCATTCTGTATAATGCACTCGTTTCGTGTAATGCACTCATTCCATATGATAATGCACTAATTCTGGATGATAATGCACTCATTCTGGATGACAGTGCACTCATTCTGAGTGATGATGCACTCATTCTGGACAATAATGCACTCATTTTAGATGACATGATAATGCACTCAAGCTGGATATTAATGCACTCGTTTCATATAATGCACTTATTCCTTAAGATAATGCACTCATTCTGGAGGATAATGCACTCATTCCGGATAATAATGCACTCATTCTTGATAACAATGAACACATTCTGAACGATAAGGCATTCATTCTGTATGATAACGCATTCATTCTGAACGATAATGCATTCATTCTGTATGATAACGCATTCATTCTGGGTGATAATGCACTCGTTATGTAAGATAATTAATTCATTCTGGATGATAATGCACTCATTCTGGGTGATAATGCACTCGTTATGTAAGATAATGCATTCATTCTGGATGATAATGCACTCATAATTGACGATACTGCACTCATTCTGGATGATAATGCACTCATTCTGGACTATAATGCACTCGTTCTGGATGATAATGCACTCATTTAGGATGATAATGCACTCATTCCATATGATAGTGCACTCATTCCATATAATAATATACTCATTCCATATGATAATGCACTCATTTCGTATAATGCACATCACTCATTCCGTATGATAATGCACTCAATCTGTATATGATAATGAACTAATTCCATATGATAATGCACTAATTCTGGATAATAACACACTCATTCTGTATGATAACTGCACTCATTCTGTATAATGCACTCGTTTCGTGTAATGCACTCATTCCATATGATAATGCACTAATTCTGGATAATAACACACTCATTCTGTATGATAACTGCACTCATTCTGTATAATGCACTCGTTTCGTGTAATGCACTCATTCCATATGATAATGCACTAATTCTGGATGATACTGCACCCATTCTGGATGATAATGCACTCATTCTGGATGACAGTGCACTCATTCTGAGTGATGATGCACTCATTCTGGACAATAATGCACTCATTTTAGATGACATGATAATGCACTCAAGCTGGATATTAATGCACTCGTTTCATATAATGCACTTATTCCATAAGATAATGCACTCATTCTGGAGGATAATGCACTCATTCCGGATAATAATGCACTCATTCTTGATAACAATGAACACATTCTGAACGATAAGGCATTCATTCTGTATGATAACGCATTCATTCTGAACGATAATGCATTCATTCTGTATGATAACGCATTCATTCTGGGTGATAATGCACTCGTTATGTAAGATAATTAATTCATTCTGGATGATAATGCACTCATTCTGGGTGATAATGCACTCGTTATGTAAGATAATGCATTCATTCTGGATGATAATGCACTCATAATTGACGATACTGCACTCATTCTGGATGATAATGCACTCATTCTGGACTATAATGCACTCGTTCTGGATGATAATGCACTCATTTAGGATGATAATGCACTCATTCCATATGATAGTGCACTCATTCCATATAATAATATACTCATTCCATATGATAATGCACTCATTTCGTATAATGCACATCACTCATTCCGTATGATAATGCACTCAATCTGTATATGATAATGAACTAATTCCATATGATAATGCACTAATTCTGGATAATAACACACTCATTCTGTATGATAACTGCACTCATTCTGTATAATGCACTCGTTTCGTGTAATGCACTCATTCCATATGATAATGCACTAATTCTGGATAATAACACACTCATTCTGTATGATAACTGCACTCATTCTGTATAATGCACTCGTTTCGTGTAATGCACTCATTCCATATGATAATGCACTAATTCTGGATGATACTGCACACATTCTGGATGATAATGCACTCATTCTGGATGACAGTGCACTCATTCTGAGTGATGATGCACTCATTCTGGACAATAATGCACTCATTTTAGATGACATGATAATGCACTCAAGCTGGATATTAATGCACTCGTTTCATATAATGCACTTATTCCATAAGATAATGCACTCATTCTGGAGGATAATGCACTCATTCCGGATAATAATGCACTCATTCTTGATAACAATGAACACATTCTGAACGATAAGGCATTCATTCTGTATGATAACGCATTCATTCTGAACGATAATGCATTCATTCTGTATGATAACGCATTCATTCTGGGTGATAATGCACTCGTTATGTAAGATAATTAATTCATTCTGGATGATAATGCACTCATTCTGGGTGATAATGCACTCGTTATGTAAGATAATGCATTCATTCTGGATGATAATGCACTCATAATTGACGATACTGCACTCATTCTGGATGATAATGCACTCATTCTGGACTATAATGCACTCGTTCTGGATGATAATGCACTCATTTAGGATGATAATGCACTCATTCCATATGATAGTGCACTCATTCCATATAATAATATACTCATTCCATATGATAATGCACTCATTTCGTATAATGCACATCACTCATTCCGTATGATAATGCACTCAATCTGTATATGATAATGAACTAATTCCATATGATAATGCACTAATTCTGGATAATAACACACTCATTCTGTATGATAACTGCACTCATTCTGTATAATGCACTCGTTTCGTGTAATGCACTCATTCCATATGATAATGCACTAATTCTGGATAATAACACACTCATTCTGTATGATAACTGCACTCATTCTGTATAATGCACTCGTTTCGTGTAATGCACTCATTCCATATGATAATGCACTAATTCTGGATGATACTGCACCCATTCTGGATGATAATGCACTCATTCTGGATGACAGTGCACTCATTCTGAGTGATGATGCACTCATTCTGGACAATAATGCACTCATTTTAGATGACATGATAATGCACTCAAGCTGGATATTAATGCACTCGTTTCATATAATGCACTTATTCCATAAGATAATGCACTCATTCTGGAGGATAATGCACTCATTCCGGATAATAATGCACTCATTCTTGATAACAATGAACACATTCTGAACGATAAGGCATTCATTCTGTATGATAACGCATTCATTCTGAACGATAATGCATTCATTCTGTATGATAACGCATTCATTCTGGGTGATAATGCACTCGTTATGTAAGATAATTAATTCATTCTGGATGATAATGCACTCATTCTGGGTGATAATGCACTCGTTATGTAAGATAATGCATTCATTCTGGATGATAATGCACTCATAATTGACGATACTGCACTCATTCTGGATGATAATGCACTCATTCTGGACTATAATGCACTCGTTCTGGATGATAATGCACTCATTTAGGATGATAATGCACTCATTCCATATGATAGTGCACTCATTCCATATAATAATATACTCATTCCATATGATAATGCACTCATTTCGTATAATGCACATCACTCATTCCGTATGATAATGCACTCAATCTGTATATGATAATGAACTAATTCCATATGATAATGCACTAATTCTGGATAATAACACACTCATTCTGTATGATAACTGCACTCATTCTGTATAATGCACTCGTTTCGTGTAATGCACTCATTCCATATGATAATGCACTAATTCTGGATAATAACACACTCATTCTGTATGATAACTGCACTCATTCTGTATAATGCACTCGTTTCGTGTAATGCACTCATTCCATATGATAATGCACTAATTCTGGATGATACTGCACACATTCTGGATGATAATGCACTCATTCTGGATGACAGTGCACTCATTCTGAGTGATGATGCACTCATTCTGGACAATAATGCACTCATTTTAGATGACATGATAATGCACTCAAGCTGGATATTAATGCACTCGTTTCATATAATGCACTTATTCCATAAGATAATGCACTCATTCTGGAGGATAATGCACTCATTCCGGATAATAATGCACTCATTCTTGATAACAATGAACACATTCTGAACGATAAGGCATTCATTCTGTATGATAACGCATTCATTCTGAACGATAATGCATTCATTCTGTATGATAACGCATTCATTCTGGGTGATAATGCACTCGTTATGTAAGATAATTAATTCATTCTGGATGATAATGCACTCATTCTGGGTGATAATGCACTCGTTATGTAAGATAATGCATTCATTCTGGATGATAATGCACTCATAATTGACGATACTGCACTCATTCTGGATGATAATGCACTCATTCTGGACTATAATGCACTCGTTCTGGATGATAATGCACTCATTTAGGATGATAATGCACTCATTCCATATGATAGTGCACTCATTCCATATAATAATATACTCATTCCATATGATAATGCACTCATTTCGTATAATGCACATCACTCATTCCGTATGATAATGCACTCAATCTGTATATGATAATGAACTAATTCCATATGATAATGCACTAATTCTGGATAATAACACACTCATTCTGTATGATAACTGCACTCATTCTGTATAATGCACTCGTTTCGTGTAATGCACTCATTCCATATGATAATGCACTAATTCTGGATAATAACACACTCATTCTGTATGATAACTGCACTCATTCTGTATAATGCACTCGTTTCGTGTAATGCACTCATTCCATATGATAATGCACTAATTCTGGATGATACTGCACACATTCTGGATGATAATGCACTCATTCTGGATGACAGTGCACTCATTCTGAGTGATGATGCACTCATTCTGGACAATAATGCACTCATTTTAGATGACATGATAATGCACTCAAGCTGGATATTAATGCACTCGTTTCATATAATGCACTTATTCCATAAGATAATGCACTCATTCTGGAGGATAATGCACTCATTCCGGATAATAATGCACTCATTCTTGATAACAATGAACACATTCTGAACGATAAGGCATTCATTCTGTATGATAACGCATTCATTCTGAACGATAATGCATTCATTCTGTATGATAACGCATTCATTCTAGGTGATAATGCACTCGTTATGTAAGATAATTAATTCATTCTGGATGATAATGCACTCATTCTGGGTGATAATGCACTCGTTATGTAAGATAATGCATTCATTCTGGATGATACTGCCCTCATTCTAAATGATAATGCAGTCATTCTGAATGATAACGCAGTCATTCTGAATGATAATGCACTATGCTTCTCAGTAATGACATGGCAGTAATTATATATATGTCGGTGATTTGGCACGGCTGACATCTACGACCCCACGAAGGATACATAATACTATAATTTTAATAAATAACCCCTCAAGATCTGTAACTGTTTCTAAAATAAAATTATGATTTCTGCAAATCCAGTGATCGGTCTTCAACTGATCATTGGATGGTTTGAGTAGTTTAGAACAAACGTAGAAATTGCAAGCAACGTCGTGAACAACTTTGCCATTTTAACAAATGTTTGAAGGATATGCTAATTTACTTCATACTGATAATACCCGGTACTAAGAAGGCAATCAACCCAATAGATACTATGATATGGCTGGACATGCTGGTTAAAGCGATATTTGTCTTTGGTAGTGCCAACGTGAGGGTGGACATTTTTTCTAGTGGACTGGATTCAATTCGGCACAGATTTTCGCCAAGTGACGACAAATGTGGTGCTTGAATTTTATCAAATGCTGTGTGGTATTATTTCATTCAAATTCATGCAACATTTGGTATATACAGTAAACCTCGCCTAAGTCGGATTCACCTAAATCGGATCTTCGCTCAACTCGGACAAAATTCTGAGGAACGGTTGATTTGTAATGTATTTCCCATAAAAATCTTTGTCTAAGTTGGATCTTCGCCTAACTCGGAATAACTGAGTCAGTCCATTTGATCCCAGATAATGTGTTTTTCCTCACATAAGTTGGATCGCAGTATTTAACAAAATCACTTGGTTGCTTGGAGTATATGTACTAGATAAACTAAAAAGTGAAACGGCTATTCCAAAAATAATGTAGGTGTCACTTCTTCACTCATCTAATACAACTAACATCTCCAAGCCAATGGACGTTGGTATAACCAAGAATTTGACGTTCCATTACCGGTACATAGAGTTCTGGGGTGTCTAGCCAGAACATTCCGGCATCTCAACAAAGAGACATTCCTACTACTATATAAGGCAATGGTCAGACCACACCTGGAATATGCATCCTGTGTCTGGTTCCCTCACCTAAAGAAAGATCAAGACCTCATTGAACAAGTCCAACGGCGTGCAACACGACTAGTGCCAGAAACAAAAGGACTACCCTACGGCAGCAGATTGAAAGAACTAAAACTCCCCACACTGCACTACAGAAGACAAAGAGCCGACATCATTCAAACTTTCAAAATTATCAAGGGACTCGACCAAATCGACCAGGACTGTAAATGCCAACTCTGTCCACAAAAACAGATGTACCTAAAAGCCACTGGAACCCCAAGAGGTCACACAGAAAAACTAGTTACACAGACATCAACAGGAACCATACATTCTTTCCTTTCCACCCGTGTAGTAAGATCCTGGAATGCACTATCAGAAGACACAGTCCAAGCACAGACAGTCAATCAGCTGAAGTCCAGCCTTCAAAGACACTGGAGAGACCATCCAGACCTCTACAACTACAACTTCACATACTAACACATACACACGCACGCATGCACGCACGCACACAATCGAGCCTAGAGACTAGGCAAACCGGAAAAGACAAGATAGAGAGAACAAATAGCAATAACGCCAACAGCAACAACAATAGCAGCAAAATCAATAGACAATGGAATACCACTACAGAAAACTAACCTTGAGACGGTCTCAGTGCTCAACTTGGGCAATTATTGACCGTTCTTAAGGTAAGAACATCCTAGCCACCAGGAGACTAGAGGCATCAGGAGTCGCAATATTTTCTCAAGAAGTTGAAGTTGTTGGACGTCGTCATTGCCATGAAACCGGCTTGAAACAAACTGAAACCAGAAACACTTCTAAACTCCTACAAAAACGGGATTCATCTAAGGTGTTGAGCATCAAGACGATGACGAAGACGATGCAGCTCCTTCGTTCAGAAACGTACGGAATAAGCTCCACGAGATGTATGGAAATGTTGTTTGCACGATGGATGACTGTGTTGGTGTGGACGAGACAACAGAAGCGTTGGCTACTCCAAATAACGAGCAGAATAATCATTTAAACCGTACAACACCCCGACGCAGACAGTTGGTTTACTGAGCGATGATGAGGGCGACGAAGTCTCGGTGTCTGAAGATAAAATAACAAAACTCATTGGCACGTGCTGCTTTATGGACTATAATTAAGACATTCTGGTTTGACGCTCATGAAATCGAAGAGTTGACTGCAAGTAGAGGCCATTATCATGAGATAGAAGATGACTGACATTTACAATCAATAATAATTACTAAGCTATAACCTTAGATGTTCGTGCTAACATCAAGCACAAAATAGTTCAAATACTGCATAATGTTGTATGTTGCTCGTGGACATCAACATAATGTTATGTAGAATTACCGCAGTATCCAGTCACATTCAAATGTTATTCACAGTTACCTAAGGACTTTTAGTCATTTAGAGGGTTGCCTTTGGCGCTGGGGTATGTCATTGTCGGCTAAGTCGGATTTTCGCGTAACTCGGATTAAATCACTCGGTCCGATTGAATCCGACTTAGGCGAGGTTTACTGTATATATTATTTGTCTTGGATGCATCGTGTAGGCCTACGGCTACGCCTACGGGCAAAGGAAAGTCTTGGCTATCACTTGACACTGGAAACTCTTAGCAACCTACTCAAAATGGCTTTATAACTGCTTGTTTAATAAAATAATGAACACATTATTTTATGTTAAAAATAACTAACTTTCTTGTAACTGGCCAAAGGCAAAGCCAATTGTCGAACCATCATTCAGCCTTCAACTTTGAACTTCAAGTTCAACCCACTGCTACTGGCAGTCAGAAGTCTGAATTTGGCAGTTTTGAGAGAGCAAGTCAACAACATCTACAAACAAACATGCATAATCTTATGGTGCACTAATGAGAGGATTCCAATATTGAGAATCACTTGGAATTAATTCCTGAGTAAGAATTATATGGGATATTGTATGACGATTGTACCAAAACTACTCAAAAAAGTTGCCCAGTTCCTACAAATAATATAGCATCATGCATGTCATCGTGAATACAAGGTTGTTTGGATTTTCAGTAAAAAAAAATTTGAAATTAAAACAGATGTACAGGTGATAACGGCAGCGCTTAGATTTGGTTTGTTGCATGAGGTTCAGGTATAAGCTAGCATAAAAAAATTATTATACTGCTCGGCGTTTGAGCGCCTCCGCGAGACTAGTGGCGCCACGTGTTGGATATAACAATACGAAGCGGAAGATTAGTAAGCACTAAGCAGTGACTATTTCGACGGTGACGGCTTAACTCGTTTTTTGAATTTTAATTAGATCGCTGTTTCTCTGATTGGCGAATTAATTTCGTGTGACCATCTGACAGTGCATAATAATGCATAGACTATACCGTAGCATGTTTAACCCAAAACCCAAGTGTCTTCGAGGCAAGACACCTAATGAGTTACGCAGTGTTGTTGTCGTTGTTATCACATGACAGGCACATGACTTGACTTTGCGTCGTCAGGTTAGTCTAATCTAATGTTTTATATTTTTTGATATTTATTTAACTATATTTTGATACTTAGTAAGGTGAATACACATACCGTTTGTCTATTTATGTCTGCTTTATATTCGTAATATTTGGAGATATATGTGGCCGATTTTATCCTCATACAAAGTAATGTTTTTGCCTAGGTTAGACCTAATCCACTTACCCAGTAACTGCCGGCACCGGCAACTTACAAAACGACCAACATCATGATATCATCCCGGATATAATAATGTCATCATCATTTCATGGGCGATCTTTTAGTTTCTGACCTAACCATGAAAGCGACCACCTAGAGCCTCCAAACTTTTCAGGACATATCTGACATACCTCTACACACTACAATATCCAAAAATTACACGGCTCTAATGATATTAATTCTAGGGTGGTCGGACCCAAATTTTGTTTCGTAAAAAAAAATGTTTTCTCATTTTTCCCTGATAGTAGTCACTATAAGAAGTACAATGGTGGTTGTTTCATGTATCTAAGTGAAATATAAAAAAAAATACAGCTTGGTAGTTTCGAATTTCATGAAATTTTCTGACGGTTTTCTGACAGATCTAATTTTGCATATAAATCACAAGAATTTTGGTTATAATTTATTTCCCCTGATAGTAGTCACTAATAGAAGTGCAATGGTGCTTGTTTCATGTACATAAATGAAATATTAAAGAAACTGCAGTTTTGTAAAGTTTCTAATTTCATGATTTTTTCCGACAATGTTCCGGTGGATTTGATTTTGCATATAAATCACAAGAAAATTGTTTCTAAAATATGTTCCCACATAGTGGTCACTATAAGAAGTAAATGCTATGCATTTCATATAGCTAAATACAACATTAAGAAAACTAGTTTTGCAAAGTTAAAAAATTTCATGAATTTTTCCGAATGTTTTCTGATGGATCTGATTTTGTACATAAATCACAAGAAAATTACTTTTTATCATCTCGAGTCTTTTGCCATCTATAAAGAAGGCCAATACAAAATTACATGTAACAATAAATACACACATAAAAAAGTAAATACACACACCATGCATTACAATTCCATTAAATCATGAACACAATACAGCAACTGAGCAAAGATGATCAGTGTGGTTCCATCTTCATAACATTAAAACAACTGTATGAAATTGCAACCACATGAAAGGCATTGTTGATTGGGCTGTGGATTAGAACCACAAAATGACAGTACTAGTCTCCATTACACAACACTTGTTATATTGGGCAAAGCCAATAACTGCTATGATTGACAAGCCAATTAACTCGGTAATACACTATGGCACAAAATGCCAATAATAGTCCACATTACACAACACTTGTTATATTGGACAAAGCCCATAACTACTATGATTGCCAAACCAATTAACTTGTGATATACTGTGGTTAAACCCATTGCTATCATCAACAATAGGGCCTACTATTATACTTATTTGTCTATGATTATATACAATTAATATATATAATAAAACAAAATGTTTATTTACTGTATATTATTTTATGTATACTATATAGTGACAAATACAAAGATACAATCTTATTCTGTAATTTTAAATATAAAAAAGAAAACTGGTATATACATATTAAATACAAAAATAGTAGGCCCTACATCAAAATCAATTATAACGATACAACATTTTATAAACAAATAATAATACAATAAATGAATTGAAACATAAATTATCATAAATTGTAATAATGTAACCAACACACAATATTATGTATATGCTAAATAGCTCAAAAATGGTATAATTGAACTAAAGTAATACCAAGAATACCAATAAATAAACTAATAATATATTAATATAAACATCAATCAAACATGGCAGCAATGAATTACTCAGATGTAGGCATAGGTACTTGGCAGTATTAATCAAAGTCACCCGCTGTCAATCACATCGCTATCCGAGTCACGAGTGCATTGTATACCACGATGCACTGCACGCGTACGGGGAAGAAGGCAAAATGGCGATTTCGTTTGAGACGGGGGTTCCATAAACGGACGTTGTGCATGTTTGTGCTATCAATTGGTAAGCCATCGCTGTAATCACGTTATCGTTGATACAATTCTTTATCCTTCTGCATATGCTTTCCGTTGAAACCGACTAACTAAATACTCACAAAACATCGTCAAACATAGGCCATTTAAAATCCATAATTACTATAATTTTTTATCGACGGATTACAATTATATTTTCAGATTCATTTTCCTCTGAATTTCCTCTTTCTTCATCACATTTCAATATGGATGTACTCATTAACATAATCTCACAAATCAGTTTGATAGGTGGGGCCTGTCAACGTGATCCAAGATGGCCAGACGCATAAATTAAGAAAACCAAAATACGACTGAGAGTAAAAAAATCATTATCGCTAATAAACACCGCCAACAAATATTTTTTCAGCGCAGGTACACACACTGACATTATTACAACATAAGAAAATTCACAAACCAACAGGTAGAATGCATGATAATAAACTTCGGCCACTAAACTGGGACCCCTGTCTCCCATGTTGTCAGAAGGGGAGGTAAATCGGTCTGACCTCCCTATTAATTCACAAACACTACGTTGACTAACAACAGTAACAGTAACTTACTAGCTAGCAAACTTGTTATGTTTACGCGACATCTTCGGTGGAGGCTACGTGTAGCTCCATGGCTACCATAAAATAGATATCGTGCCAAGGCATCGCTATCTAAATGATAGAAACCCTGTGCAGTGTCGTTACTATTTAACTAAAGTCATGAGACATAATTTTAGATATATGCATCCTCGCAAGCCAGGGCTGTTTGCCATGCAAAACTGGCAAATTTCCTACGCGAAGTGCGGAAGTTAGCTGAGTCAAACTAGTAACTGTCTTCGCCAGTCGCGACTGCATCAACCATGAGAACAGAGCAAATACCCGCCCCAATTTGAAGACGGATAAATGACTTCTGGGAATCCCAATAAATGGCAATATATAATGACCCATTCGCCGAGCAGCTGAGCGGTATTGTGTATTCGAATAATTGCTTCTACTTCCTAAAGATTGCTTGTAACACAAGCCACGTTTGGTTGAAATTAATTTTATTATGACCATGCCAACCACTGATCTAGTGAGCGATTTCATAGGCTGAGCTTAAATTCAGAGTTTCGCAAAGTGATCAGCCAGGGGGTACTGCTGGCTGGCACTGACGTAATCAGCAGCAGCGACCCCTGGCGCGCGAGGATGGGTATGTGTGTGAACATGTATAAACATGTGCGTGCGCGTGTGTATATATTTATATATAAACGTATTTACATATATATAAACATGTGCGGCGCCTCAACACAATGTCAATTTTATGGTAGCTGTGGAGCTATGTGTAGCCGCCATCAGAGATGTCAAGTTTTAATATAGTTTCTGAGTTAATTTGGATTGATACAGGACTGTAAGTGTAATTTTATGTTATATACTCTGTTAAATTAATTCAGCCCAATAACAGTGCGCTTTACCATTCAGGCACTAACACAACCAGTTCCAATTTTATGTCAACTGAATTGAAACTTTTTTTGCTCAACATTAAGCTTTAAAATGGCAGCAAGTGGAGCCCAATTTAACATTCTAAAAAACAGCTGTACACTTCTACCACTCCATGGACACTGCTTAATTTAATTTTGGGGTTGAAAATATGAAATTGTCATTGGCACGTTATACAGGCCATCCCACGGTAGCATACTTTTTAATAGAAATATTCAAATATGCTTTTTCGTAATTAACTAAAAAAACATTTGCAGTAGAGATCCATATAAATATATTCTCCAAAGTGTCTATTGCTCCAAACCTGTAAACACGACTGTCCAGCTACAGATCCCTTATGTCCACACACTACAGATCCCTTATGTCCACACTACAGATCCCCTCTGCAGCAATATTGAATTTGGTTGTGGTTGTTTCAGTCATGCTAATAGTGGGAATTCTACGCTGCACTTCGGCCCCCATAATATATGTATCAATTAAAAAATTATGATTGTGCAGTGGTGGATGAATTGAGTGGAGGGTCACTCTCAAGAGGGCACTAATTAATATAGGTGTGCTTTATCAGGAAACGACTACCTTTGAATTGCTACTCCACTGTCAGCGGTAAGCTAGTTAGTAGTATTAAGTTTAGTTTGCATTACATTGTAATGTAATAAAATTATTTGATGCATTGTTGCTATCGCCAGTTTAGTTTGACAGTTTATTCTAACTAGTATCATTTATTTATCTTATTTTCATGTTGTAGTATTATTAACATTAAAGAAGTTGTCGATATGGCAGCTGCAACTAGCCATGATGGTCAAAGCGAGGACACCAAAGATATGGACTACGACCAGGTAAAGTAACACATTCGAACTGGTGTGAATACTAGTTCAATAAACTGAACAAGAATCTACTTTAAGATACACAATCTCATTGTTCTTAATCATAACATAATATTATGTAGCATAAACTAATAAAACTATATCTGTTGAAATGTTCATATTGACTGGACACATGTCTTTTAATGAAATTTTAATTCTATAATTACAATATAATTTCACATTATCTGTTTAATTTGAATGTTTCAGGTGGAATATCATGTTTATATAACATGCTGAATTAATTATGAAGTACATATTCATAAATGTTCAGATGTTGGTTCAATTTTATTTTTGGTAAAAATAGTTTATTAAAACACGTGGACAGTCAATGTTTTAGAATACATACAGCTTTTACCATATTATGTGATTGTACAATTTCATTATTTTAATAAATACTTTGTACTTTTACACTATTTTAATAATGATTTTCTACTTTTACACTGAAACAGTTAACATATTTGCACCTTAGATATATTGAGACATATGGTTGAATGGTGTATTTACCGTTTAGAAAATATGTACACTAATACATATGGTAAAAATAATTATAACATATTATATGTCTGAAGACAAATAATAAGTTGCAAGAGTGAAGAGTGAATGTTCACTGATATGGTGTAAATGCGTATTCTATTAAATTTGCTATATATTACAAGTGTGTGATTTTTTAGATTCTCCTGCAACCATACAGATACATTGTGCAAGTTCCTGGAAAGGAAATCAGGACTAAACTTGCTGAGGTATAAATGAATCTAACTATTATCGAGCTAGTGTATGTATGCATGACTGAAAATGCTGTGGTCTGTGTGTACATCTGGAGGAAGGGAATTTGTTGTAGTTATTTTAAAGGCACACAGTGTATTGCTGTACATCTTTGTAACACATTATTTAACTTGATATACTCAAGAAATTAATGGTTTACAATTGTGCCATTTAAAACAAACCATTGCTACTAAATTATCATGATTATGTCTACGGTGCCATTACATTATTAGTTCAAAGTAAAACAAATAATCAGCAAATTAAGTTCTAATATAATATCATGAAAATCTAAACAAGGGTACCCACTATACATTAGGATGGAGCACATTTTTTGGTAATTAAAAAAAACTGTTTCTGTAATGTTTTACTCGGATGTAATCCTATATTTGATAGTATATCTAGAGATTATATAACATCTGCTTTTTCAGTGTTTGTAGATAACAAAATGGAAATGGAGACATTACAAAATATGTTATTTGACAAAATGATAATAACACAAATGTACTATCGTTTAATAAATGTTATTTCCTTGCCATGATCACTAAATAGTTATTATATGTTTATTAAAGTAACTTTAAAAAGTTAGGAGTCTTACAGGATAACAGCTCAGGTCGAAGAATCTGAACAAGTTGTTACTGTTAATATTTGAGATGTTTTAGGGCAAAATGCGATAAGTACCAATTTGGCTGACATTTTTGACTGGGTAAAATAGCAGAATTGAAATGGACACAAAAGGTTACAGCCCTAGCAATTAGAAAGTGCATCGGCTATGATTTTATATTCTTAAGATATTCCAATACCATGTAAAAGTTTTCATTTATACACTGACGACAAAGCACAGAAGTGAGAAGTGAATTGTTTTCAAAAAGTAAAAGTGCATATTGCATTTTGCCCTGAAACGCATAATTTATAGTATGAAGTATTACTGTACTGTGCCTCTGGTTGTTTTGTTAGTGTCCTGTCGTTTGCTCTTTCAGGCATTTGACCACTGGCTCCATGTGCCAAAAGCCAAGTTACAAATCATAGGAGACGTGACTCGCATGCTTCACAATGCCAGCCTCTTGTAAGTGCCACTTCAGTAATGCACATATGGAAATGGATTCTTTTCATTTCAGGTGCCAAGCTTTCAGGTATTCATCTACAACTTCTCAGAATAAAAGTGACACTTTTGTTTAAGATTTTACCAGGCTTAGGGTTCATACCAGATGTTAGACAGATGATAATCAAATGTTAACAACATTGTTTTTTGCAGTTGTTCTGAGCTATATAAGCCATCCACCAAACAGTTTACATAGAATACTGTTGTATTCTCGATGTAGTCGAGATGTAAGTTGCACGGATTGTAAGGAAGTAACTCGTAGTTTGTACTAGAACATTTATTCTATATGTTGTAGCCATCAACTTCTGGAACTACAATACTAACTCGGAATCCGTGAACGGAATTAATCAACGAACAGTAATAGCTAGACACAACATATACATTTATCGATCCAATTTCAGATGTGATAATGATTTCAGTAGTAAATTTTATTTATATGTTTCAAAAAAATATACGTTTTCTATTCACTAAAATTATTAATGTAAGAAAATTGCGAGAATTGCAAGTTTGTATGTTATAAATACAAGGTGTTCTTGTTTATAGGATTGATGACATTGAAGACAACTCAATATTGCGTCGTGGCGTTCCAGGTGAGTAGCTCGGGTCATGTTTTAGTAAATAGTACAGTTGTCGTAATGAAGTAGCTCCAGACTCTTTGTAATGTTACACTACTGGAAGTTTTCGTATGTAGTCTGTGTGCAGCCTAACAGACACATACCTACAACATTGTTGTTACAAATGTTCCAGTTGCCCACAACATCTATGGTGTTGCAAGCACAATCAACGCGGCCAACTACACATACTTCCTTGGACTAGAGAAGGCACTCTCTCTTGACCATCCCGACATCACCACCATCTATACAGGTATGAACAGGGCGTCGTGACAAGACACAGCATAGACGGTGTCCTAGTATCAATATTACATGTCAAAACATTTGATAGCACAGTGTATATGACATGGTCAATTCTTAATCTGAAGATCCCACTGCAAATGTATGTGTGTGCATCACAGAAGCTGATTATAATGACAATGCTGGTTGTGAAATTGTCTTCAACATAACATTAGCACATCAAATCACTAATGCATTTATGTAGAAGATCCAAGTTGCGTTTTAAATGTTTCATTAATATTTTACTTAAATAATGTTCCAATAATTGAAAATAATATGGATCAATAAACAAGACTATAATTAATAGTGTCAGTAATATCTAACTGAACACACACACACACACACACACACACACACACACACACACACACACACACACACACACACACACACACACACACACACACACACACACACACACACACGTCACATATATGGTCAACATTTAAATGGAGCAGCTAAGAGGTGGTTGCATGAGTTCACAAAATCCAAAAATATGTTAAGCATTATGTGGAGGGGGTCGTTTGTCACCATATATATCATAGGAGAACTAAACTACTACAATAGTGCCACTTAGTGAGTGAAACATGCTAATGCAGATTTATGCTAATAGCAATTTTGGATTATAAACATTGCAAATTCCACAACACGTATTGGTAGGGGAGGGCGGTTGAACCAATGGTAAACGCATACTTTCTCGGACATTGCGAACTTACAAAATTATCTCTTAATGATTGTGAACATATACAAGCATTATAAGAAGCTGACGTCACTGTGGCTGTGATGTTGAATGTTACAGAACAGTTGTTGGAGCTCCACCGAGGTCAGGGCATGGACATCTACTGGCGAGACTCCTACACCTGCCCCACTGAAGACGAATACAAGGACATGGTCATCAAAAGTTAGTGGCCAGTCTCTATATGTGACCCACTTAGATCTGCAACATTACTTATCCTCTTCATGCCATGTAGCAGGCATCAAATCTCTCCAGTCCCCTATGTTTTGGGCTCTCATTGCTGCTGTGCCCCATGCCAACCCTGCAACCTGTATATCATCAATCATTGTTCTCTTTCACCACATAGTTTTGACATATCTCTCTATTTCCAAATGATTACATTTTTGCTGACAAGTCACAGTTCATCCTGTAGAAATGGCAATGTCATGTTCACGTTCTCTTTTTCAGTATAAGTGTTAGTTTTGTTTGGGATGGTCTCATACCAGTACATTCTCTGTATCTTTCTTAGGCATATTAATACTTACTTACTGTATGCCCATCGTTTCTCATGGGACATAGGCCGTTGACAACAGCTCTCCAGAGTTCTGTGTCCTGAGCACTTCTCTCCAGCTGTTGCCAAGTGTTCTTCAGTCAGCCTCTTTTTCACTTGCCTGCGTGGATTCCATGTCAGGCATATTAATGGTCCTCACATATTCCGTAGTTGATTAGTTGACTAATTAAACTAAGAATTGCGAATGTAACTAAATATATAACCAAATTCTTCAACATGGATCGCAATAGAAAAGTGTTTCAAAAATGGTTGCAGCACTATGCATGGTTTCTACCATTGTTTGTACTAACATAAACCGTCCACTGATCAGTTGGGGATGTTTTACATAAACTGTCCACTGATCAGTCGGGGATGTTTTACATAAACTGTCCACTGATCAGCAGGGGATGTTTTACATAAACTGTCCACTGATCAGTCGGGGATGTTTTACATAAACTGTCCACTGATCAGCAGGGGGTGTTTTACATAAACTGTCCACTGATCAGCAGGGGATGTTTTACATAAACTGTCCACTGATCAGTCGGGGATGTTTTACATAAACCGTCCACTGATCAGCAGGGGGTGTTTTACATAAACCGTCCACTGATCAGTTGGGGATGTTTTACATAAACTGTCCACTGATCAGTCGGGGATGTTTTACATAAACCGTCCACTGATCAGTCGGGGATGTTTTACATAAACTGTCCACTGATCAGTCGGGGATGTTTTACATAAACCGTCCACTGATCAGTCGGGGATGTTTTATATAAACCGTCCACTGATCAGTCGGGGATGTTTTACATAAACCGTCCACTGATCAGCAGGGGATGTTTTACATAAACTGTCCACTGATCAGTCGGGGATGTTTTACATAAACTGTCCACTGATCAGCAGGGGATGTTTTACATAAACTGTCCACTGATCAGCAGGGGATGTTTTACATAAACTGTCCACTGATCAGTTGGGGATGTTTTACATAAACTGTCCACTGATCAGCAGGGGATGTTTTACATAAACTGTCCACTGATCAGTCGGGGATGTTTTACATAAACTGTCCACTGATCAGCAGGGGGTGTTTTACATAAACTGTCCACTGATCAGCAGGGGATGTTTTACATAAACTGTCCACTGATCAGTCGGGGATGTTTTACATAAACCGTCCACTGATCAGCAGGGGGTGTTTTACATAAACCGTCCACTGATCAGTTGGGGATGTTTTACATAAACCGTCCACTGATCAGTCGGGGATGTTTTACATAAACCGTCCACTGATCAGTCGGGGATGTTTTACATAAACCATCCACTGATCAGTCGGGGATGTTTTACATAAACTGTCCACTGATCAGCAGGGGGTGTTTTACATAAACTGTCCACTGATCAGTCGGGGATGTTTTACATAAACCGTCCACTGATCAGTCGGGGATGTTTTATATAAACCGTCCACTGATCAGTCGGGGATGTTTTACATAAACCGTCCACTAATCAGTAGGGGATGTTTTACATAAACCATCCACTGATCAGTTGGGGACGTTTTACATAAACCATCCACTGATCAGTTGGGGATGTTTTACATAAACTGTCCACTGATCAGTTGGGGATGTTTTACATAAACTGTCCACTGATCAGTCGGGGATGTTTTACATAAACTTTCCACTGATCAGCAGGGGGTGTTTTACATAAACCGTCCACTGATCAGCAGGGGGTGTTTTACATCAACTGTCCACTGATCAGTCGGGGATGTTTTACATAAACTTTCCACTGATCAGCAGGGGGTGTTTTACATAAACCGTCCACTGATCAGCAGGGGGTGTTTTACATAAACCGTCCACTGATCAGCAGGGGGTGTTTTACATAAACCGTCCACTGATCAGTTGGGGATGTTTTACATAAACTGTCCACTGATCAGTCGGGGATGTTTTACATAAACCGTCCACTGATCAGTCGGGGATGTTTTATATAAACCGTCCACTGATCAGTCGGGGATGTTTTACATAAACCGTCCACTAATCAGTAGGGGATGTTTTACATAAACCATCCACTGATTAGTTGGGGACGTTTTACATAAACCATCCACTGATCAGTCGGGGATGTTTTACATAAACCGTCCACTGATCAGTTGGGGATGTTTTACATAAACCGTCCACTGATCAGTCGGGGATGTTTTACATAAACCGTCCACTGATCAGTCGGGGATGTTTTACGTAACTTGTAACAGTTGTAGAAAACATCGTTGCAAAAAAATTGTTCAGAGTTATGAGTATGATGTTTGTTAAACGTCTGGTATAAATACTTCATGAAACCGTCCCCTACATGTATGTATATACGGTGCCCTCTGACATTAAGGACTAAACTAAGGGTGCTTGGTTGTAGACATCATGAACTATAGATTAATCCATTATTTTGGAGAATGGGTACTTTCTTTAGTATAACTAATTACACCATTCATCGCATTTGGTATATTGTTGCAATGTCTTTTCTAAATGTATTAAATAATTACTTTAACTAGTTTAAACGTTACTTCGTTTCTTTCATTATTTTAGTCAGTGTGTGTCTTTTTATATATGTTTATTAAAATAACATATTTCTACGGTAATGATAAGTAGTAAGTTTACTAAGGTAAAATATGTAACGTAATAATATGAATATTCTATTTCAGAAACTGGTGGTTTGTTTGGCCTGGCTGTGAGGCTCATGCAACTGTTCAGTAAAAATAAATGGTTAGTGCATGGTCACTCAAATATGGTTGATGGAACAAGTTAGGGTTTCAGGTGAATAAAATCCCATGTATAACTATCATCGAGCTAGCAACTGTATGTTTGTGTATATGCCACTATGCCGGTATGTTAATGTTTACCTCTTAGACAGTTTAATTCTCTAATGTCAAATGTTCATGGATTAATCTATGGCAATCGGAAGGAAAGTGTTGCCTTTTATTTCCCTTTATGTTATGGGTTCTTGCCAGATTTAGGGTTTGTATCATATGTTAGACAAACATAAATCTTTTGTTCATAATGTTACATGTTTTCTGCAGTTGTTCTGACCTTAGAGTAATTAGTTGAGCATGTTTTATGTAACATGGAATAACCATTGATACATGCGAAAAATTGCTCAAATAAAATGTATGTCACAACAAACATTTGTTATGAATATTTTGGGAAGCCAATTTTAGTGTCTGTGTGTATGTATCGTCATCCAGAGGATGGACATTTTTACTGGTTTCTTAGTTTTTTTATCTCAGAGTGCTGGGTACATCTAAAGAACAGTGTGGTACCCTAGTACATTTACTTTCACTATCAGAAATTGGATGTCAAATTTTATTTAATCACCAAATTTTTTATTTTGGGGAAAATATTAAGAGAGGAAAGATACTGATAGTAAAACATTTTGTTTGAATTTTATTTTAGTCTGATTGGTACTAATTTTTGTCTCGCAAGCAATAATTAATTTAACTGATGAATTTTTTTATAGTCTCTGGAAGAACACAGACATTTGAACAGTTTCTGAAAGTCATATATTCGATACATATTTTTTCAGTGATTTGAAGCCTCTGCTAGACAACATGGGATTGTATTTTCAAATCAGGGATGACTACGCTAACTTGCAGTCAGAAGACGTAAGTGTGCAGTAGTTTCTGTTTTCCAATATTTGATAAGCTTAAATATTATGTGTTGCCTGGTGATAGACAGTGGTGAATACGTGTGAATTATTATTAGTCTTTATTATGTAATTGCACCATGACTGAATACTTCCCATAGATGTCATGTTTCGTGTTAGAATAAACTGCTTTTCCAGGGGGTGAAGTGTAAAGTGTTTTGATCCATGCCAAGGACAAAGCTGTGCACCACTGTATAAGAACTTACTTTTATCGCAATTGTTATAATATTGTTTATTTTTCATTGCAAATCGTTCTTCTTGTGATATTATTCAAAACAATAAATATTATCATTAATAAAAATAAATTTTACTTTTATGTAGTCATTTAAGTTATTGTTTTTCCGTTATTAAATATATGGTAAACATAATTTGCCCTTACACAAGCTTGTTTGTGTATATATATAATTTTGTTTGCAGTATGCCGTAAACAAATGTTTTGCAGAAGATCTCACAGAAGGGAAATTTTCTTTCCCCACCATACATGGGATAAAAACATCGCCTCCGGACAACACAGAGATCATGAGTATCCTTTTGAGCGATGTTATCCATTGCTAGGTTTTTTAAATGAGATCAGGAGTACAACTTAGTACTTTTTATAGGAAATACCAACATGAATGCAAAATCTCCCCGTCTTAATTATATTTTATACTGTACTCTTTGCCATACATGCCCTTTGGATGTTACATCTCTTGTTACTTACAACCCTTCTTTCAACCAATGGTCTTCTGTAAATTTACATGGCAGGTCAAATATATACACTGTAGTACCACATTCCTGATTTTTATGTGAAATTCTACAGTTGTGGGGAAACAATAATGCAGAGAGAAATATTTAAGTAGTATTTTGTTGTCATGTTGTTAGTCATTTTAATAAGATTGTTTACTAGTAAAACATAATTCTAATTAATCAGTCAGTCCTTCAACACTGTGTATGTAAAAATTGTAAATGTTTTGAATGTTTTATATTTTCTCCTAATTTTATGTAATTAAGACACAATACCTGAACTGGCTGTCAGATATCTTAAGACAGCGTTCAAATGATGTGAATGTGAAGAAATACTGTGTATCTGTGCTGGAGAAACTTGGCTCCTTCGACTATACAATCAAGACACTTAAAGCTCTTGAAGAGAGGTACGGTTGGATTTTTCAAATGTTAGTGAATGCAAACTCAGCGAATAGAATCTGGCAGAAATGCATGATTAAAGTTGTTATTATGTTTTGGATAATTAAGCTAAGTTATAAATTTCAAGACAACTTTATAATAATAAAGTGTATGTTAAAGGAAAAGTATGATAACATAATATATGGAATTCGAACACTTGATATATTTGAAGTACCGTGTCTACTCAACTTTACATGATTACCATGACTATGCAAACTGTTCATTTATATGCATTACCCTGCCTTATTGCTAATGATGTAATGTGAAGGTAAATATGTCTTGTCAATGATTTGTAAAACTGTTAATAAGTTTGAATAATGTTTCTTGACATTTTAACCACGGTAAAATGTCAAGTTTTACACATCATTGTTGCAATGATGTGTAAAACTTGTAACTGAATAATCTGACTACATTTATCCAGGTTGCTGATACAGATAGAAGAACTGGGTGGAAACCCTCATTTGGTCACCCTCATTGGTGAACTTAGGAAAATCTACATGCCATCAGCGAAATGAAGAACAGCACTGAATCATTTAGTTTAAATAGTAGCAGTATTTAGTGCATCGTCAAAAGCTCGGCACTTGTAGGCCTACAACATGAGAAGGAATTTCATGTTTAATAGTTGTTGTAATTATGCATATAACTATGCAAAGAGAGAATTATGGATAGCATTCCAGCTTCAAAGTGTCTGCAAGTCTATATGTGTGTAACTTGTTGTTCCGCTTGAATGATTCCAAGTGTTGTATGGTTTCTAGTCTCCATTTATATACTGGCATCTCAATGTCACAGTTTTATTTATTGCATTTACAAATCATTCTAAGGGTGACTTTATTTTATGATGTTTACAATTAAGATGTAGCAGAACACATATATGCCTTACAAGTTTTATGAATGATTTATGTATTTGGATAAATATTTGGAGTGTTTAGCTCCTAGATATGCGAAGAATCTCGCATTGACAAAGTCATATTTTGTAGCATGTGCCAGTCAATTTGCCATTGTGTTTCATCGCATTTAATGAATATAGAAAATTATATTCACAGACCTTCTAAGTTGGCCAAAACAAAGTAGTTTATACACTATAACAAGATTTTTATAATGTAGTTGGAAAGTTGTTGGAAATAATATTGGTGTGAAACAGCTGAAAAGAAGCATAACAGCATAATACCGGCCGTTATTGTAGTCAGGTAATTAAATAATACACATGTAGATATATAGCATTATGTCTGTACCCACCCCCTCCATCTTCCAATGTCAAGATCTGAGACAGCATGATGAGACGGCGCGTGACACGGGAAGCGTGCTGAACCTCTGATGAATCTCCCGGATTAAAAAAAAATTGGCATGTATGCTCACTGCAACAGGCAGCTAGATAAAATGATCTGCATCAAATCTTTGAAAGAACGATATTATTAAATACATTCAGACAATTCTCTCTCGAGTTGCCTTTGTTGGCTTATATAGGCAAGAATGGAATGAACTTGGAAAACTGTTATCTTGTTAGGTCTGTATGTGGCATGTTTCATCATAGTGATTTTATGAATGTTTGTGTATGAGCTTATTATTAAAACAAAACCGGGCAAGATATATGTTGTTCTGATGCTTGTTGGTTTCCGGGTGCTTTCTTTGCCTGATGATTTCCACCACATCAGCATCATGGCCTCTCAACGATCTTGGGTTGCTAAAAACTAAGCAAAATCTAACTAGGTCATTGGCAGATGATACCGATAACTGACGAAAACTGTCACTGTGTGACTGACTTTAAAATAACTGACTGAACTGTCAGAATGTGATTGGCCCATGTATAAATGAAGAACACTGGCAGGAACTGTAATAGTGTAATATAGCCCCCTTTAAGGCATCAGCAACCGAATGAAAGGTAATATAGTGGTAACAGAGTGCAATTAGCCATGATGTATTTTCGGTACACTTAGATGTAATGGTATAGGACAGTACAGATAGCTACATAGTAGCATAGTACAATTAGCTAAACTAGTAATATAGTACAATTAGCTATGGTGATATCAGGATACGACTCTTAAAACTATGTCGGTAGTGATCACAGACTGAAAACTACTGGAGCATTGTCATAACAATTATGTATTCAATTAATAAGATAACCCCAAATAATGTGTTCTGTCATTAATAATTCAGCGGGAATAATTCTGAACGTACGGTAATTAAGTATTAATTATATAATTTTTATGACATTTTATTTGGAGATACACAACAAGAGATCCGGATCTATAGTACTATATGTAAAAATGTCTAGACCCCACCAAAACAGTTACTCCATCTAACGGATTTCGCAGAAACAGAATAGAATGTAACATTTGGCGTGGCTTCAGATTTGCTGTATCCAAAATGTGTTGCGATATCTTTGAATCGAGTCAAGATACAAACCTATATTGCTCTTCATAGTTTCATCATATTTTATAGAGACGCAATACAAGCTACACATATACTGCACTTTTCGTTGGTATAAATGGTACGTATTGTTTTGCGTGCCCGAACATTGTAATGCGACGATTTATTTAAATTAAACGGTTGTGTGACTAGTGAGTAGTGTAGACGAAGTGTGAGTAATCTAAGGCTAAGTCCACACTGGACCCTACTAATTTCATAAGGCTAAGCCTATGGGTTAACACAGTTACACGCAGGGACGAAGTGACAGCCTAATAAAAGTATGCAACGGCTTGTTTCCAAGGTGCGAACAGATCACAAACCATAAACATCTTTGAATGGTTTGCTACAATTACTAGTAGAAACCGATTTTTTCCGAGATGTCCAAATCCTTCAGTCCTTTCACGTCGTCCTTCTCACAAATGTTTGAGAAATTTTATTTATCTCGTCAAAAACCAAGGAACAAACCTGGCTTTTTGGGGAGGGCAGATATCTTTGTTTTCAACGCCTCCAGAATATTGTTGTTGAAGTCAGGGAAAATCTTGATGTTTTGCATGGCTTTTCGGAGATGGAGTACTGTAACAGATGGCAAATTGAATACTTTGTGAAGAATCTTGTACGCCTTAGGACATGCATGGAGCAGTGACAGTGCCAACGATTTGTTAGCTGTCGTTCATCGTTCTCTTGTTGGCTTCCTGGACGCCATCCGAATTTGAGCTGAAATAAAATTCAGAGCAGGACCAGAAACAAATGTTGCCAATTCATCGATCAGATGAAGCTGTTTTTCTGCAAGATTTTGTTTCCTTTTTTTGATTGAGTTCTTTATCTGTGGGCTCTTTCGCATTTTCAGGCGACAGTACTTCTGCCGCAATGTCTTAATCTTCACATGCAGTGCACCTTTCCCATGTGACGTCTGCATGTCTGGCTGTCCAGTTGACATTCCCAAATCAACAGATGCTGAAGATGAACTTGATGGGAGAAAATATCTAGTCACATCTAAAAGTACAGGCACAAAGAAGAAAACACAATACGCATTAAATAATATATATATATATATAAAACTGTAAAACAAAGGTAAGGTAACTGATGTGGTGGCTATTGTTCCTATGGAACAATGAAAAATATACAAAAAAAGCTATTTCGTTTGTCTATATTCCCCTTCCTTCTCTGGACTTTTTCACACCCTCTTTCTCCCGGCTCCCCCACTCCCACCCACCCTCTCATCCTCCCTCCCCTCATCCGCATTCATTCTCCGGCTCTTTCACTTTTCGTCCCTCCCTTTCTCCCCCCTGGATATTCATAAATTGTAAATCTTCAAAATGATCTTGGCAGCTGAAGCAGTTCTTGTACAGATATTCCGATGGCATGCCAAGAAAATCTGCTCGTCTGCTAAACCCATTTTTTGCATCTGCACACAGATTGGATTTATTTTGTATTCCAAATCGTAAAAAATGTTTGTCCGTCTGAAACAGTGGCACCATTGTCAATACCTTCCTGTTTGAATGTAGGAAACAATCAGACAGAAATGTCTCCAAGAGTTATTATAAAATATCTATATAAACAAAACATATTTACATAGATGCAAGTTGAAAATCATCTTATTCATAGTCGTAAAGGATTCTCGTCCATTTCAGATTCAGATTCCGACTGTTTATTACCAAGTAGCATTTAAAATGTACAAGGAATTCTTGGCGTTATGGCATCAACATACATACACACTTGTTTCCCCTGCCCCCCATCATGCACACACAAAATATACAATCAGAAACATTATGAAACTATGCTAAAACTAGTATAAATTTAAACCAAGGCCAACTGCCAACATATTTTAAGACAATTGTACATCTATTGACATAAAATGAACTTGATAACATAATATTAATACCATCTGAACATTACCTAAAAAGTATACATGTAGTTAAATAAGTAATAAATAAATTAGCTGACAATATAAAAAAACTAAGCTGACAGTTAAAAAGTATCTACATACATGTAGTCAAGTTAGTAAATAATTTTTTTTTAAACCACTACATTCTTGTAACACCAGTCAAAGTGCACAATTATCTAGATTATAGTTTATCACAAATGCCCTAAATATTGTACGTAAACTGCAAAAACAACTTGCTAGACTCTCTTCCTCCACCAATTGTTACATATAGGTGAACATTAATTTCTTCTATATGAAGCAGAAAATATTGTTACATTTCGTCGTCACCTCAAAACCTATCTTTTCAATATCGCCTATCCTCCCTAGCTTCCTAGCACATCCATCCATTTGTTGACGACTTTCGCCTATCACACAAGTATGAGAATGCTTAATCCTTTGGTTTGGTGCGCCACTGAGCTCGGATTGTCTGAGGATATTGGCGCGTAAGAAGTTATTATTATTATTATAGTCTAGTGTACCCGTAGGCTGGGCGTGTTGAGCAAGTAAATTCTTTGATTTATTTCATAAGCTATAAAATATAAAGAATGTCAACAGTGATCTATAACACAACCATGTTCAATTGTTTGTACCTTTCAGCTTCTTTCGGAAACCAAAAACCACTTGTCGGGACATTTACTTTTAGAAATGGAACAATTCGGTGCGCCGCACCAAGTGGTGCTGTCGTGTCTCGGTGCCATCATATAGTTCTCCTAGATCGTCGCCAGTGGGCGCTGTTGCATACCGGCTTCACTAAAAACAGTGGAGTGGTGCCTCTTTCCATCCTTGATCCACTGATGCCGCAACTGTGACGTACTGTATATGTTGCTGGTAACAATACTCTGAATAATTGTATTAACAGACCTGTTAATCCTCGTGATTAAGCTAAAAATAGCTGTTCTGATAACACATTTACATGGTTTTACATTAGCTGTAGCAAACATGTGGCTAGCACTACATCTCATCGGCAGATTGTTCAATATTCTGTTTGAATTGTTAAAGGCAACAATAAATTACTGAAAATTAGCTTTTCTAAAATTAACCCATAGCGCACACATATAAATATTACTGAGATATGCAGTAAACAGCTTATTCTTACAGCAGTAGAGCAAAAATGAAATTGTTGCCGTAACATTTTGGCGTAAAGAAGTCACTTTGGCTTGAATGTCAACCTCATCCAATAAGTCGTTACAAATGACATGCCCAAGGTATTTACAAGAGGTGGCAAAGTTTAACTTTCCTCCTAAAGTCATTTCCCTGGCAAGATTTGAATTTGTAGAATCAAAGTACATGATCTGGGATTTATCAGCATTATACTGAATGTCGTGCTCACACCCACAAGAGTAACATATGTCAAGTAAAGTTTGTAGTCCCTTTGGCGGAAGGAGCGAATAGAAGTAGGTCATCAGCATATATCAGGTGATTAGCAACCATAGTACCCAGACTACAACCAATATGTTGTTTGTATAGTTGTACACTCAAATTGTTTTTGACGTCATACACTCAAATCTTATTTCCTACATTCATACATTTGAATGTAGGAAAAGTCACAGGAAAAAACTCTTGTAAATTTTGAGTTCTTTGTATTTACAATATAAATAAAAAAAATTGAATAATTGTATTCAGTGTATATAGTCTTCACACAAAATTATGTTGTAACTTTAATTCATGTGACTTATTTTGTGGTAGATAAATAGAGTTCTGAAGGGAAACTTGCTTTATGTTTGTTACTGTAAGACAAATAGATACGGCTGTAGTACGTATTTAGATTGACTGACTGAATTTGAATATATCTACATATATATATATATACATGTACGTGTATATACATGTATTATAAAGATTGAGGGGCTTTTGTTCGAGGGGCTTATGTCCGGGAGGGGCTTACGTCCCGGATTCATGTGAACTACTGAACCAGTGAGCAAGAAGTAGCTAACTGAACTAGGTGGCCATCAGACCTGGTGGATGTAATACACAATAACTGAAGCCATTTAGTCTTCTACCATGTGGGGACAGCTAGACAAACCTGACTGTCTGAAGTAAGAAGCTGTAAGTGACACGTTAAACTTACTTATGATAACGAACTGTATTCTACAACACTGAAGTTAACTACTACACAAGTGAAAATCTTAATATAAATAGGCCATATATGTGCCACAAATAAGAAGAGTTACACTGTTAAAAACTATATGTTATATCAATATCACTAGCTTAAAATAATCTATCAGGATATTTGTAGTTACAGACATTTCCTTCTGGAAGGAACTATTTCTTCCAGGACGGAAGAAACATGTAAAAAATCAAGGGAAACACTGCCCTTCGGAAGAAACTGCAAACCCTGCTTTGTTGTTCAGAAACAGCATTGTTGAGTAACCCACCCGTTGTTATGTTGGTGCAGTGGTGGGACGACCAGTGATGTCTCACCATGGCGGAAGTGACAGACTGGAAGAAACTCACCATACCACTGCTGAAGCAGGAACTAGCCAACCGAAGTCTCGGTGTGAAAGGGAGGAAAAGTGATCTTGTGAGTCGCCTGGAACAGAGTGACCATGGTAAGCATTTCTGCCATTTCTTTCATGTTTACATGACCCAGCAGTGTACCGAAGAATGCTTTTCTAGTAGACAAGATATTGCTTGTAAAAAAATTATGGCATTTGGTAGTTTCAAGATGACCCCTTAAAATGTATGCCCAATTGTCCTGGGGTCTAGTGGGTGCTGACTAGGAAGCTATTCCCCTTCCCAAAACATCTGTCACATGTGGAGTCTGTGTCTTGCATGGATATCTATTTTTATGCAGTTGTTTTATATAAACAGGAAGTTTGTGAAATTAGTTATTCTTAGGCCACAGACTAACTAGCTAGAATGGAAAATTATTATATATATGTACAAATTGTAGTACACAGCATATGCGGTACATAGATCAGTAATCTTTATGTACCTGTCTGTGCACAGGGTGCGAAATACACTGTATAGATTGTCTGTGCACAGTGGCAATTCTGTAACACATGTCATCATATATACACGGGGTGAGGGGGTACCGAGTGGAAGGAGCACACAAAAAGTAATTCCCAGTTTCTCATCAATGCATGTATTTAAAAACAACATTTTATTTTCTATTATAATTATTCCTCTAAATATAAGACATGGTGCAATAAGTGAAATAAACATCACATGAATGATAAAAAGAGGATCACTGCCACTTAACTTGTGGATTATTATTATAAAACTGCTCTGCTACTGCTTGGTGGACAGTTAATTAGTAGCTCAAGTTCAAATACATCAGTACGTTTTTCACACCTGCATGGTAGTTTAGGCTCAGTAGTGTGCTGGCAAGCACTAAACCTATTGGCTTGTGTGAAAAGGATAGTTGGCAGAAGAACTAACTTCAAAGCACCATTGCATCCATTTAGCCATGCAGCAGTTACACTGTCCCAGTGTCTGATGCTACCTTTTGTTCTCAAATAATCTGTCCTCTTAGTTTTACACAAAGACATAATTTGGCATAACTTGATAAGTTTTTGTAGCAGCACATTTGTACTTCTAGTGTACCTGTGCAACATAACATACATACTGTGTGCCACATTTGAATGTCATGCATGTAATATTTCCATACATTCCATTTGCATATATAATGTAAAACTTCAACAGCCGTTTTCTTCATTTTCTCATTTTGAACCCTACCATGTTCAATGCTCCATAACTCCACCAATTTTTGTAGCAGTCATAATTTTTGAAACCATGTAAAGCACTCTACCCAACCTTTACAAGGATGAAAGAAAACATTGTTACAATATTTCCGACTTATCATTCATTTGTTCAGCCAGGG